>UESW01003994.1:767416-1070211 GCA_900491605.1 Calamus simplicifolius | reverse complement strand
TAAGTGATGTTTCAGGAGCCCTTGTGTCGTCCTCAATTGCATGCATTTCCATCTCATCCTCTTGAAATGCAGGGCACTCGGTTGATTGACTTGATGAACTCTCCTCTAATACGATTGTTGAACGTGGGACGATTTTAGAAACGGCCCACCAATCTCGCTTGTCGTTGCGCAAACTTGGATATCCGCAGTAAAAGACTTGCTGAGCTTGGGATGCAAGGATGAATGGGTCATATTTCTGCAATCTTCGTCGATGGTTCACTTCAACCAAATTATAGTCGTTATGAACCCTTTTGCCCACAGGAACTATCGGATCGAACCAATCACAACGAAACAATACGGTTCGTTTCATAGGCCAACCGGGATATTCAACTTCAACCACCTCTACTAACTTTCCATAATAATCCTGCATATTTGCTCCAACACTTTCTCCTTTTACACACACGCCCCAGTTCTGCGTGCCTCTTGAAGCTGCTAATCGTTCAATCTGAAATTTGTACCCATTTACAAAATAGCCAGTAGAGGTTGTTACGGTCTTCAATGGCCATTGCGATAGACATTTAATGAAAATATTGTCGGTTGTCGACCATGGACCGTTGACCTATAAATTAATAAGCTATTGACATCCAATTCAAAAAATAATAGCCATTATCGAAATTGATTGAGTGATACTACTCACAAATTCATAAAACCAGTAAGCAAACTCCGTTTCTAATTTCTGCCCAATTGCAACTTGACTGATGTCGGGATTCATCTGTCGTTGTCTATCACAAACATCCTTATGGGATGAAAAGGATGAAAACTACTGTTAGAAATTAAATATTATGGTATATTATATAAATTTAAATTTTCAATTTAGCATTGAAGTATACACTTACTCAATATATGGATCGACTTCTCGACAGTTCATTAGGATGTAATAATGTGCTGCATTATACTCCATATCGCTAAGATTTCTTGACTTCTGCCCACCAAATGAACGGCCGATAGCTTTAAAAATTGATATTCTACCGTCATTAGCTTCTGCTTCGTCCACACATACGTCATCGTTACGACCATGATTTCGGCTCCTCGTGTGGACGTGACCCTCAAAGTAATGTGAGGCAAAAGCTGAAACTTCTTCGACCAAGTGTGCATTGCATATAGAACCTTCAACCCTTGCCTTATTACGCACATTATTTTTTAACTTCTTAAGATACCTATATGTAAAGTTGCAACAAAAAATTAACGAATTTTTCAAGCAATGAAATAATATTTGAAATGTCAACATATCTTAATGATGTATATATTTACCTCTCGAAAGGATACATCCAGCGATACTGCACGGGACCAGCTATGCTCGCTTCGTATGGCAAGTGAACCGGTAAATGCTCCATTGAGTCAAAAAAACTGGGAGGAAATATTCGCTCAAGCTTGCATAAAATAATTGGAATTTCCTCCTCAAGCCTTGCCATGGATGCAGAAGTAATGACTGCGGCAGATAACTCCTTGAAGAATAAGCTGAGCTCCGTAATTGCCTTCCAGACATGTTGCGGAAGCAACTCACGAAAAGCTATAGGTAATAATCGTTGCATGAAAACATGGCAGTCGTGGCTCTTCATGCCGAACAACTTGAGCTTATGCATGTCCACACACCTACCGATATTTGAGGCATAACCATCTGGAAATTTTAACCCTCTTAGCCAGTTACATAAAACTTCTCGTGAATTTCTGTCAAGAGTGTAACATGCTTTAGGATAGGTCCCATCGGCACTCCTTCTCAAATCACCTCTTCTGCAGTACTGATTAAGTTCTTCTCTTGACTTTGCAGTATCTTTTGTTTTTCCCGGGATGTTTAGCACCGTGTTAAATATGTTATCAAAGAAATTTTTCTCGATATGCATAACATCCAAGTTGTGCCGGATGAGATTTGTGCTCCAATAAGGCAAATCCCAAAATATACTTCGCTTCTTCCAGTTATGTTCTTTACATATACGGCTATTTATTCTATCTGCATCCGGTTCCCATGCATACATCAACCCCAAATGCTCTATAGAATCAAATAGATCCGTGCCGGACCTAACCGGTTCGGCAAATTTTGTGACTGCTTTGTTCTTCCGGAAGGCGATCAAGTTACGCCTGTAAGATGATTTGGGGGCAAGAACTTCCTATGGTTATCAAACCATGACTGCTTACCACTCTTCTGCAATGTAAATGCATCCGAATCATACATGCAATGAGGGCATGCCAGACGTCCAGCAGTGCTCCAACCAGACAACATTGCATATGCCGGAAAATCACTTATTGTCCACATCAAAGCAGCTCTCATTAAGAAATTTTGTTTCATAGAAATGTCGTAGGCTACCACTCCTGTTTCCCACAACATTTTCAATTCGGCCACCAACGGTTGCAGAAAGACATCAATCTTTTCCTTTGGATTTGATGGTCCTGGAACCAAAACGGTTAAAAACATTGCAGTATCTTTCATGCACTTCCACGGAGGAAGGTTATATACAGTCAGTATCACAGGCCAACATGAATACTGTTGCCCCGCTTGACCAAATGGTTGGAAGCCATCGGTACAAAGACCTAATCTCACATTCCTTATATCTTCAGCGAAATCAGGATGATTTTCATTGAAATGCTTCCAAGCCTTTGAATCTGATGGATGCCGCATTTCATCCTCTTTAGATTCATGTTCGGCATGCCATCTCATATCAGCAGCTGTTGCCTCAGATCTGTATAATCTCTGCAGGCGTGGGGTAAGAGGAAAGTAATGCATCCTCTTGTAAGGCACACTTTTCCTCCTACTTGTACCGGCTCCTCCTTCGGTGTTTTTGAACCTCGATTGCCCACAAATCTTACACCATCTCAGCTCTGAGTCTTCACCCCAAAATATCATACAATTGTTCAAGCAACAATCGATCTTATTAACTGGGAGCCCAAGCCCACGCAACAACTTCTTTGTTGCGTAAAAACTGTCTGCGGCAACATTATCATTTGGCAGAATTTCTTTGATTAACTCAGCTACAGAATTGAACGCCTTTTCTGATAATCGATGTTCTGCCTTAATATTCAACATTCGAGCAGCTGTAGAGAACTGGGAATGACCCTCACACCCAGGATACAATTCTTGATTTGCAGCACGCAACATATCGTAAAATTGTTGTGCTTCTGGATTTGGTTCTTCCATAAATGTATTCTGATTGAAGTCATTACCCGATGCATTCATCACCATTTGTTCATATGTGTTTAAATTCACAAATGGTTCATCTACGGGAATTGACTCTTGTTGGCCTATAACAGCTGCTGGAATATCCTCTGGTTCACCATGACAGTACCAAACATAGTAATCAGGAACAAAACCCTTCTTACACAAATGCACCTTAACAGTTTCCACATCTCTGTAGGCTTTATTCTGACACCTGTGGAAGTTGCATGGGCACCTAATCCTAGGCCCATCCATCCATTCAGGTTGGCTACATGCAAATGCGATAAATTCTTCCAATCCATTCAGAAAATCTGGATTCAGCAAGCCATCTTTTATCCTTGCATACATCCATGAGCGAGTCCCGCTCATTTTTGACCGACTTATACAAAGTCTGGTAAATCATTAAATGAAACCAAAAAATAAAACTATATTAGTATTAATAAATATATAACTAAATTATTTCTTGGGCACAACTAAGGTTAATTACAACCAATTAAATCATTTATAAGTACCCAAATTTTTTTTAGGTAATTAAGGACCCTACCATGCAAGGGCGAGCCACGGCTACGATCCTTGGGGTGCTAGCAAGGACCGATGCATAGGTTCATGGCTAAAGGGAGGGCTTGAGTTTGTGTCGGGCCGCAAGGCGGTGCGTTTAGTCATTAGACTTCACAAGAATTCAAGTGTCTTAAATAATTCTACCTTCACTCCATGTCTATAAGGTAAGGCCCTATCCCATTCAAGAATATTTTTGTGATATGTTATTCTGCTATTAATTATCATCGATCGGTAACATTGAAATTTCGGCAGCATTTCCCCATATGTTCTCCTACATGTGTGGTATATAGCCACACTAGGAGAACGTATGAGCAAATGCAAACCGAAATCTCACCCCACGATGATTACTAGCAGACTAACATATCACAAGAAATATTCCCAAACTGTCCACCAGGACAATTTGAGAATTTGCAAGACTAAGGCTTACAAATTCTCAAACGGGTCTAAAGGTTAAAGTGCTGTGATTATGGAAGTCCGAAGACAATCGAACTTATGCTTGTTATTCTTAACTTCTTGTGAATTATACATGTAATCACTTTTTTAAGATTATTGTGTCAAATACAAATGTTTGCGAATACTAAAATGTAAATCATTGAAACTAGTAATTTGTTGCTGGAAATTAAATAATATTACAATAAAACATTTTATTTAGCATTTCAAAATGTAATGCATCATTAAGTTTGCAGCAGAATATAAATAATCAAGACATAACAAATGTAAATGAGTATAAATGCACAAATACTATTGTCATAAACATTCTGCTTAAATTAATTATTGCATAAATATTATGTAAATTAAATATCTAGCATTACAAATATTATTGAATAATCAAGACATAACAAATAGTCTATCCAAACGGCTTTATTGAAAAAACAAAGGGGAGAGGGGGGTTTCCTCCCTCCCCCGTGTTAAAAAATTTTTTTTTTTTTTTTGTGATGACAGTGGCCTGGCCACCGTGGCCGTCTTCTCAGGTGGCCGTCTTCTCAGGTGGCCGTGGCCGGACAAGAAATAAAAGGGGGGGGGGGGGGGGGGGGTTTCCCCCTCCCCCCTGTTAAGGAATTTTTTTTTTTTTTTTGTCACAGTGGCTTGGCCACTTTGGCCACGGCAGCGGCCGTGGCCGGATAAAAAGAAAGGGGGGGGCGGGGGGGTTTCCCCCTCCCCCCTTGTTAAGGAAATTTTTTTTTTTTTTTGTCACAGTGGCCTGGCCACCGTGGCCAGGCCACTGCCAGCCACGGCAGCGGCCGTGGCCGGACAAGAAAAGAAAGGGGGGGCGGGGGGGTTTCCCCCTCCCCCCCTGTTAAGGAAATTTTTTTTTTTTTTTTTTGTCACAGTGGCCTGGCCACCGTGGCCAGGCCACTGCCGGCCACAGCAGCGGTCGTGGCCGGACAAGAAAAGAAAGGGGGGGAGGGGGGAAACCCCCTGTTAAGGAAATTTTTTTTTTTTTTTTTGTCACAGTGGCCTGGCCACCGTGGCCAGGCCACTGCCGGCCACGGCAGCGACCGTGGCCGGACAAGAAAAGAAAGGGGGGGGGGGGGGGGGGTTTCCTCCCCTCCCCCCTGTTAAAAAAAAAATATTTTTTTTTTGATTACAGTGGCCTGGCCACCGTGGCCAGGCCACTGCGGCCACGGCAGTGGCCGTGGCCGGAGAAGACGGCCACGGCAGCGGCCGTGGCCGCCTTGTCCGGCCGCGGCCACGGCCGTGGCCGGACAAGAAAAACAAGGGGGGGGGTTTCCTCCCCTCCCCCTGTTAAAAAAAAATTTTTTTTTTTTTGATTACAGTGGCCTGGCCACCGTGGCCAGGCCACTGCGGCCACGGCAGTGGCCGTGGCCGGAGAAGACGGCCACGGCAGTGGTCGTGGCCGCCTTGTCCGACCGCGGCCACGGCCGTGGCCGGACAAGAAAAAACAAGGGGGGGGGGTTTCCTCCCCTCCCCCCTGTTAAAAATATATATATATATATTTTTGATTACAGTGGCCTGGCCACCGTGGCCAGGCCACTGCCGTGGCCACGGCAGCGGCCGTGGCCGGAGAAGACGGCCACGGCAGCGGCCGTGGCCGCCTTGTCCGGCCGCGGCCACGGCCGTGGCCGGACAAGAAAAAACAAGGGGGGGGGGGTTTCCTCCCCTCCCCCCTGTTAAAAAAAAAAAATTTTTTTTTTTATTACAGTGGCCTGGCCACCGTGGCCAGGCCACTGCGGCCACGGCAGCGGCCGTGGCCGGAGAAGACGGCCATGGCAGCGGCCGTGGCCGCCTTGTCCGGCCGCGGCCACGGCCGTGGCCGGACAAGAAAAAACAAGGGGGGGGTTTCCTCCCCTCCCCCCTGTTAAAAAATTTTTTTTTTTTTTTTTTTTGATTACAGTGGCCTGGCCACCGTGGCCAGGCCACTGCCGGCCACGGCAGCGGCCGTGGCTGGAGAAGACGGCCACGGCCTGCCGTGGCCGGAGAAGACGGCCACGGCAGCGGCCGTGGCCGTAGGGAAATAAATTAAAAAAAAATCATTTTTTTTTAGATTATCGGGGCTAACCTTGGTTGAGATGAGATCGCCGGGTTGCTGGAGTCGGATGCGATCGCCGGGTAGCCGGAGGACGGGGATGCGCCGGAGATTCGAGCTTTAGCTTCACGGCGGCGGCTAGGTCAAGACGGGAAGGAGGAAAGGAGAAGGGGCCCGGCTTAAATATAGGTAATTAGCGACGCCAAAATTGCGTCGCAAATTTTTTTTTTTTTATCTTAGCAACGCACTAGGGCGTCGCTAATCCATCGTTAATACATGTTATAATAATTTTTTGAAAACATAGCGACGCCACTAAATGCGTCGCTAAAGCGTCGCTAAATTGGCGCCATCATCTGGCGGGAAAAATATTTTTATTTTCTAATAATTGCATCGCTAAGGCATCGCAATATTTTTTTAATAATTTAAATTGATTAAAATAAAAACTTATTACATATATTGCGACGCAAGCAGTGCGTCGCAATTATTTTTTAAATATTTTTAAATAAAATATTTAAATTTATTATAATAATTGCGATGATAAATTACGTCGCAATTATTTTTAATATTTTTAATCAGCTATATGTATTCTAATAATATTGCGACGCATATATTTTGTCGCAATATTTGTTTATATATTTTTTAAACTGTGTCGCTAAGGCATCGCAATAATTTGTTAATATTTATAAATGATTATATTTATAATTAATGTTAATAATTGCGACGATAAATGGCATCGCAATTTATTTTATAAAATTTTTAATTACATAAATTTATTTAAAAAACATTGCGACGATCGGCGATGATCCAACGGTTGCGATCGATCCAAGCCCTGATCCCGATCGGCGACGACCGATCGCGGACCGCGGCAATCGGTTCGATCGGCAAAGATCCGACGATTGCGATCGATCCAAGCCGTGATCCTGATCGGCCACGACCTATCTCGGACAGTTGCAATCCGTCCGAGATCGACGACGATCCGACTGTTGCGATCGATCCAAGCCCTGATCCCGATCGGCGACGACCGATCGCGGACCGCGGCAATCGGTCCGATCGGCAAAGATCCGACGGTTGTGATCGATCCAAGCCGTGATCCGATCGGCCACGACCTATCTCGGACAGTTGCAATCCATCCAAGATCGGCGACGATCCGACTGTTGCGATCGATCCAAGCCGTGATCCCGATCGGCCACGACCGATCTCGGACAGTTGCAATCCGTCCGAGATCGGCGACGATCCGACGGTTGCGATCGATCCAAGCCCTGATCCCGATCGGCCACGACCGATCCCGGACCGTTGCGATCCGTCCGAGATCGGTGACGATCCAACGGTTGCGATCGATCCAAGCCCTGATCCCGATCGGCGACGACCGATCGCGGACCGCGGCAATCGGTCCGATCGGCAAAGGTCCGACGGTTGCGATCGATCCAAGCCGTGATCCCGATCGGCCATGACCTATCTCGGACAGTTGCAATCCGTCCGAGATCGGCGATGATCCGACTGTTGCGATCGATCCAAGCCGTGATCCCGATCGGCCATGATCGATCTCGGACAGTTGCAATCCGTCCGAGATCGGCGATGATCCAACGGTTGCGATCGATCCAAGCCCTGATCCCGATCGGCCACGACCGATCCCGGACCATGGCGATCCGTCCGAGATCGGCGACGATCCAACGGTTGCGATCGATCCAAGCCCTGATCCTGATCGGCGACGACCGATCGCGGACCGCGGCAATCAGTCCGATCGGCAAAGGTCCGACGGTTGCGATCGATCCAAGCCGTGATCCCGATTGGCCACGACCTATCTCGGACAGTTGCAATCCGTCCGAGATCGGCGAGATCCGACGGTTGCGATCGATCCAAGCCCTGATCCCGATCGGCCACAATCAAACTCGGACCGTGGCGATCCGTCCGAGATCGGCGACGATCCAACGGTTGCGATCGATCCAAGCCCTGATCCCGATCAGCGACGACCGATCGCGGACCGCGACAATCGGTCCGATCGGCAAAGATCCGACGGTTGCGATCGATCCAAGCCCTGATCCCGATCGACCACGACCTATCTCGGACAGTTGCAATCCGTCCGAGATCGGCGACGATCCGACGGTTGCGATCGATCCAAGCCCTGATCCCGATCGGCCACGATCGATCTCGGACCATGGCGATCCGTCCGAGATCGGCGATGATCCAACGGTTGCGATCGATCCAAGCCCTGATCCCGATCAGCGACGACCGATTGCGGACCACGACAATCGGTCCGATCGGCAAAGATCTGACGGTTGCGATCGATCCAAGCCGTGATCCTGATCGGCCACGACCTATCTCGGATAGTTGCAATCCGTCCGAGATCGGCGACGATCCGACGGTTGCGATCGATCCAAGCCCTGATCCCGATCGGCCACGACCAAACTCGGACCGTGGCAATCCGTCCGATCGGCGACGATCCGACTGTTGCGATCGATCCAAGCCCTGATTCCGATCGGCAACGACCGATCGTGGACCACGGCAATCGGTCCGATCGGCAAAGATCCGACGATTGCGATCGATCCAAGCCCTGATCCCGATTGGCCACGACCTATCTCGGACAGTTGCAATCCGTCCGAGATCGGCGATGATCCGACGGTTGCGATCGATCCAAGCCCTGATCCCGATCGGCCACGACCGATCTCGGACCGTGGCGATCCGTCCGAGATCGGCGACGATCCAACGGTTTGCGATCGATCCAAGCCCTGATCCCGATCGGCGACCGATCGCGGACCGCGGCAATCGGTCCGATCGGCAAAGATCCGATGGTTGCGATCGATCCAAGCCCTAATCCCGATCGGCCACGACCGATCTCGGACCGTGGCGATCCGTCCGAGATCGGCGACGATCCAACGGTTGCGATCGATCCAAGCCCTGATCCCGATCGGCCACGACCGATCTCGAAACGTGGCGATCGATCCAATCGGCGACGATCCGAGGGTTGCGATCGATCCAAGCCCTTATTCTGATCGGTCACGATTGATTTTGGACCGATCGCTATTTAACATAATTAATTTTTTTAAATATATAACGACGCAAAGGGTTGCATCGTATTTTTTTAATATAATAATTATAATATATAAAAAATTAACTTTAATTCTAATAATTACGATGCAACAAGTACGTCGCTATATTAAAACATAATTTTTCTAATTAATATTTTTGCTTATTACATCGCTAATGCATCTCTATTTAACATAATTAATTTTTTAAAAACATTGCAACTCACTGTGTTACGTCGTAATTATTTTTTCTCATATTTATAATTTATAAAATTTTATTTTATTTAAAATAATTGCGACGCAGTTATTGCGTCGCTAAATTAAAAATAATTTTAATTTATTTTCTGGTTTATTGCGTTGCTAATGCGTCGCTATTTAAAATATTTAATTTTTTCCAAAATATTGCGACGCACTGGGTGGCGTCACAATATTTTTAAAATATTAGTACTGTAAAAATATAATTCCATTTAAATTATTTGCGACGCAATTGTTTTGTCGCTAAATTAAAAATAATTTTTTTATTTTTCTAGTTTATTGCATCGCTAAGGCGTCGCTATTTAAAATATTTAATTCTTTTCAAAATATTGCGACGCACTGGTTGGCGTCGCAATATTTTTTAAAATATTAATACTGTAAAAAATATAATTCCATTTAAATTATTTGTGATGCAATTGTTGCGTCACTAAATTAAAAATAATTTTTCTATTTTCCAATTTTATTGCGTTGCTAAGGCGTCGCTATTTAAAATATTTAATTCTTTTCAAAACATTGCGACGCACTGTTATGCGTCGCAATATTTTGTAAACTATTTGTACTTTAAACAATATAATTTCATTTAAATTATTTGTGATGCATTTGTTGCGTCGCTAAATTAAAAATAATTTTCTTATTTTCTAATTTATTGCGTCGCTAATGCGTCGCTATTTAATATATTTAATTCTTTTAAAAACATTGCGACGCACTGTGATGCGTCGCAATATTTTTTTCCGATAATTAGATTTTATAAAATTTAATTTCATTTCAATTATTTGCGACACAATTGGTGCATCGCTAAATTAAAAATAATTTTTCTAATTATCTATTTTATTGCGTCGCTAATGCGTTGCTATTTAAAATATTTAATTCTGTTAAAAACATTGCGACGCAAATATTGCGTCGCAATATTTTTATTGATATTTATATTTCATAAAAAATTAATTTAAAAATATTACGACGCAACATTTTCATCGCAATATTAAAAATTTAATTTTTTTTTGATTTTTTGGTTAATTGAGTCGCTAATGAGTCGCTAATGCGTCGTAATATTTTGTTGTCACAAAGGCGTCGCAAAGAGGTCGCAATTTAGCGACGCAATTATGCATCGCTAAATTTGCGTCGCTATTTCAGTATTTTCTTGTAGTGATCTTTGCTGGTTAAGTTATATCCACCTTTATCTTAAAGCCTTGCCTTAGCATTCAACCAATTTTTGAAGCAGAAAAGCATCTCAGCCGTCTCACCAATCATTCTACTTCTCTTTTGACCATAACATGCTAACCTGCACTGAAAGCGGATTCCGATGCTACTATGGACATCGATACAGCTAAAATATCATGTGCAATGGCAGACATAATAGGATATTGATTTCTAACACTCTTCCATCAAGCTAATACATCTAGATTTTCTATTTGATCTTCATCATATGCATAATGAAGATCGTTTCACAAATAAAATTCTAATTCATTACTTAAAGATGAAGAAGATGAAGCATGTGTGTGTCTTCTTTGTGCAATGAATGAAAAAATAGATGACGAACGAGATATAGAAGAAGAAGCAGAGCTTTGAGCAGGTATTCTAGATCCACGAATTTTGTCATCAAATAAAGCATAAATATCATTAAAAAGTTGTATTACCTCATCTTTAGGGATTTTGATTTATGTTTTTACAATATTCATCAATTAAAATATTTATGCCAGTTAATTTAACTCTAGGATAAAAAATAATAGCTAGGTTATGCAAAGGATATGCTCTATTTCAATATTCATTTCATTTAGTTTCCATATGACGTATAATAGGCATTAAAATATCATCATATCTATGATTTTTAAATTTTTCACTAATTATATATACTTTTTGTAAAAATGAACAAGAAGTTGGATAATAAATACCAGAAAGAACATTTGTAGCATCATAAAAGTAACAAAAAATCTTTTAAAATTTTATCTTTATTCCAATCAATTTCGTAAATCATAATTCATGATAATTAATATAAGCACTTAATAAGTTCTCATATGGATATGCATCATCTATCATGGTATATGTACTATTCTAACTAGTAATTACATCAAGTTTAAATTTTTTAAAACGTTTACCATGATTTATACATAATTGTTTAAATTCTTGAAGTCTTGCTCTTGAAACATGAATAAAAGAAACTGCATTTCTAATTTTTGAAATAACATCTTGAATTATGTCTATGCCAGATTGAATAGAAAGATTTAATATACAACATGCACATCTATTATGAAATAATTGTCCATTTAAAATGGAATGCAAAGAGTCATTTAATAATGCAATAGCAAAATTATTATTAGATGCATTATCAAAAGTAGTAGACAATATTTTATCATTAATATATATAAGCATGCATTTTCATAAACATTTGAAATTTGTTGCCCCGAATGCAAAAAATCAAAAATACGAAAAGCAAGAATTCGTTTATTTAGTAGCTAATCATTATCAATATAATGAGCAGTAATACAATAAAACAATTACTATCTACAGATACCGACCAAATATCAAATGTTAAAGAAACTCTTTCATTTAAATTAGAGAGTTTCAGTTAAACTTTCTTTTATTGCTAAAAAGTTTTTTATAACCACTATTCTAAATGTACGCCTACTAGTTCTTCTATAAGCAGATTGTAGGCCTAATTGAACATAATATTCAAAATTAAAAGATTCACATAAAATAAAAGGTAATTCATCCTGAACTATCCATCTTACAAGTAATTTTCTTTTATTTTCATAGTTATATGCAAAATTACCTACAAGTGATCCCTCTGTATATTAAGGGTACCTTGCTGATGTAAATCATGTATTCTATGAGTCTCTTGATATCTTCCCCCAATACTAGTACAACTGTAAAGTTTTGCACACTTTCTACGTTTTGTTTTGTAGATTACATCAACCATAATTTTATCAAAATCATTCCAAACATCACTAGTCCTCTTATGAGAAGAGGTTTGACATTCACTGACACTAGCTCTAGAGGGAACTTGGGGTTGGGGTCCTTGGGGATTAGTTTCCTAACCTTCAGAAAAAGGATAATGCCAAAATTACTTTCGTTATAAGATGTCATATTTAAAATTTGTAATCAATGAATGCAAAAAAATAAAAACTAACCACAAAAAGGAATTGAGAAGAGGATCAGAGGTGGAGGCGTGGAACCGAGATTTGTAAGCTTCTTCTTGTACTCTCACCTCTCAATAAGAAGTGACCTCCTTTCTTTTGTAGTTCTCAACAAGAACCTCATCTTGTGTAGTACTTGAACACTTGTTAAAGGCACTTGCCACTTGCTAGAATACTTGCAAACTAAAAATTAAATTGCTAGAGCACTTGAGAGAAATAGTAGTAGTATAGAAGGAGAGAAAGTTGGCTTGGTGTGGTAAGAATAAGAGAGGAATGAGCTATTTATAGAAGTCCTATTTTTTTTTTTTTTGAAAATACCCTTGGTTGTTATATGGCTTGGGGGGTAAAATGGTTAAAAACCTCGATATGATCATTTATAGCCGTTTCTAGTCATTTCATTTTTAATAGCTAGAAATGACTATATAGCCATTAGGCTCTGATGGACCATAAAATTGGATCATAGGCGTGTTAGATTTGAATTTTTTTTAACGATAAATGATTCATTTGTTATTGAACCATGCCAAGCATGATCCGACTCGAAGTGCGGCCCAACGGACGTTAGGCCGTGCCGTGCGCCAGTGCCCAACACCAGTTCCCCTCAGGTGACATTTCCAGTGCATCCGCATCATGTTAAGCGAGATGATGAAACCACTACCATCTAACAAGTGAAATTCTAACAGGTGGGTCTCACACTCTCACGTGCCAAGAGCAAGGTTTATTGACTATATCTTTACCGATGTACCACCATCTGCCGCCCCGATGCTCGCTCGCCTCTCTGCCCTGCTTCGCCGCCGCCTCGCTGTCCGCCCGTTCTCCCCCATGTCGATCGCCTCCTCGGATCGGCTCATAACCCCGGCTACCACCCGGGTCGGCTGGATCGGGACCGGTGTCATGGGCCTGTCCATGGCCGGCCATCTCCTATCGGCCGGCTATTACCTCACCGTCTTCAACCGGACCGCTTCCAAGGCCCAGCCCCTCGTCGACAGGGGCGCCCACCTCGCCGAATCCCCCATCGCCGTCGCCCGCGCCAGCGACGTCGTATTCTTCATCGTCGGCTACCCCACCGATGTCCGCCGCGTCGCCCTCGACCCCGCCACCGGCGTCCTCCCGGGCCTCGCCCCAGGCTCCGTCCTTGTTGACATGACCACCAGCGATCCCACCCTCGCCGCCGAGATAGCCTCCGCGGCTACATCCACCGGCTGCGCCGCCGTCGACGCCCCCGTCTCGGGCGGGGACCGCGGGGCCCGGGCTGGGACGCTTTCAATCTTCGCTGGCGGGGAGGAGGCGGTCGTCCGGCGACTGGAGCCGCTGTTCCAGTGCATGGGGACGGTGAGGTACATGGGGGGCCCTGGGGCAGGGCAGCGGGCGAAGCTGGGGAACCAGATAGTGATCGCGTCGACGATGGTGGGATTGGTGGAGGGGATGGTGTACGTCCACAAGGCCGGCCTGGACGTGGGAAATTGGCTGGAGGCGATATCAAAAGGGGCAGCGGGGTCGAAGTCGCTGGAGCTCTATGGGAAGAGGATTTTGGACAGGGACATGGAGGCGGGTTTCTACGTGCACCACTTCGTGAAAGACCTCGGCATCTGTTTGAAGGAATGCCAGAGCCTGGGTCTGGCGCTGCCGGGATTGGCACTGGCGCAGCAGCTTTACGTATCGCTAATGGCCCATGGCGAGGGGAATTTGGGGACACAGGCATTGATTCTGGCCATCGAGAGGCTCAACAACACTTGCCTCGCGGGAGGGTCGCGGTCCGGTTGAACTGTGGTAATATCCATCCTCCTTTTCTGATCATGAATAATTTATGTTGGTTGGACTGTGGTTTGTAAGGCAAAACGGGTCTCAAGTTTTATATGGTGTTGATAAAAACATCACGATTCTTGTGTTGTTGTAAGCCCCCGGTTAAAAATAATACAATAAAAATAAAATAAAATAAAATAAAATAAAAGAGAGCTGGCGTGCCATGCACACCAGCACGCGGCAGCGTGAATCGCGCTGCACATGCTGCGGCGTGCAGCGTGGCATGGCAGTGGCCGTACACGCGTGAAGCACAAGCACAAGGGAGGACTGGCCCTCCCCTAGTCGCTATAAAGAGGGGGCCGGTGCAGCGTGGCACGGCGGTGTCTGTACATGCGTGACGCATGAGCATAAGGGAGGGCTGGCCCTCCACTAGCCACTATAAAGAGGGGGCTGCGCCGGCCCCTTCTCACCCTGTCGCCTTGTGCCGCTCCACTCCGCTCTTCTCCGTTGCCATACGCCACCGACTAGGTCAGATCTCCATCCGATGAGGAGGGAGAAAGAGTGAGCGGAGGAGGCGCTCGGCTGCGCCTTGACCTTGGTTATGTCGAGTGCCCAATGGTGCCGAACGGATCACCGCCGATGGGGAGAGAAGGCTGGGCGCTAGAGGTGGCCGGGGAGGGAACGAGAGAGGGCCGTTGGGAAACCCTCCCTTGATGCGAGGACCAAGCCGACTTGCGCCTTGGTTTGGGCTTGGCGGTGTGCCCATCGGCTTGCCGGGCCCAGGCCGCGAGCGACAGCCCCCATTGGCGCCAGGGAGGCATTTTATGGGGTTCAGCTGGCTTCCCCTGGCTGGCCATGCCACCGCTACAGAGACGGTGGCGGGAGGAGGAAGAGGAGGAAGAAAAGAAGAAAGAAAAGGAAGGAGAGGGAGGTGGCCGCCATCAGTGGCCGGCGTTGGGCCGATCAGGGCCGCCGGCAATTTTCCCCCTTGTTTCGGTGAACCAGGAGAGAAGGAAGAGAAGGGATGTGATGCCCCTTCCAATTAGTCCCATATAGGGTAATTAAGGAAGGGTTGAATGGTTTATAACCAGTTAAGTAAGATGGACAAGTACCAATTGGATCTTTTTTTGTTGTGATGGCTGAAGTTGGTGTGAACCTCGTCCGCCTTACTTTCATGTCATGAAACAGGTTCATGGGTTAACGGGCCTGAGTTGTTACATTATGGTATCAGAGCCACGCACTAGCAGAAAATGTAGGAGCTAAGTGCCATACAGGGCAAAGTGCTACATTGATAGGAGTCACCTCTTGAGCCTGTGGGGGCCACTTCTAGAGTCCTATCTGATGAATGTGATCATGTGCCTCTGACGATGAGGACGTTGCCTCTTTAAGAGGGATAGATTATGATGCCCCTCCCAATTAGTCCCACATCGTAATTAAGGAAGGGTTGAATGGTTTATAACCAGTTAAGTAAGATGACAAGTATCAATTGGATTCTTTTTGGGCTGTGGTGGCCTAAGTTGATGCGAACCTTGTCTGTCTTACTTTCATATCATGAAACGAGTTTGTGGATTAACGGGCCCAGGTTGTTACATTATGGTATCAGAGCCACGCACCAGCCGAAAGTGCAGGAGCTAAGTGCCACATAGGACAAAGTGCTACATTGATGGGAGCCACCTCTTGAGCTGTGGAGGCTACCTCTAGAGTCCTGCATGCCTGGTGGATGCGATCATATGCCTCTGATGATGAGGACGTTGCCTTTTTAAGGGGGTAGATTGTGATGTCCCTCCCAATTAGTCCCACATCAGGTAATTAAGGAAGGGTTGAATGGTTTATAACCAGTTAAGTAAGATGACAAATACCAATTGGATCCTTTTTGGGCTATGATGCCCAAGTTGGTATGAACCTTATTCGTCTTGCTTTCATGTCACGAAACGGGTTCGTGGGTTAACGGGCCCAGATCATTACAAGGGACTGGGCCCAGGTTCGACCCAGCCTAGTGAAACCCCTTTGGGTCGATTTTTTGGGCTTCAAATCGGGCTAGGCCCAAGAAAAGGAAGATGGGGTTTGGATCAGCTTTGATCCTATCGAAAAAAATTATTTTTTCATTTGGGCTTATATAATTGGAGATATTCAAACTTAAAGTTGGACCTAAGATTAGATTGGGTAAAGTACAAGAGTCTTCATGATTTTGGAAATTAAAGTTTAGAAAATCATGTTGTAGGTACTCAAGAGCCTAAATAGCTGATTTGCATCTTTGGATTAGCATTAGGAGGTAAGTAAGCCATTTATCATGATTTTCATGAATTATTAGAATATAAAAATTATGGATTTAAATGCTATACTGATACATAGTGTATTATTTAAAAAATGAGAAAATGGATTCGATACCATATACCTGCAAATGACTATTTTACATGGTTATTTGAAAGTGCTAATTTTTACAAAATTATTTGGTACCTTTACATACAAATGTTTATTTTAGACATGGTATTTGAAATTGTTAAAAGTTTTATACAAGGGTACATGTGTATTTTATATATTAAAACCACTGTATATGTGAAAGTATGTTATGCTTTTGGCAACAATAGATGCTATTTTGCAAATATGACGTAAAATGATACTTTGTGCCTATGGTAATATGTCCTGCCATGGTTCACTATGACTGACATGATATAACATGATATGTTACACGACTCCGGGATCGACCCTTCACAGGGGGAATATGTGGAGGACACACATCCTTGGGTGTGCTGTGATAAAATGACATGATATGCTATATGACTTTGGTTCATCAGGACTCACCTCCACAAGCGGAATATGTAAAGGACACACATTCCTAGGATGTGCTATGACAGGATATAGCATGATATGCTACTTGACTCCGATAGATCGGGACCCACCCTCCACAGGGGGGATATATGGAGGACACATCCATGGGATGTACTTACACGATATGGCATGATATGCTACTTGACTCCGGCACCCACCCTTCATGGGGTATATGTGGAGGACAGTAGGACACACTCTTAAGGTGTGCTGTGATAGGATATTACATGTAACATGACACTGGTTTTAGGACCCTGCCTCCTAGGGAACGTTTAGGTAGGTTACACCTTTGGAGTGTTCTGTTTACGTGAACGTAGTGTATGACCATGGAACATTGGTATAAAATGGATTTATTCATGTTAATTACAGTAGTACAGTGGTTTTAATTTGAAAACCATATATTCTTGAAATACTACATAGCATTTGCTTTCAAATTATTTTGAGCATATGATATGCATGATTTGGTAACATGACGAAATGTATTTGAAATATGAAAGCTTGATATGTGTTTTTATATATGGAAATCTAATTTGCTATAAGCTTGAAATAACTATATTATATTACAGTATGTTTACTGAGTGTGAACTCATTAAAATCTCATAATGTTTTTCAGAGTCACAAAACTGAAAAAAAGGGATATGGGATAGATGGAGCTTTTATCAGAGTAACTTATTCAAAATTTTGTTATAGCCCCATTGATCTTATGTATTTTGGCATCTGGTCCAAAACTTATAGTTATGGCTTGTATTAAGAAATGTTATTGACTTTTGAATGACAAAGTTATTATCCCTCCTTATATAAATTGGACTGGTACAGGATGCCTTGTATACCAAGCATGCGGCAGGTTGCCACCTTTGGAGCTACCACCATCCGGGACATGATAGCTTAAGTGGTATCAAGCCTAGGTTTGACCCTAAGGGCAAACACATGGATGACACTAGGCAAAACAGTATGATAGCACTGGAAGGGTAATAACTCTAAGAAGATTTTAAGTAAACATGTTTTGAAAGTCTAAAATTTAAAGGTTCGTAAAGATGTTGACTGAAACTTATCCCTGGTAGGAATTAATAATGTCCCATCGCACAAGAAGTCTGCGACATATTGAGGGCTCCCAGGCTGGTGACTCTGGCCAGCAGAGAGGCCAGCAAGTTTTTGGAGGCTTTGATTCCGTTAATCTGGCTGGCAATAGCCAGCAACAATTTCAAGCTCAGATACTTCAGGCCCTCATCGGAATATCGCAAACTATGCAAGCCATGCAGCAGGAGATTCAACAAATCCTGCTTGCTTAGCTTGCCTTTCCCGCTCCGCAAACTCAACATGCTCCTACTATGCAGACTGAGCCTGCTCTTCTTACTCTGTAGACTAAGCCTACTCCTCCCACTCAGACTCCGTTGGCTCAGCCTGAATGGTCTGCTTAGTCTGCTCCATTTTAACCCTATCAAGGAGGGGGCTGTAGCTTTGCTGAGTTCAAGAGCTTAGCCTTTGCTCCCTTAATTGGATCCACCAATCCCGTTGATGCTGAGGGGTGGATGAGAGAGATGGAGAAGGCCTTTGCGGCCCACGATAGCCAGGAGGAGCGGATTAGATTTGCACCTATCTCCTTCAGGGGGAGGCATATGATTGGTGGCGCTACATGTGGAGCAACGATTAGGCGGGCATGCTATCTTCTGGAGGGAGTTCAAAGAGGTCTTTTACAGCAAATACTTTCCTAGTAGTATGTAGAGATGGATGGAGTCTGAGTTTGTCATACTGGAGCAAAGGAATCTCTCCACGACTCAATATGAAGCCGAGTTCACCAGGTTGGCCTAGTTTGCTTCGAACATAGTGACCACTGAGAGAGCCAAGATCATCATATTCACCGAGAGACTGCGACCCAGACTAAGGCAAACAGTCAATGCATTTGAGCTCTCCACATACACTGCTGTGGTGAACAAGGCCCTAGTGATGGAGAGAGATATGAGTGTGGTCCAGAGGGGTGGGAGCACCAAAGGAAGAGGAAGGAACTTTCTTTTGGCCAATCTTCTAGGCAAGCCAAAAAGAAAGGTGCTTATCAGGCCCCCTCATGACAGAAAGGTGAAGAGATTCGTTGCCCTCACTTCGGGAACTCCCATCCGGGCAAGCAGTGCTGTAAGCTGACTGATGCTTGCTTTATTTGTGGGAAGGAGGACCACAAAATGGCCACATGTCCCCTTTGAAAGGATTAGCGGCCCCCTCCAGATCAAGGAAAGAGCCAGCAACAACCTAAGACCTAGGGAAGGGTTTTTACCCTCACGCAACAGGATGTTGCCACCTCTAACTTTGTAGTGACAGGTATGATTAAGTAGGCAACCCTTATGCTCAGTCCTTAGTAGATCCGGATGCCATGCGTTCATTTATATCTAACAGCTTTAGGATGATCAAAACTTTGGATTCCAAATATTATTAAAGGTGCATCGATTTCAAAACCGAAATTTTTGTAATGAGGGAAGGATGTAAGCCCATGATTAAAAATAAAATAAAATAAAAAAGAGTTGGCGTGTCGTGCATGCCAATGCACGACAGCGTGAATCTTGATGTGAACGTTGTAGTGCGTAGCGCGTATGCACGTGACGCGCGAGCATAGGGGAGGGCTGGCATGCACGACAGCGTGAATCTTGATGTGCATGTTGTAGTGCGTAGCGCGTACGCACGTGACGCGCGAGCACAGGGGAGGGCCAGCCCTCCCCTAGCGCTATAAAGAGGTAACCGCTATAAACTCCTCACCCCGTCGCCTTGTGCCGCTTTACTCCGCCTGTCTCCATCACCGTACACTGCCTACCAGGTCAATCTCCACCCGATGAGGAGGGAGAAAGAGAGTGAGTGGGGGAGGCACTCGGCCATGCCTTGACCTTGGTCACGCTGAGTGCCCAACAGCACCAAACGGACTGACATCAATAGGGAGAGAAGGCCGGCCGCTCGAGGCGGCTGGAGAGGGAATGGGAGAGGGCCACTAGGTAATCCTCCCTTAATGTGGGGACCAAGCCGGCCCAGCCCACGCCTTGGTTCAGGCTCGGTGGCATGCCCATCGGCTCGCTGGGCCCAGGCTACGGGCTACGGCCCCCACCGGCACTAGTGAGGTGTCGGGTGGGGTCCGGCCGGCCTTCCCTGGCTGGCCGTGCCACCATCACAAAGATGGTCATGGAAGGAAGAAGAAAAGAAGAAAGAAAAAGGAGAGGGAGGTGGCCATCGTCGACGGCTGGCGCTGGGTCGGTCGCCGGTGGCCAGGCGATCCGCAGGAGGGGCCGACGGCCGCCGGCCATTTCCCTCCTTGGTTCGGGTGAACCAAGGGAGAGAGGAGGGGTTGGGCTTAGGTTCAGCCTAACCCAGTGAAACCCCTTTGGGCTGAATTTTTGGGCCCCAAATCGGGCCAGGCCTAAGAAAAGGAAGATGGGGTTTGGATCAACTTTGATCCTATTTTGTCTAAAAATTTTTATTTTTTCGTTTGGGCTTATATAATTGGAGATATTCAAGCCCAAAGTTGGGCCCAGGATTAGACTAAGTATAAGAGTCATATTGATA
This sequence comes from Calamus simplicifolius, assembly GCA_900491605.1. Taxonomy (NCBI): domain Eukaryota; kingdom Viridiplantae; phylum Streptophyta; class Magnoliopsida; order Arecales; family Arecaceae; genus Calamus; species Calamus simplicifolius. The sequence goes on along the minus strand of UESW01003994.1, from coordinate 1,049,466 downwards.
TCATGATTTTGAAGATTAAAGTTTGGAAAATCATGTTGTAGGTACTCAAAAGCCTAAGTAGCTGATTTGCATCTTTGGATTAGCATTAGGAGGTAAGTAAGCTATTTATCATGATTTTTATGAATTATTAGAATATAAAAATTATGGATTTAAATGCTTTACTGGTACATAGTGTACTATTTGAAAAATAAGAAAATGGATTTGATACTATATACCTGCAAATGACTATTTTACATGGTTATTTGAAAGTGCTAATTTCTGTAAAATTATTTGGTACCCTTACATGCAAATGATTATTTGACATGGTATTTGAAATTGCTAAAAGTTTTATACAAGGATACATGTGTATTTTGATATATTAAAACCACTGTATATGTGAAAGTATGTTATGCTTTTGGCAACAATAGATGCTATTTTGTAAATGTGATATGAAAATGAAAATGATACTTTGTGCCTATGATAATATGTCCTACCACAGTCCACTATGACTAACATGATATGTTACATGACTCTGGAACCCACCCTCCACAAGGAAAATATGTGGACACACATCCTTTGGTGTCCTATGATAGGATACAACATGATATGCTATATGACTCTGGTTCATCGGGACCAACCTCCATAAGGGAATATGTGGAGGACACACATTCCTAGGATGTGCCTTGACAGGATACAACATGATATGCTATATGACTCTGGTACATCGGGATCCACCTTCCACAAAGAGAATATGTGGAGGACACACATCCTACGGATGTGCTGTGATAGGATATGGCATGATATGTTACTTAACTCTGACACCCACCCTCACAGGAGTATATGTGGAGGACACTCCTAAAGTGTGCTGTGACAGGATATTCCATGTAACATGATACTAGTTTCAGGACTCTGCCTCTTAAGGGATGTTTAGGGAGGCTACACCTTTAAGGTGATCTGTTTATGTGAACGTAGGATATGATCGTGGAACATTGGTATAAAATGAATTTATACATGTTAATTACAGTGGTATAATGGTTTTGATTTGGAAATCATATATTGTTAAAATACTATATAGTATTTGCTTCCAAATTATTTTAAGCATATGATATGCATGATTTGGTAATATGACAAAATGTATCTGAATTATGGAAACTTGACATGTGTTTTTACATATAGAAATCTGATTTGCTAAAAGCTTGAAATGACTATATTATATTACAGTAGGCTTACTGAGTGTGAGCTCATTAAAATCTTACAATGTTTTTCAGAGCCACAAAACTGAAGAAAGGGATATGGGGTAGTTGAAGCTTCTATCAGAGTAACTTAGATTCAAAATTTTATTGTATCCCCATTGATCTTATGTATTTTGACATCTAGTCCAAAACTTATGTTTATGGCTTGTATTAAGAAATGTTATTGACTTTTGAATGACAGAGAGTTATTATCCCTCCTTGTATAAATTGAACTGCTATAGAACGCCTTGCATGCTAGGCATATGGCGGGTTGCCACCCCTAGAGCCACCACCATTGGGTTCGGGGCATGATAGTTGTCGTGTAAGTGCTTATCCAGATGTTTATTTTGGTGGTTCTTTTTTTTTTTGCTATTTCCTCTTCATACATGCATGGATACATCTATCAGTTGGTGAAAGATGGTTGTTTTTGAAATGCATCTGTACTTGCTTATATTGTAGGAGCCAATCTATCGATTAATGTCAGTTCCAGTTGGTGATAGATTAACTGTATCGTGGAGATGGTCACCCATTATCTTTTTCTTTTTTCTGGAGATATTCTTATGTACATTGCAGTAATTTCAGCATATAGGCTTGTTTGCAGAACAAATTTCAATGAATTGCAATGAATCCACCCCATTTCTTTTTAATCTCTTCCAAGCAACTAGATTCAGTCCTTGTCATAAGTGGTTAAGTGAATCATAGAGGAATTTTGATGGGCATGGTAGATTCCTAAGTGTTACACTAGAAAACAATATCATGGAATTATAATCTACATGAATTTTCATCCAATGACTTTGTAACGCGTCAAACCCACTTGCTAGCCTAATTAATTAGCTAGCGGGCCGAAACCATATAGCCCAAAAACTCGAATGAAAGTTAATTAGTAGTAAGTGGACATGAGTTATAAGAACATAGCACATTTCTTTTCCATCCAATATGAGACTATTCTTGGGGCACGCTATGAGCTAGCCAAAATCTATCTCAATATAGGACTATTTTTGGGGCACGCCACAAGCTAGTCAAAATCTACTCCGAACCAGATTGTTGGTGCTGCTGGGTAGCTCTTTCCTTATACCCATCAACTTTCGCACACTTGGATCGGCTTGATACAATTTGAATGCCCTAATCCTACTTGTTAGCTTAATTAACTAGCTAGTGGGCTAAAATCATGCTGTCCAAAAACTTGTGTGAAAGTTAGGAAAAGTCTTTGTGCACCGAGTGTGGTGCAAGTCACGCGCACCGCGCTGGCGATTGGCGTGCGGCGCATGTGCACGTGCATGCCAAGAGTAGAAACATTTTTTTGCCTTTGGCATGCTTCGTGCACCAATTGCCGGGCGCGGTGCAGCTCCTACTGCACCACCCCTGTGTAGCAAGACTTTTTTGTGAAAGTTAATGAGTAGCAGGTGGACTTGAGTTATAAGCACATAACATTTTCTTTCTCATCCAATGTGAGACTAAATTTGGTGTATTACAATCTCTCCCCTTATAATACGACTTCTCGTCACACGCCACAAGCTAGCTAAAATCTACCCCCATGGCGGAACTCTATCACCGTCTCATGGGTAGCACTTTCCTTATGTTCATTAATTTTTGCATACTTGATACTATTTGTAACATTCCAAGCCCACCTTCTGGTCTAATTAACTTCATTAGCGGGCCGAGACCACGTGGCCTAAAAATTTAAGTGAGAGTTAATGGGTAGCAAGTGGATTTGAGTTATAAGTATATAACACTTTCTTTTCCATTCAATATAAGACTATTTTTTGGGTATTACGGGCTTCCTCAAGCACATGATTCCCATAGCTATAAAAGTTTTGACATCAAATTATCATGGGCATTCCTTTGTATATGGGCTTTGATGTTGCATGCAGCTTCAGTTCTTTCATGACTTCTTCCCATTATTCATGTACTACATAATGTGGTGTATTGTTGCACCAAGGTTTCCATCTCTTGCTTTTATCTGAAATCAAATCCATCACCCTACATGCTTTTACCATGCTTCTGGGTGAATTTTTCCATGAAGTCATTCATTCAAGAATACTCACGAGACCATGTTGTGATTTTTTAATCAAGAACGGGGAGTAGATGGGAGGTAACCATGTATAGTGGTAGCTTAGTGTTCCATATACCATTACTTAGTGGAGCTCCTGATTGTTCTATGTGCCAAGCCGTGTTAATTCTTTTACTATGATATACAAAGAATTCTATCAATGTACAGGATCGAAAAAGGTAGATGTTTATTCTTGAATATAAACAATGCCTTTGAAGATTGCTTGCAAATTTGGATTGTTTCCTCTGGTAGAGCATCTTAGCACAAGAGCTAACCAATGCACAGCTTTGGGCAACTATTCTGCAACTGACTTCTTCAGCCAATCTTTTCAGTAAAGAAAAAAATGATTTTTACTTTCTAGCTTTAGTTTTACATTATTCCAGGGGTAGGAAATAGGAATGGATGATCACATGCCAAGAATGGTCTGATAGAAAAGTTCCTATTCAGATATGATTCTTCAAGGAGGTATGCTTGCTCTGCTAACTCAAAATTAAGATGGAGAAAAATGTTAAAAGAAATTTGAAGATTGATAGCTCTACATTTTATGTTATCCCCCGTCAAATTGTAGCTCTGTTTTGTTTTACTTCGACTTAATGGAGATAGTACCAAACTCAAGGTCTCAATGGTCAGCTGAATTACTAATTGGCTGGCAATATATTTTGTAAGCTTTTGTAATTTAGCAATGATCACCTAACCTATTTTGTATTAAGGATGTAAGGATGGCTGAATCTTTTCTTCCCTCATTTCAGTATAGTTGAAAATAAACTTGAAACCTAACAGGATGGACTGAGTTTTCTATATCAAAGCAGACATCAGCATTTATCAAATTGTGATAGTACCTACTAGCTGATTGGCTGTTTGGCTGTGGAATTTTATAAATTGGGTTGACAAATAAATTTTGTAAATTATCTGATCATGTTTATTCATTTTGATTTTGTATAACATGATCGTGTTTATCTACCTGATCCTGCTGGTGATTGAATAAGGATTTAGAGGCTCCTTTCATTTATCCGATCACATTTAAAATTGCTATGTAGTCCCTGATCATGTGATTGTATTATTCTAAGATGGTGGGATTTATGAGCTTTTCTCATATAATGACAAGTGCTAAATATGGTGGACTATGTCATGTGAAATCCTTTTCAATTGAAACGGGCATAGGGCTTTAGCATCCCATCTGCAAATTGAATCAGTTTTCTTCTCTGTGAACAACAAATGCTCAATCCATCTACAGGATCATATGAAACTTAAAAGCCTTGTTTTCTAAATATCTGCCTATCACAGGCCATCTTCTGCAAGTCTGTTTGGGACTAGCTGGGGTAAGTCTTACGGCTTTCAAAAGCTAGCCATCATTAATTATCATGGGACCTGTCTTGCTCTCAATCTTAGCATCAAATTCTTTCTACCATCTAGATTCTGGTCTCACACTTGGTCCAGCATGCTGGATGAACGTTTTCATGACAGTAGTTCAACTAAGTATTGAAATCAAGAAATGCTGGTAATGTCAATCTGAGCAAGCCTCCTTATGTTTGCCTCAACTTGGATGTTTTATAACTCTGAAGTTTGCTTCTTTCTTTCTTTTCTTTTTTATTTTTCTGTTGTTGCAAAGTGAAATTTTATTGCAGATTATGGGCCTTATATCTAGCCTCCGTACTGCAGATGATGATGTTCAACAATATTATCATCCAAGTATTGGCAGCTTAAGCTTGCAGTCAATTTTTTATATCCCCATTTTTGTCAGGAAGTCAGTTTATTCAGATCAGTGCAGTCTGCAGTTCATCTAGCTGTATGAAACACTAGCGGTAATTGGCCAAGTACCGCTGCAGGAAAAAATATTGAGCATGCCCATAATAAGGTGACCAACTGGAAGCAGAAGTCATGCTACATAGGGGTGGGCAACATGCTCTGAAGAAAATTGTGCTGCTGCATGTGCAGTTGCAATTTACTTATTGTTCATCATAGTGAATGCAAAAAAATATAAAAGATATTATGCCTTCTCTATTGGAATAAAATGTATGCCAATGTTGGACGCTGAGGCCCAAAATGCTGCCAAGGATGGTACAATTGCTATGTCAAAATCTCGCAAAGCTGACTTGTTGGAGCAAATGGACTCATGTTTATGAATCTTAAATGAATTTTGCTAACAACTAACAAAACATCAGGAGATTTTTCTGAGCGTGCTGAGTTCTAACGTCTAACTTTTTGCTTGTGTTGATGCTAAATCATCATCCTCGAACGTTCGCGAGCGTTCGATCGCCTCCTCCAGCGAGCCCGAAATCCTCCGGCGATCTTCTTGTGCCTGTGGGCCTGCAAACAAGTCCCAAAGGCTGAAGATTCCGGTGGGGGCCTTTCGACGCTCAAGTCAGTGCTCTGGGCAACAGCCGTGAGCTTGAGGAAACTCGAAAGAGAGAAGAGAGAGAGGCTTAGAGCCGTGCTCTCTGTGAGCAAGAATGAGCGTTTAGGGCAAGAATGAGCGTTTAGGAGTGAAATTGTGGTTCTTAGTTACCTGATCGGGGGTTCCTCTTACTCATTTTATAGATGCTTAGGTAACGTTTGATAGAAAAAATATTATCCATGGAAAAGTGTACGGGATATAGTTTATCCCCTTGTTATTCCTAGGGATATCCCTTGGCTATCCCATTGATCATATCAAATGCAAAAAGGTAAATCAATAGGATAACCTTTTTTTAATCTTATTTGGAGGGATAACCAGCTATTCCTGCATTTTCTAGGAAATAAATTGAGGGGATATCCCATGGTTAACCATGGATTATCCCTTTGTTAACTTTATTCCTTGCTATCCCTTATAGTTATGACTTTTGGGAATAAGAGGAGATATCCCCTGGATATCCCCTCTTATCCCCTATTTCAAACACTACCTTAGAGTTTGTCTGGCTTGGGTGGTTGAGGCTCCATAATGATGCTCCACGTGATGTGTTAGGCTGCAGGCCGTGCCCCGTCAGAGTAGGTGGCTGCAGCTGATTGGCAGGTGCTATTTTGGTTTGGACAGCTGTCGCAGGTTGCTGCAGGGCGTGGCCGACCATTACGTCGCTTGCCAGACGTGTCCCCCACGTTACCTTTTTGGTTGTCCTACGCAGACAGTGATGGATGATAAAGTTAGTCGTGTGGGTCTCAAGGTACAGCTGTTGGGGCGGAAGATGATGTTGAGTTGAAGCCAACTGTCCCTCGTAGAACACTGATTACAGAGTGCTTGCATGGCACTATTCACGGCTGAGGGGAAGAGCCGAGGCCAAGGGGAGCTCGATGCTGGGAGTTGAGGCTCGAGGCGGAGGCGCGAGGCTAAGGCCGAGGCGGAAGCTCAAGGCCGAGGGGGCAGCGGAGTGCTGAGGCGGAGGCTCGAGGCCGAGGCCGAGGCGGAAGCTCGAGGCCGAGGGGGCAGCGGAGTGCCGAGGCGGAAGCTCAAGGCCGAGGGGGCAGCGGAGTGCCAAGGCCGAGGCTCGAGGCCGAGGGGGTAGCGGAGTGCCGAGGCCGTGCGAGGCCGAGGAGGCAACCAAGTGCCGCGGGGAGCTCGGTGCTGGGAGCGGAGGCTCAAGGCGGAGGCCGAGGCTCGAGGCCGAGGCGGAAGCTCGAGGCCTAAGGGGTCTCAGGTCGAAGCTGAGGGCGAGGGATCCCCGAAGGCCGAGGGGACCTCGAAGGCCGAAGGGACCTCGGAGGCCGAAGGAAGCTCGATGCTGGGAGCTGAGGCTCGAGGTCGAGGCCGAGGCGGAGGCTCGAGCTGAGGCGGAGAGCGAGGGGTCTCATGTCCGAAGCCGAGGGCGAGGGGTCCCCAGAGGCCGAGGGGACCTCGGAGACCGAAGTCACCTAGATGGGACTCCGTCAGTTTTCTTCACGATTAACTCTAACGGCATCGGATCAGCCACATCAGATGCCCCTCGGCCCTAAGACAAAGCGGGCCCACCCTAGCAAGGCGAAAAGGGTGTCACCTTCCAAGTAGCTGATCTCCACCTGCTGCCAACTACCGACGGGCACGTGTCCGTGGGCGCGGCGATAATTTTGCGCAGATGACCTGGGGGATACGATGGGGCGGCCTCTGCCGTTCGCTCGTTGGCTAGCTGAGGGTAGCCAGCAATCTTCTCTCGACGCAGAGTCTGGAAGTGGATATCCGTCATCTATTTGTTGGAGAGTTGGTTTCTTCCAACTGTGAGTTGACTTTGGGCGAGGGGTCTCATGTCCGAAGCCGAGGGCGAGGGGTCCCCAGAGGCCGAGGGGACCTCGGAGACCGAAGTCACCGAGATGGGACTCCGTCAGTTTCCTTCACGATTAACTCTAATGGCATCGGATCAGCCACATCAGATGCCCCCTCGGCCCTAAGACGAAGTGGGCCCACCCTAGCAAGGCGAAAAGGGTGTCACCTTCCAAGTAGCTGATCCCCACCTGCTGCCAACTGCCGACGGGCACGTGTCCTTGGGCGCGGCAATAATTTTGCGCGAATGACCTGGGGGATACGATGGGGCAGCCTCTGCCGTCCGCTCGTTGGCTAGCTGAGGGTAGCCAGCAATCTTCTCTCGACGCAGAGTCTGAAAGTGGATATTCGTCATCTATTTGTTGGAGAGTTGGTTTCTTCCAACTATGAGTTGACTTTGGGTCTTCGACTTCTGACATGAAGTTTGGATTTGGGTGCCCGTCAACACGCCGCTGAGGTAGAGAGAGCCGATGAGGCCGCAATGATGCCGCTGAGGCAGAGATAGTCGTTGAAGCTGCAATGATGCCACTGAGGCAGAGAGAGCTGTTGAGGCTACAATATGCCATGGAGGCAGAGAAAGCCGTTTAGGCTGAAATAAAATTGCCGAAGCAGAAATAGAGCCGTGGGGGCTGAAATAAAATTGCCTCAAGTGTTTGTGTGCTTGTCCAAGAGGTAACTCGAACGGGTACGGGCTGTTAGGGATTTGAACCGATTCGGGGGTGTATCCTAGCCAGACCAAGTGGTATCTGTTAGCCGTGATGTCGCCGAGCTCATTCGGAGCCGTCTCGGGTGTTTGTGTGCTGGTCCGGGAGGTGACTCGAGCGGGTACGAGCTGTTAGGGACTTGAACCGACTCGGGGCATATGCTAGCCAAATCGAGTGGTGTCCCGTTAGCCGTGATGCCGCCGAGCTCCTCCGGAACAGTCTCGGGGGTTTCGTGGCCGACCTGAGGGGTGACTCGAGGTCGCTGGAACCATAGGTCTTGAACCGCCGCAAGGGTTTCGCGGTCGGCCCGGAGGTGACCTTCTGATCGCAGGACCGTCGAGAGCCTTTTGAATGGTTTTTGTCGGTTTCCTGTAATGCATTCAGACACTAATGAAATGAAACTTTCTCAAAGTGTAATGTACTTAGCTTTTTCGTAGCTGTTTGTCTTTGCGTCGTGTTTGGTGTCGAGTTGGCCTCGGGCTTGAGTGTCGATGGTACATGTCCGAGGCCGAGTGCCATAGGAGCTTGGTGCCGAGGCCGTATGAGGCCGAGGAGAAAAGCCGAGGCCATACGAGGCTGAGGAGAAAAGCCAAGGCCGAGGGAACAGGTCCGAGGCCGAGCATGAGTTGAGGCCGAGGCAAAGGCTCGAGGCCGAGGGGATCTCAGCAACTTGCATGGCCGAGGAGGGCTCAGCAGCTTCCGGAGGAGCTTGGGAGCAGCCACGGGGGCTTTATGACGTGGCAGTCGGGCCAAGGGAGCATACATAGCCGAGTGCCGAGGCGGAGGCTCGAGGCCGAAGCCGAGGGGGTGCCAGGTTCGAAGCTGAGGGCAAGGGGACCCCGGAGACCGAAGGGACCCCGGAGACCGAGGGGACCTCAGAGGTCGAAGTCACCCTTCGCGCCTGCCCTTTCATGTCAACTTCAACTATGAGCTGGGGAGTTGGCCTCTTCCAGCTGTGAGTTATCTTGGGGCTTCTGATGGCTGAAAGTAACCATCAATATGTTGCAAGTGTATAATTTAAACAAAGGTATTACCCGATTGGCCGTTGGCCGCTGATACAGAGTTGAAGCCGTTCAGGCTGAAATGAAGCCGTTGAGGCTGTGACGAAGCCGCTAAGATAAAGTTGAGGACGTCGAGAGCCTTTTGAATCCCGTAGGTGACCAGAGAGTCGAGAGTCGTCATATGCCTTTTTAACCCCGAAGGGTGACCTGAGAATTGAGAGTCGTCGGGTGCCTTTTTCTTTGCGCTAATGATCTTTGCTGCCGACGTTGGAGTCAGTCTTTGGCCTTTGGTGCCGAGCTGGCATCGGGCTTGAGTGTCGATGGTACATTAGGCTTTGGGTGCCGACCGGAGTCGGGCTTGAGTGCCGATGGTACATCGGGCTTGAAGTGCTGAGGCTTGGGGTCGGCCGAGGCCGACCCTGCTGGACTCGGGCTTGGAGTGCTGATCGGGGTTAGGCTTGGAGTGCCGATGCTTGGGGTCGGCTGAGGCCGACCCTGCTGGACTCGGGCTTTTTGGATCCGATGGTACACCGGTCTTCGGTACCAATGGTATATCGGACTTTTTAGATTCGGTGATACACCGATCTTTGGTGCCGATGGTACATCGGGCTTTCTAGATTCGGTGGTACACCGATCTTCGGTGCTGATGGTACATCAGGCTTTCAAGATCCGATGGTATACCGATCTTCGGTGGCGATGGTACATTGGGCTTTTTGGATTCGATGGTACATCGATCTTCGGTGTCAATGGTACATCGGGCTTTCTAGATCCGATGGTACACCGGTCTTCGGTGCCGATGGTACATCGGACTTTTGAGATGCCAACGCGAGGTTGGTCTTGAATGCTGATGAAGAGTCGGTCTTCCCTGCATTATATTCTTAAATATCAATGAAAGAAATGTTGTCATAAGTGCAGCGTACTTAGCTCTTGCGGCACCCCTATTTTTCTTATGCGGACTTGAGCACTTCCGCCCGCTGGTGGTCTCCCCCTAGGGAATCAAGTTGGTTGGAGTGGAGGTACCGCTGCCCTTACTTGGGCCTTCCTCCGTGTCGTCGTCCGTAGGAGAGAAGGCTGCTTGGGTGGTGAGTGATAGCTCTCTGAGCTTTAAGTCGCTGATGAGCTTGATAATGGTGGACCTCTTACTGGGGAGATTTTCGGCGGGATGAAGGATGGCTGGCCTGAGCAGTGACCAAAGAGCGAGTGGAAGCTTTTGCTCACTGTTGCGTGGTCATGAGATGTTGCCTCCGAAGCTTTTGCTCAGCTCGTTGAAGGTGCCCCCCAGCATAACTAGTGAAAGCTTCTTGGATTCTCGTCATCATCATCTTCACGATCCACCATTTTGATAAAAAAGGGATGAGGATTTGCAAATCGGCATTGCTGACCCTCCCTACCTGGCGCGCCAATCTGTTGATGCCAAATCATCGTCCTCGAATGTCCGCGAGCATTCGGTCGCCTCCTCCAGCGAGCTCGGGATCCTCCGACGAGCTTCTTGCACCTGTGGGCCTGCAAACAAGTCCTGGGGGCCGGAGATTCTGGTGGAGACCCTCCGATGCTCAAGTCAGTGCTCTGGGCAACAGCCGTGAGCTTGAGGAAGCTCGAAAGAGAGAAGAAGAGAGAGGTTTAGAGCCGTGCTCTCTGTGAGCAAGAATGAGCATTTAGGAGTGAAATTGTGGTTCTCAGTTACCTGGTTGGGGGTCCCTCTTACCCATTTTATAGATGCTTAGAGTTTGTCTGGCTTGGGTGGTTGAGGTTCCATAATGATGCTCCACGTGATGTGTCAGGCTGCAGGCCGTGTCCCGTCAGAGTAGGTGGCTGCAGCTGGTTGGCAGGTGCTATTTTGGTTTGGATAGCTGTCGCAGGCTGCTGCAGGCATGGCCGACCGTTACGGTGCTTGCCAGACGTGTCCCCCACGTCACCTTTTTAGTTGTCCTGCACAGACAGGGATAGGTGATAAAGTTAGTCGTGTGGGTCTTAAGGTACAGTCGTTGGGGCGGAAGATGATGTTGAGTTGAAGCCAACTGTCCCTCGTAGAGCACTGATTACAGAGTGCTTGCATGGCATTATTCATGGCCGAGGGGAGCTCGATGCTGGGAGGCAGAGGCTCGAGGCCGAGGCGGAGGCTCAAGGCCGAGGCGGAGGCGCGAGGGGTGGGGACCCTCCGACGCTCAAGTCAGTGCTCTGGGCAACAGCCGTGAGCTTGAGGAAGCTCGAAAGAGAGAAGAAGAGAGAGGCTTAGAGCAGTGCTCTCTATGAGCAAGAATGAGCGTTTAGGAGTGAAATTGTGGTTCTCAGTTACCTGGTCGGGGGTCCCTCTTACCCATTTTATAGATGCTTAGAGTTTGTTTGGCTTGGGTGGTTGAGGCTCCATAATGATGCTCCACGTGATGTGTCAGGCTGCAGGCCGTGTCCCGTCAGAGTAGGTGCTGCAGCTGGTTGGCAGGTGCTATTTTGGTTTGGACAGCTATTGCAGGCTACTGCAGGGCGTGGCCGACCGTTACGACGCTTGCCAAACGTGTCCCCTATGTCACCTTTTTGGTTGTCCTGCACAGACAGTGGTAGGTGATAAAGTTAGTCATGTGGGTCCCAAAGTACAGCCGTTAGGGCGGAAGATGTTGAGTTGAAGCCAACTGTCCCTCGTAGAGCACTGATTACATAGTGCTTGCATGGCACTATTCACGGCCGAGGGGAAGAGCCGAGGCCGAGGGGAGCTCGATGCTGGAAGCTAAGGCTCGAGGCGGAGGCTCGAGGCCGAGGCCGAGGCGGAGGCGCGAGGCCGAGGGGGCAGCGGAGTGTTGAGGCCGAGGCGGAGGCTCGAGGCGGAGGCGAAGGCAGAGGCGGAAGTTTGAGGCCGAGGAGGCAGCGGAGTGCCGAGGCCGTACGAGGCCGAGGAGGCAGCCAAGTGCCGCGAGAAGTTCGGTGCCGAGGCCGAGGCTCGAGGCCGAAGCTCGAGGCCTAGGGGGTCTCAGGTCCAAAGCCGAGGGCGAGAGGTCCTCGAAGGCCGAAGGGACCTAAAGGCCGAGGGGGAGCTCGATGCTGGGAGCTGAGGCTCGAGGCCGAAGCCGAAGCGGAGGCTCGAGGCCAAGGCCGAGGCCGAGAGGGTCTCAGGTCCGAAGCCGAGGGCGAGGGGTCCCCGGAGGCCGAAGTCACCGAGACGGGACTCCGTCAGTTTTCTTCACGGTTAACTCTAACGGCGTCGGATCAGCCACATCAGCTTGTATGGCTCTAATATCTATCTTTTTTTTTTTTTTTTTTTTTCTTTCGTCAGAGTTCCCGATATTGAAACATGGATTTGCACAATCACCAGAGAACCTAATTTAGAACTTTGTAATTGTGTTCTGAAAAAATCAAACAATAATCACTTGCTCGTCTACGGATACAAACATGCAGGCTAGATATGGAGAAAAGGACTCGGCAAACCGCTAGTTGTTTCCACTTGCAGGTTTCTGGAAACAAGCTGAACGTATGTTGGGTGGAATGCTGAAGGGAATAATGAATTTTCAATGCAACTCTAGAAGCTAAAATTGCTTCCTGAATAAGGTTTATGTGGCTGATTTGATCCCTGTGATCATGGTGAGCCAGGTTCCCCTTGCTCTAGGAATGACATGGTGTCTTTGGAACTTTGATGCGTTTTGCGACCTATATGCATCATCAGATAACATTCCAACGGTTTGTGGGCGTTAATGCCGATGGTGAAATGAATTTCGTAGAAGATCACAAGAAAAATCAGTTGGCATGAAATTGATCTTTAAACTGATAGCATTTATTGTTTTGATTACCCCTACATTTTGTAAATAATGTGGAAACTAATTTGCTTTAAATGCCATGCCATCTTGGATTTGACACTGTGGAAGATTAGATGCATATTAGATGCATTATAGCTGTTCAAATTATAGTTGATGTTGCTCTCATCCACCACGACAAATCATACTGTTTGGATGATTATGGCTTGAGAATCATAAATATAAGATGCTATGCTTACTGACCGGGAGGTTTTCACATGGCCACTGAGTTGAAAGTTAGGTTTTTTTTTTTTTTTTTTTTTGGGCATGCAAAGAAGCCCTTTCATACCTTCTTCCGGATGTGTTTGGCACATCGAAATAGAAGAGAATATGACATCTGTGGGCCTCCCGTGCGCTCTCCATATGACCTCCAAGAACTCCTCCCTTGAGGACTGCTTGCTCTTCAGCGGCTTCTTCATCGCCCCAGCTATCTGGAGCAAGCCTATTTGCAAAAGGAAAGCTCAGTCTTCCAACTCTCGACCTCAATGAAACAGACGTCATGGAAACCCCTTGCAAGTCACAGAAAGGGAGGGCCTTGGGAGATAGCCCAACACGGTCAGCACCCCTTGCTTTATAGGCAAATAGACCGGGAGCAGCCATTAAAGAAGGGAGCCCTGGAATTCGAAACGCCCCGGCCACGCTACCACGTGGCGGTTCAGGATAAAAGGGCGCTCTCCAAAGCGCATCGAATGCATTTCCCAGGCTATGACGCACGACAAAAGATTTCCCTCTGATCTCGAATCAAGAGCCTTAAATGCAGAAAATCATCTGTCGATCCTTGAGATACAGGCAGGCCTAGGAAATCACCTTGTGAAAATGATGCCATCCAATGGCGATCGAATGCTTATCGAGTACGTTAAAAAGACCCATGTTGGAAAAGGCCAATGGGATAAATGCCTTATGCAAAAAATAAAGCGTCCTTCGGCAAATTAAAAATCCGTCTCATCCGCCCGGGCGGAAAACAAGACGATTTCTTATAGACCAGGCTATCCGCCAAATCTCGGCCCCAGTCAAAGTACTCGTGCAGTCTTTGGTCGTATCGCACCGAACCATTTTATGCCTCGACCGAACGAGCCAATCTCTTACTTCGGATAGACCGAACTATCCGCCTCACCTCGGCCTCGACCGGGACATTTCCCAAGGTTCTAGCCGAGCTATTCTCTGCTTCGGCGCGCTAAACCATCTGCTAGGCCTCAGCCTCGACCGAGACATTTCCTTAAGTTCAAACCGAGCTAGCCTTCATCAGCAAAGCAAATCGGTTCAACTTTGAATAAACAGGACATTCAATCTAGAAAGGAACACAAATTGATTCATTCGCCGTCTGGAAAAACCTGTGACAAAAAGATTGTCCGAAAAAGACAAGCAAGTGGAGACGAAAGATCCATTTATTAAAAGTTTTGGCCATATTACAAATCCGAGAAGCGAAAATACACAAGCAACCCTTAAGAATCAGGGTTCGGATCGGTTCCAAGAGCCTCCTCGGTGACATCCGAGAGGACTTGACTTGCTTCACCCACTTCAAATGTTGTTGGTTCCTCGGCAGCAAGCTGAGAGCGTTCTTCGGGAGCCGCGGCCTCATTAGGCCCCAGGATAGCGTCAAGATCGACGTCTGAAATATCCTCATACTCAGCTTCTTCGGCCCCTAGGATACATGCATCAAAATGTTCGGCATCCAAAAAAGATAAATCCCATTCGGGATGCGCCCGAGAGATCTTTGCTTGAGTCTCCTCCTCGCCGAACCTAAATGCATCGGCACAAGCCTCTCTACGCTCCTCGAAAAATTGGGCAGAACTCTTGTACTCCTCCACAGCCGAAGCAATTCGATTATTGGCTTTAGTTAACTGGCCCCCGAGATCGATGTTCATCTAACGACTCATGGACAATTCCACCCTTAGAGCTTTAAATTGCTCCTGCACCTCGAACTCGATTTTGCCCATCTGCAAAAACACCAGAACATTCGAGCCCACAAACAAAAGAAAAGTACCGAAAGCAAACAAATGGGAAGACACGATACCTCTTCCTCCTGCCGAGCCATTTCATTGCTTAGCTCCTGAATCCTTTCCAAGGCCTTCAGCTTAGCCGACTTGTTTTGTTGAAGACCCTCCTTGAGGTCATCAATTCGGGACCGCTTGTCCCCAAATTCCCGCCGAGATCGATCAAGATATTCAGTAAGCCGAGCAATCTGCTCATTTTGCCATTTCAGCTGATTCTCCATATCGGTGAATTCCTTATTCATATCGGCGAGCTGATCCCGCTGCCGCCGACACTTACGCTCCTCCTCCTCGAGCCTCTTACTCCAATTATTTCTATCTTCGGCATGACTAGACCTCAACTGGTTCCACCTTTTTTTGAAATGCTGCTGCATGGTCTTAACGCCGTCGTCATGCTTCGCCTTAATCTGGGATAACTCCAGGTAAGCCTTGTCCGATTACTCGCAGAAACCCTAGAGCTCTTTGACTTGGGTTTCGAGCTGAGAGGCTCTTTCGGCTGCAAGCCAGTGAGACTCGCTCGCCCTTTCAAAATCCACCCTGGTGGACGCCAAGGCCCTAGAGAGCCGACTGGTTGAATCCACCCTCGCCTGAAGGTCGGCCGCCTCCTTCCTGGCATGAGCGCAGGCCCCAATGGCCAATTTTAAATGCCAAATCAGCGCTCTTGTGACCAAGGCTTGCTGCGAGAAAAACACAAGTAAGAAACCATGGCACGGCCGACCAATCAAGAATTACAATCTAGGTACAGTAACTCACCCGAGAGATGTAGTTTGAAGCCATCGTCATGAGAGTAGCATTGCTAATTTTGAAAAGAAGGAAAGCATCCTTCAGCGCCCCGAGCCGGCCGAAAGCTGCCTTAATGATATCCTCGACAGTAGACTCATCCGTCGAGGAACTCCCTCCCGCGCACAGAACAGACCTCATCAAGGCAGTGAGCATATCATCCACCTCCGGACTGTGGACAAAGGAGCTCATAGCCAAAGAACCGGCCTAAGGGATTCCGACCCGAGAAATCATTTGCTCAGCTTCCCCTGTCAGAGCTCCAACCTGCAAGGCCTCGAATGCTTTGGCCCTAATCGAGGGAGCCTTGGCCCGAGCACCCCCTTCATCCAGCGATTCCTCCTCCTCTTCCTCTTCCTCTTTGGCTATCGCCCTATTTCTAGCAGACTTCGTGTGAACTTTAATTTCTCTCACGGCATCCTCTGATGCCGTAACAGAGAAACCCTCAATACCGACCTCTCCAGAGGTGGCTCCATTTGAGCCTCGGTAGCCACCGCTACCTCTCCCGACCCCTCCACCTGAGCGGAGGTTTCTTTCATGCGCTGTGGACTCCTCACCACTGGTGACTGAGGAACCTCCGGCAGGAGGATCGCCGGACCGACTGGCAACATTTCCTCGGCATCGTCTGACACAACTACTATTTGAAGGGGGAGAAACCTCGACGGCTCTTTCCGAGCTTCCCCCAATGACCTCCTCTGCTGTCTTACCTCCCTCCGGTAGGGAGGGCTTATCGGTTACAGCCGACATTTCCACCTACTCCCTCTTTGAAGCAGAGGAGCGGTGGCCAACATTGTCTTTCCTAAGCTCCCTTGAGCGAGATCCGAAAGGACGAGCCCTCTTCTCGGACCTATGCCTATCCCCGGAGCTGGAGCTCCTATGGTGCTTGTCCAGCTCCCTCCTTATTTGGCCCGCAAATACGAACCTCTCGGCTGAAAACATAGCGAACGTTTAGTTAAACAACGACAAGATCATATAAACACGTTGACCATTAGAACAAAGACTCACCTGAGGGTCTATGGAGCTAAGCCCGGCGGCGAAAAGGGCATCCTCTGCTAACAAGGTGCTGGCAGAGATCTCCTGACCGCTGCAAAGGGTAGCCAGATCCCTTTTTTCCTGCTCGCTCAACTATATACGCGCCTCTGGATCCTTCACATAACTGGCCCACCCTCTCGGAAAATCTGAGCCAATGTTTTCTTCGACAATGAGAAATTAAGACTTCCACCCCTTTATTGAAGAAGGGTTATCAGAAATCATCTTAAATGACTTTCGGGAGCCAATGTATGGCCACTCAGAACTCCTCCCGAAAACCAGATTGTAACAAACTCGAAATAAGGAAGAGTCGCGGTCACCCCAACGCGACTGCACATGAGATGAACCCGATGAGATGCGCCAGCTATTCGGAGCCACCATCGTTGGGCATATGTTGTAAAACCTCATCACCTCCAATATCAACGGGTGAAGAGGAAATCGAAGACCTGCCCTCAAGCTCTCCTCGTAGAAGAAGACTTTCTGGCTTAGCTCGGTTGAAACCTGGTGCTCGGTCCTCGGTACCCATAAGGCTACATCCAGAGGAACTCTATAATGGCGACAGATCCTATCCAGATCGTCTAAGGTTACCTCAGAGGCAACATCGCCTGGACCGCTCATGTTGGCTGAATAGGGGGTAAGACACGAACAGATAAACAAGGGCTCAGAGAGAGAGAGCGAAAAATCTCTGTAGCAGGGACAAAGGGGCATTGCAGAAGGAGCGCCGCCCCAACCCTCTTTAAATAAATGCTTTAGAAAGGAAGCCCTAGATGCCAAAAATCCTGATATGGGCACCAGAAATAAAGGACTTCCACCACGTGGAACTTCCGCTATCGTGACTTGTTGGAAACGAGGCGTTTCCTCCTCGAGCCACGGCAAAAAATGATGACGTAACAGCAGACCGTCATTTAAGAGATCATCATTTCCCACCTTTTTTAATCCCCCAAATAAGATTGCTCCAGAATTCTACTCCCTATCTGAAATTACACTTCGGACTAGGGAGTGGAGGGCATGTGATGAGGGGTAAAATTGTCATTACATTATTGACCGCTCACATTGGCGATGGGGTCGCGCCCGATCCAAACACCCTGCTAGCCAGCTGGCCAGCTGGCGTAACATTCTAGCAACGAGGTCAAATCAGCTTTGATAAAGTCGGGTCACCCTGACAATCCGGACCACCTTTATACTTCGGCCATCTAAGCCTAGCTATCCTTATTCCTCGGTAACCCGAGAGCTATCCTCATTCCTCGGTAACCTGAGCTATCCTTATACCTTGGTAACCCGAGCCACCCTCATACTTTGTCCATCCGAGCCAAGCCATTCCTCGGTCATTCAAGCCGATCCGTTCTACACCTCGAAAAACCAGGTTATTCCTCGTTCAGGCCAAACCACGGTAATCAAAATACCTCTGCAGAATCCGACACGGAAGAGTTCGAATCCACTATAACTGAATAAGACTTCAGGCGATGAATCATGCCCAGAAGTGGCCTAGGATCTGCGAGAGTGGCCTAGGTTTGTGTGATCATCGAGCCTCAAAGCATCAACCGGCTCTCCCAGCCATCGAGCCTCTAACTGACAAGATACGGACCCTATCAGCCTCATAACAAACTTGATTCGAATCCTAACAGTTTTCATACCCATCCAGGGCATGTCCAAGGAATCAGGTGATCACCTATAAATACCATAGCATTCCAACCTCTCAGGTATGCGCGTAAACTCTAAGACAACCCCTTACGCATTCATTTTCACTCACTGAATCTCATACTTCATTAGAGCTCTCACAATAGCCTGGAGGAACATTCCTTTGTGAAAGTCTTCTTCTCACATATGCTTGCTGTGAATCTCTACTGACTTGGGTGTCGAAGGGTCCTTTGCAGAGGGCAACTCCCACAGCACCCTCTGCGTGGGGACTGTCTTGCAGGTTCCACCCCGAGGCGACGGGATCAGCGTCCGGATCAGGAGCCGAAAGCGCACCTGAGTCGAAGAACGGATTTCCGCAGCAATATATATATATATATATATAGTATGTGTGTGTTCGCACGCGCATGCGCGTACAAGTATATATAACATTTAAATTATTTTTTTCTAATTAGATATAGTTAAATTTTAGATTGTTTGTATATAATGCAAAAGTTATTGGATAAAATCATCAAAAACAAAGAGTTTTTTTAAGGACATCAAAGTTATCTAGGAATATTAAATTTTTTGCATACATGTTATCTTGATAACACTTAAATTAGAAAAATAAAATTATCTATGTCCTTTCATGCATTAAAATTGATTCTAATATTTGTTGCCCATGACATTCTTCATGCTTTTGGGCCTATTTTACATATTGATTGTACGAAAGGGCAAGAAAGAGGGTTGCATTATAAAGGATAATTGGAGATTGGTCTCGTTAAAAGGATAGTTGGAGAGTAGATGGATGGTGGTATTGGAGATTAAGCAAGGTGGAGAGCGAAGATTATTTTTTGACTTTGTTTTTATCTAACTCAACCAAACACTACATAGCGAATAAAAAAAGATTGAACCGGGAGAAAAGAAGAATAAAATAATAATATAAAAAATGATAAAATGATGAGAGTGGAGACCAAGCAAAGGGAGAGGTGCCTAATGACATTTTGAGGGCAAAAATACGAGACCAAAAAAGAAAAAGAGAAAAAATAATATTATGATTAGTTAAAGCCGCAACACGGCGGAGAAAAGGCTGTAGCGATTGAGCTTTGAGTGCTTTGAGGTTCGTGCGTGTGAGTGCCCTGGCTTCTGTTTGCTGGTTTGCTTTGTGATTCGTGCTCGACCCTTGACTGTGCTGATCTCCGGCGATCGTCTTCGACTCCGGCTGCGGCTCTTGCGGAGGATCTTCTATCTGCTGTCCCCTTGCCATCTATGGCGACTGATGGAGATGTGCGGGTCCGTGTTGCTGGGCAGAAGTCCAGCTCGTCAGGGTTCTTTTGGATCTCATCGTCTCCGGCGCCGGCTGAAATCTCACGACTGGAATCAGTGTTTTCGGAGGTGGTCAGCGTTCCGATGGACGAATTGAAGGCTGAGATGGTGGACTGGCAGTCGCGTGCTCTCATTGTTCGGTCGTTTATGAAATGGGTTCCAGTGGAGGCGTATGTGAGGGAGTTTCGCCGTGCCGGAATTCAGGGGGATATCAAACCTGTTAGCCTGGCATTTCGATGCCACATATTCCGTTTCGAAGACCCGAAGGCTGCTGATCTGGTGATGAATCATCCATGGATCATCAATGGACAAATTATCGCAATGGAAAGGTGGAAGCCGGAGTTTGTTCCGACTGCGGATGCCACCCCCTTTGCCCTGATTTGGCTGCGATTACCGAACCTTCCTCTGGAATTTTGGAAGGAGGATTTCCTCAGGGTGATCACTGAGACGGCTGGCCAATTCCATTGTGTTGATTCGTCGACTCTGGCCAAGAGCAGAGGAGGTTTTGCCAGAGTATGCTTGCGGGTGGATCTCCGACGTCCTCTCCGGCCGGGTACCCGTGTTCAGGGCATCAATCTTCCCTTCTGGCAGCAGTTTGTTTATGAAGCTCTTGAAGGATTTTGTTCCAGCTGCGGATCGCTTCATCTGGAGGGTCTGTGTTCTATGTCGGCTGGGTCAAGTAAGGATGGTGATTCCTCATCCCCTGTTTTCGGATCCTGGCTGACTGCTGTTCGTCAACGCTGGGATGGCCCTGGATCGTTGAGGGAGATGAGGAAGAAGCCTACATCGATGTCTACTCCTGTTTCTCCCGGCTGTGATTCAGTGCCTCAGATGGTTAAGGACAAGCAGCGGTCTGTGGCTACTGGTGTTGATGAGTGGAGGACGCCGGTCAAGGTCGCCTGCCGGAAAGTGCCACCATCGACGAAGATGGTGGTTGTCTCGGACGAAGTCCCCGCTGTCTCTGGTGGTGAGATGCAGAAGATTGGGACAGAGGCTTCTCCAGCTTTCATCACAGTGCCGGTTCTTTCCTCCCGTGCCGGTACTGTAGCATTTGAGAAGCTTAAGTTGAAGGAAGGAAATAAGTTCAGAGAAGCTGAAATTGGATCCAAATCAATTTTTCCAATTGCTAATCCTTTCTCTTCTTCTAGATTGGGTGTGGTTTGTGGCAGTGATCAAGGTAGCGGGGACGCTTTTCCGGGCCCCTTGAAAAGGGCTAGACCTGTTGAGAGTCTGCTCCGAGAACTAACCCCAAAACTATTAAAAGGAAGGGCAAAGGTAAAGTTGCTTTGCCAAAGAATACTGAGGCTGCTCGTTATTTTCCTGTCAACCCGTCATTATCGCAGTGCTCTTCTGGAGTTGATCAGGAGGTGAGTCAGCCCAGCGCTGAGATGAATGTAGGTTTGACTGTGGTGGTCTCAGGTGAAGAAACTATGAGATGACACTCGGCTAATCTAGTTATTGTTGCGGATGGACCGAAGACTGACTCTCTAATGATGACTGATGGAGGCACCCTTGCCAGTCAGTGCCTTCCTGATATGGTTATGATGGAGGACCAGGGAGGGGTCCCAGTTTCCTCCAATAATTAATGAAGATTCTTATATGGAATACTCGAGGAGCTCGAAAGCCTTCCTTTCGATCCTCTTTTAATATATTGATGCAATTATATAAGTTTGATATATGTGTGTTGTTGGAAACCAGATTGTCGGGGATACTCTGGCCCGGCTTCGGAGACAGATTTCCCGATCTTGGTCTTCGTATGCGGTGGAGGCTGAAGGGATGTCGGGGGGTATATTGGCCATATGGCGTGATTCTACTGTTTCGGTTGAGGCTTTTCATCAGTGCAACCAGCAGATTGGTCTTCTTATCTCTATGGGGTCCTCTGACCCCTGGTTGCTTTCGGCGATTTATGCCAGTATGGATTATAGAGAGAGACGAATCCTTTGGGCTGAGCTTCTTTCCCTCCTTGGTCAAGGTCTCCCTGCCATTGTTGCGGGAGATTTTAACTGTATCACTGAGGCTAAGGAAAAACGTGGGGGCAGACGGGTTTTGTCCTCAGCTGATATTAATGAATTCAATTCCTTTATTCGGTCTTCTAATATGATGGATTTGGGGTATTCTGGAACCCAGTTTACTTGGTGTAATAACCGTCAGGGCTCAGCTCGTGTTTGGGAGAGACTCGATAGAGCTTTGGCTACGGCCCAATGGCTTCATATGCATCCTGCGGTTTCTGTATCCCACTTGCCCAGGATTGCTTTGGATCACTGCCCTATTTTGATCTCTACTGAGGCTGATGTACACCAGCCTAGATAGTTTAGATTTGAGCATTTCTGGACAGTCCATTCGGGGGCTCGGTCCATTATTACTCAAATTTGGCA
This sequence comes from Calamus simplicifolius, assembly GCA_900491605.1. Classification (NCBI taxonomy): domain Eukaryota; kingdom Viridiplantae; phylum Streptophyta; class Magnoliopsida; order Arecales; family Arecaceae; genus Calamus; species Calamus simplicifolius. Next base: position 1,027,405 of record UESW01003994.1, on the reverse strand, counting down.
TCTTCCAATCAGGGGCAATGCTATTTACCGTCTCTCTCGTCGTCTTATGCTGGCCAGACGACGTCTTTCCAAATGGAACAGGCTTGAAGTGGGGAACTTGGATAGACAGATTGATCTGGTGGAAGCTGATATTACTGTTCTTCAGGGTAAGGAGGATCTGGATGGATCTCTTTTGGATTCGGACCTTTTCTCTCTGCGAGATCTGCTTGCTCGTCACCATTCTTTGCTTCGCCAGCAGGAGATGTACTGGAAACAGAGGTCTAGGGCACAGTGGATCTGTGAGGGGGATCGTAATATCAGATTCTTTCATCAGGCTACCTTAAAGCGCCGGGCCATGAACAGGATTCGGAGACTAGTTGACACAGAGGGGTATGGTCAGGAGGATTACCATTCCATTCGGGATATGCTTCTCCAGTTCTTTCAATCCAGATGGGATGATTCCTCTGCTGGTGGGGATCTGGTGGTCAGGGTTCCTGATTCCAGAAGGGTTTCCATACAGGACAATGAAAAGCTATGCAGACCAGTCACTGCTGAAGAGATTCGGGAGGCCATTTGGGAGCTCGGTCCGGACAAGGCTCCTGGGCCTGATGGTTTTCCTCCTCTATTTTATCGCCACTATTGGGACATCATTGGATAAGAGGTTATTCAGGCCATTCAAATTGTCTTCCAATTGAAGCAAATTCCCTTGGAATGGAACCGAACTCTTGTTACGTTGGTTCCCAAGTAGTCCGACACCTCTCTGCCGCAGCACTTCAGACCTATTAGCCTTTGCACTACTCTGTATAAAGTTTGTGCTCGCCTCTTGGTTGGCCGTCTTCGGCTTGTGATCCCCCGTCTTATTTCTATAGAGCAGGGGGCTTTTATTAAAGGGCGTTCCATATCGGACAACGTCCTCATTGCTCAGGAGTTCATGCATGATCTTCAAAGAGCCCCTGTGAGAAGAAGTCTCATGGCGGTGAAGTTGGATATGGAGAGAGCTTATGACAGAATGAGCTGGGCCTTCCTGAAGCGCACCCTCCAGGAGTTCGGTTTTGATGATCTTTTTATTGAATGGATTATGGCATGTATTCTGAGGCCTTCCTTTTCTTTGCTCATCAATGGTAGCCCTACTGAATTTTTTTACTCTTCCGTGGGTTTGAGACAGGGATGTCCTTTATCCCCCTTGTTATTTATTCTTGCCACAGACGATCTTTCTCGTGCCTTTCATCTTGCTCAGCAGGAGAACCGGATTGTTCCATTCATGGCCGGGAGAGAGGGCCCTCTGATTTCTCATCTTCTTTTTGCTGATGACTGTATTCTTCTGGGGCAGGCTTCTATTGATAATGCTGCTTCTTTTCATTCTATAATGCAGCGTTACTGTCAGGCATCGGGCCAGAGGGTAAGTTTTCTTAAGTCTTCTATCTGCTTCAGCCCCAAGACCCCTAGATCTACTAGGGAGGCCATTATGGAGTTATCAGGTATCACTACTCGGTCGGATCACTTCAAGTATTTGGGGATCCCCATTACTGGCAGACAGGCTCGCTGTTCTGACTTTGCAGAAATCGAGCGACGGGTCCGCCAGCGTATTGAGGGGTGGCAGATGACTAGCCTGTCTATGATGGCTAGGATCACTATCATTTGTTCTGTCCTCTCTTCTCTTCCTGTGTATCTCCTTTCGAATGCCGTTCTGCTGATCACTTGTCTGAGGAGGATTGAGAGATGCTTCAGAGATTTTCTTTGGGCTTCTACGCAGGAGGGACATGGTATTCATCTAGTTGCTTGGGACAGGATCTGCATGCCTATTAATGAAGGTGGACTGGGGATTCAGTCCTTGATTGTTAGAAGAGAAGCTCTTCTTGCCAAACATGCCTCGCGTTTCCTTTTGGAGCCTCATAGTTTATGGAGTTCTGTGATGCATGCAAGATACGGTGACTGGGTTTCTGGTTCGATTATTATACCGCCCCGTGGTTCCTCTTCCTATTGGAAGGAGATTTGTAGACATAGTCAGCTCATTATGCACAATATCTCTTGGATGATTGGTGATGGCTGGTCAATTGATGCTGTAAATGATACTTGAATTTCTGAGCTCCCCCTTATGTGGTGGCCCTCCTTTATCAACATGGATATTCCCCCTAATCTTAGGATTAAGGATCTTATCTCCTTAAACCCCCGCTCATGGCACATACCCTCGGTGACCCAGTTTTTTGGGGAGGAGCTTTCTCGTCGGATTCTATCGATGCCTCTTTTACCTGATTCCTCTGTTGACTCCAGGATTTGGCAGCGATCTTGTCTTCCCAAGGCTCCCATTAGGGATCTTATGGACATATACAGCCGCAGGTTCAGCACACGGAGGATGCAGCTTGGATTTGGAAGCTTCCTATTCTCCCCAGGGTTCAGTTATTCATCTGGAAGATTCTTTGGGACTGTCTTCCTACTTGCCTTCTTCTTTCTCGGAGGGGTCTGCCTATTCAGCCGATCTATCCTCTGTGTAGGAAGGTGGATGAATATGTGGATCATACTATATTTTGTTGCTCCAGAGCGAGAAGGATCTGGACTCTTATGGGCTATCCTAGGGATATGGAGGTAATGGCTTTCTCGCGTTCATTTTTCCTTCAGGACATCCGGAGCGGTCCTATGAGCAAGCGTGGTCTTTGGTATGTTACTGCTTATTATATATGGCTGTCGAGGAATCAGATCATATTCTCCGATGACAGGTTTTCCTTTCACAGGATTGTGAGGCAGATTAGATTATTGACTTCGGAATGTGCCCGTGCCTTTCATGGTGTTAATTTTGACTCCTCTGACCTCTGGGGCTCCCCTGCTGTTCCGACAGCGAACCGTCGTACAGTTTTCGTCTCTTGGGAGCCCCCCTCCAGGGTATGTCAAAATTAACTTTGATGGGAGTGTCCGGGACAGAGTTGCTGGATCTGCTTTCATCATTCGGGGTTCGATGGGTGATCTATTGGCAGCGGGAGGCTTTGGATCCCTGGACTCAACTGTTCCTCTGTCGGAGCTCGGTGCTGCTTGGGCAGGGCTCTCGTTTGCTGTTAGGATCCTCCATGCTCCCAAGATCATGATTGAGGGGGATTCTATGACTGTCATTTCTTGGTTATTAGAGGAGAGCTATATAGATGGTTCCTCAAATCCGATTCTGAGGGACTGTTGGTCTATGTTGCGGGAGCTTGATTCTGCCCAGATCCGCCATACTTATCGTGAGGCCAACTCGGCGGCAAACTGGGTGGCGACCTTTGCTGCTCAACATGCGGGTCCATGGAATTGGAAGCCAGACGACCCATGTCCTATTCTTCTACAGCAGATCTTAACTTATGATGTATATGGGCTGACTCATTCTAGAATTATATGATCGCCCGTTTGTAACCAAAAAAAAAAAAAAAAATGGAGAAAAATATGCTAGACTTACCAATACTCATCAATATTTTGATCAAAAATTAGCTATTGCAGTGGTGCACTTTGGTTAGAGTTTATTACAAAAAAAAAAGAAAATAAGTAAGGGTCATAAAAGAAGATAAAGATATTTTAAGAATTAATTTTTTTTTGACTCTTTCATAAGAAACTTACTCCACTACTTGAAAGGTAGGTTGTTTTACATTTTATGTATAAATAATGATCATAGCAATTTGAATTGCTCATCTCATTCTTTGATCAAAGTAAAAAAAGTAGATAAATTGCTCAAGTTTTTTTCATAAAGTTGCTTGAGTTTCTTTTTAATAAAAAAAACTTGATTGCCACAAAATATGGTCACAATAATGGCTTTATTTTTTTAGTTTAATTTAAATATAGGGTGTGATCCTATCTCAGGCTCTATTTGGATCGACTTTTGAGCTAGTTATTCGAAAGCAGCTATTTTATACGTTGACTCGTCCAGTAGACTTAAATCCTGTTAGGAATCATGTTCTAAAGCCAATCAACTAACATGTAGATAATTGTGCAAGTTATAAATATATATAAATTATTAATTAATAAAATATTTATTTGGCAGTTCATTACATCGCATTTTCTAAAATAAATTCTTTTGTGATGGAGTCCTTATAACCATAATCTATTCAATAAAGAGAGGGTTTATTGAGTGGTTCTTAAAATAGTCACGACCAAATAATATATAGTTATAGGACAACTATGTATCAAATAAAGGTTGTTGTATGTCATATGCGTTGGTTATCCTTTTTACCAAGGAATATGGTGACACTGGTATGACATGCAGGTGAGGTGTATGACATCTTACTGAACGTGATCAATCTGCGAAATACTCTTTTGCCAAAAAGTATTCGCGAAGAGATATAGATATAAGTGTCCCTCTGACCTAAGATCACCATGGTAGCTTGCAAGCAACCTACTATACTTTGGTGCCGGATTATCTGGATTTTTAATCAAGTGACAGATGGTTTCTAGGTGCAGTAAAGTACTTATGGAGCAGTGAGTGGATCAAGATGGGATTGATTCCTCCAAATAGTTTGGAATAAATGTCTCACTATGTTTTAATTTAGCAAAACCTTGCACAGGATAGTCCTTGTGAGAGTCACAGGACTTGTAAAGATTGAGACACTTTATGAATGAGCTGATTAAGGGTTGGCAGTTGAAACCTAAGTCATCTTGAGCTTTAAGGGTCAAAGGAATGAATTATATGGTAACTATATGCCAGGTTCTTGATTGTTGCTCTGCAACCTTCGGCCTATCCAGACGTCGGGTGTCATTGCTAGATGACGACTTCGATTAGTATTGGAAGTGTTCCAATGCTACCGGCTTAGTGTTCGAACCTATGGGGTCATATACCATAGGAGATTCTACATGATTGGATGATTGATAAACTAAATGTTAGTAAATTAATTGAAGGATTAAATTGGCAATATGATTGCTGGCTAGCTCAATTTGATTGAGTTATGAATATCTGGATCAAATCAAATGGGATTTGGTTTGGACTCAAATTTAGGTAAGCCTAATGATAACATCCTTATCTGTTTAAATTTAAATTATAAATTTAAATTTCAAACTATTTTAATTTTAATTTTGAAGTTTGAATTCAAAATTTTAAGTTTGAATTTAAAATGGATGTTAATGATCTCTCCCTAATTACCCCTCATTCATTATCTTCTAACTTTTTTTTTTGATTTTTAACTAAAAAAAGGAGATGAAGAGTTCCTTCTTTAACTTCTAATTTAATTGAAAAGGAAGATGGAGTTTCTTCTTTAACTTCTAATTTAATTGAAAAGGAAGATGAAAGGTTTTTTTAAAATTTTTAAGAAACATTTGAAAAGAAAAAGATAGAAAGATGAGAAGTTTTTAGGGTAAAAAAGATTCTGGCTATAAAGCCTGGGGTTAAATGTTTTCTCCATATATAACAATTCTAAGAGCACCTTGGTGTTGAAAAGAAGAAATCTCATAAGCCTTAGAGAGGAGCTAGCACTTCGAAAAGGCTAGTCAGGACTAGAACCCCGATGTGGATCACTTGTAGAGGCCATACACCTTTGTGTGGCTCACAAAAGTTGTACCTACCATTGCCTTCTATTGCTGTGAGAGTCATTAAGCATCCAAAGGTAAAAGATTCAAATGTTATTGGTGACTTAGATACACTAGGTCACAAACATATATATGATATATGTTATTTGTATTTACATATATTTGATCTATGTACCTTTTTATATAGATTTAATTTATGTATTTTTCTTTTATACCTTATTATATATAATTTATATATATTGATCCTGTTGTAGGCTGATATTGGATTAGATCCAATATCTTATTGCTTCTGTTGCGTATTTATTTTAGAAAATTTTAAAATGCATATATGTAGCTTACAAAAGGTTAACTAATAAATCTACCTACAACCTTGAACGGATACTCTCACTATTTGAAAATTGCATTCCTTTGGAATCCATTGGTTGACTTCACGCGCTTCGAGATCAAATGAAGAGAATCGAGGTGTGGGAAAACCCTACTAGGTTTGTGATAAAAAATATAAATTATATTCAAAAATTTGAATCATATTTTATTAATTTTTAGTTTTAAAAATTAAATTTAGTTGGTGTTTTTAAAAATTATTTTTGAACTTAAAATTAAAATTGCGTGGAGAAAGATCGAGAGAAGAAGGAAGAAAGCGAATCTGAGAGTTTTGAATATTTTTTAAAAAAGAAGGATAAAATCTAGAAAATGTTTGAGATGAAAGAAAAAAATATTACTTCAATTTTTTTAGATTTATTCAGATTTTTGTAATTATTTTTTAAAAATATTTTTAAAAATAATTTGATCAAACATATTTTTTTTATTTTATGAGTTAAATTTTTTATTTTAAAAATAAAAATTTCATTCCAGACCGGCTACCAAATGACCCTTTGCGTTTTGAATTCATTCAATAAAGTATATGTGCACTTTTTGTACGTCCAACTCCATGTTACACGTCGTCGGTGCGATCGATGGCTTCGGACGACATATTGATCGAGTGGGAGTATTAATATGAAGTTTCCCTTAGAGGTGGGCACCGGGCTGTGCCGCCCATAGGCCGACATGGCCCGACACGAAATGGGCCATGCCTGGCATGGCCCGATAAATCGTGTCGGCATGGTCCGATAAATCGTGTCGTGCTGGGCTCGAAAAATCCGACCCGTCGGCCCGGCACGGCCCACATGGGCCTAGGCCGGCACGGCCCATAAGGGCTTGATAAAAAATATTTTTAATAAATTAAAAATTATTAAGAACAAAGGAATTTATTAATATGAAGCTACCTTAATGGTGGGAGATTTGGCATAGACCCCTACCGGTTTATTAATTTAAAATCAAAATGGTATATGAAAGGAGGGGGGCTAGGCTTGACCTCTAGAATACAATAAGAAAGGAGAAAAAAATAGAGATGACTCACTTTAACAATTAATATATATATATATAATTATAAAAATAGAGATAACTCACTCATCAGTAGTATTTGTGTCATCATCATCTTTGCTGGTTAAGTTATATCCACCTTTATCTTAAAGCCTTGCCTTAGCATTCAACCAATTTTTGAAGCAGAAAAGCATCTCAGCCGTCTCACCAATCATTCTACTTCTCTTTTCGACCATAACATGCTAACCTGCACTGAAAGCGGATTCCGATGCTACTATGGACATCGATACAGCTAAAATATTATGTGCAATGGCAGACATAATAGGATATTGATTTCTAACACTCTTCCACCAAGCTAATACATCTAGATTTTCTATTTAATCTTCATCATATGCATAATGAAGATCGTTTCATAAATAAAATTCTAATTCATTACTTAAAGATGAAGAAGATGAAGCATGTGTGTGTCTTTTTTGTGCAACGAATGAAAAAATAGATGACGAACGAGATCTAGAAGAAGAAGCAGAGCTTTGAGCAGGTATTCTAGATCCATGAATTTTGTCATCAAATAAAGCATAAATATCATTAAAAAGTTATATTACCTCATCTTTAGGGATTTTGATTTATGTTTTTACAATATTCATCAATTAAAATATTTATGCCAGTTAATTTAACTCTAGGATAAAAAATAATAGCTAGGTTATGCAAAGGATATGCCCTATTCCAATATTCATTCCATTTAGTTTCCATATGACGTATAATAGGCATTAAAATATCATCATATCTATGATTTTTAAATTTTTCACTAATTATATATACTTTTTGTAAAAATGAACAAGAAGTTGGATAATAAATACCAGAAAGAACATTTGTAGCATCATAAAAGTAACCAAAAAATCTTTTGAAATTTTATCTTTATTCCAATCAATTTCGTAAATCCTAATTCATGATAATTAATATAAGCACTTAATAAGTTCTCATATGGATATGCATCATCTATCATGGTATATGTACTATTCTAACTAGTAATTACATCAAGTTTAAATTTTTTAAAACGTTTACCATGATTTATACATAATTGTTTAAATTCTTGAAGTCTTGGTCTTGAAACATGAATAAAAGAAACTGCATTTCTAATTTTTGAAATAACATCTTGAATTATGTCTATGCCAGATTGAATAGAAAGATTTAATATATGACATGCACATCTATTATGAAATAATTGTCCATTTAAAATGGAATGCAAAGAGTCATTTAATAATGCAATAGCAAAATTATTATTAGATGCATTATCAAAAGTAGTAGACAATATTTTATCATTAATATTATATAAGCATGCAGTTTCATAAACAACATTTGAAATTTGTTGCCCCGAATGCAAAAAATCAAAAATACGAAAAGCAAGAATTCGTTTATTTAGTAGCTAATCATTATCAATATAATGAGCAGTAATAACAATAAAACAATTACTATCTATAGATACCGACAAAATATCAAATGTTAAAGAAACTCTTTCATTTAAATTAGAGAGTTTCAGTTAAACTTTCTTTTATTGCTAAAAAGTTTTTTATAACCACTCTTCTAAATGTACGCCTACTAGTTCTTCTATAAGCAGATTGTAGGCCTAATTGAACATAATATTCAAAATTAAAAGATTCACATAAAATAAAAGGTAATTCATCCTGAACTATCCATCTTACAAGTAATTTTCTTTTATTTTCATAGTTATATGCAAAATTACCTACAAGTGATCCCTCTTGTATATTAAGGGTACCTTGCTGATGGAAATCATGTATTCTATGAGTCTCTTGATGTCTTCCCCCAATACTAGTACAACTGTAAAGTTTTGCACACGTTCTACGTTTTGTTTTGTAGATTCCATCAACCATAATTCTATCAAAATCATTCCAAACATCACTAGTCCTCTTATGAGAAGAGGTTTGACATTCACTGACACTAGCTCTAGAGGGAACTTGGGGTTGGGGTCCTTGGGGATTAGTTTCCTAACCTTCAGAAAAAGGATAATGCCAAAATTACTTTCGTCATAAGATGTCATATTAAAAATTTGTAATCAATGAATGCAAAAAAATAAAAACTAACCACAAAAAGGAATTGAGAAGAGGATCAGAGGTGGAGGCGTGGAGCCGAGATTTGTGAGCTTCTTCTTGTACTCTCACTCTCAATAAGAAGTGACCTCCTTTCTTTTGTAGTTCTCAACAAGAACCTCATCTTATGTAGCACTTGAACACTTGTTAAAGGCACTTGCTACTTGCCAGAATACTTGCAAACTAAAAATTAAATTGCTAGAGCACTTTGAGAAATAGTAGTAGTATAGAAGGAGAGAAGAGTGGCTTGGTGTGGTAAGAATGAGAGAGGAATGAGCTATTTATAGAAGTCCTATTTTTTTTTTAAAAAAAATACCCTTTGCTGTTATATGGCTTGGGGGGTAAAATGGTTAAAAACCTCGATATGGTCATTTATAGCCGTTTCTAGTCATTTCATTTTAATAGCTAGAAATGACTATATAGCCGTTAGGCTATGATGAACCATAAAATTGGACCATAGGCATGCTAGATTTAAATTTTTTTTAATAATAAATGATTCATTTGTTATTGAAACATGCTAAGCATGATCCGACTCGAAGTGCGGCCCAACGGACGTTAGGCCGTGCCGTGCGCCAGTGCCCAACACCAGTTCCCCTCAGGTGACATTTCCAGTGCATCCGCATCATGTTAAGCGAGATGATGAAACCACTACCATCTAACAAGTGAAATTCTAACAGGTGGGTCTCACGTGCCAAGAGCAAGGTTTATTGACTATATCTTTACCGATGTACCACCATCTGCCGCCCCGATGCTCGCTCGCCTCTCTCCCTGCTTCGCCGCCGCCTCGCTGTCCGCCCGTTCTCCCCCATGTCGATCGCCTCCTCGGATCGGCTCATAACCCCGGCTACCACCCGGGTCGGCTGGATCGGGACCGGTATCATGGGCCTGTCCATGGCCGGCCACCTCCTATCGGCCGGCTACTACCTCACCGTCTTCAACCGGACCGCTTCCAAGGCCCAGCCCCTCGTCGACCGGGGCGCCCACCTCGCCGAATCCCCCATCGCCGTCGCCCGCGCCAGCGACGTCGTCTTCTTCATCGTCGGCTACCCCACCGATGTCCGCCGCGTCGCCCTCGACCCCGCCACCGGCGTCCTCCCGGGCCTCGCCCCAGGCTCCGTCCTTGTTGACATGACCACCAGCGATCCCACCCTCGCCGCCGAGATAGCCTCCGCGGCTACATCAACCGGCTTCGCCGCCGTCGACGCCCCCGTCTCGGGCGGGGACCGCGGGGCCCGGGCTGGGACGCTTTCAATCTTCGCTGGCGGGGAGGAGGCGGTCGTCCGGCGACTGGAGCCGCTGTTCCAGTGCATGGGGACGGTGAGGTACATGGGGGGCCCGGGGGCAGGGCAGCGGGCGAAGCTGGGGAACCAGATAGTGATCGCGTCGACGATGGTGGGATTGGTGGAGGGGATGGTGTACGTCCACAAGGCCGGCCTGGACGTGGGAAATTGGCTGGAGGCGATATCAAAAGGGTCAGCGGGGTCGAAGTCGCTGGAGCTCCATGGGAAGAGGATTTTGGACAGGGACATGGAGGCGGGTTTCTACGTGCACCACTTCGTGAAAGACCTCGGCATCTGTTTGAAGGAATGCCAGAGCCTGGGTCTGGCGCTGCCGGGATTGGCACTGGCGCAGCAGCTTTACGTATCGCTAATGGCCCATGGCGAGGGGAATTTGGGGACACAGGCATTGATTCTGGCCATCGAGAGGCTCAACAACACTTGCCTCGCGGGAGGGTCGAGGTCCGGTTGAACTGTGGTAATATCCATCCTCCTTTTCTGATCATGAATAATTTATGTTGGTTGGACTGTGGTTTGTAAGGCAAAACGGGTCTAAGTTTTATATGGTGTTGATAAAACGTGGCACGGCAGTGGCCGTACACGCATGACGCACGAGCGCAAGGGAGGACTGGCCCTCCTCTAGCCTCTATAAAGAGGGGGCCGGTGCAGCGTGGCACGGCGGTGTCTGTACATGCGCGACGCTTGAGCACAAGGAAGGGCTGGCCCTCCACTAGCCACTATAAAGGGGGCTGCGCCGGCCTCCTTCTCACCCTGTCGCCTTGTGCCGCTCCACTCCGCTCTTCTCCGTTGCCATACGCCACCGACTAGGTCAGATCTCCATCCGATGAGGAGGGAGAAAGAGTGAGCGAGGAGGCGCTCGGCTGCGCCTTGACCTTGGTTATGTCGAGTGCCCAATGGTGCCGAACGGATCACCGCCGATGGGGAGAGAAGGCTGGCCGCTAGAGGTGGCCGGGGAGGGAACGAGAGAGGGCCGTTGGAAAACCCTCCCTTGATGCGAGGACCAAGCCAACTTGCGCCTTGGTTTGGGCTTGGCGGTGTGCCCATCGGCTCGCCGGGCCCAGGCCGCGGGCGACAGCCCCCATTGGCGCCAGGGAGGCATTTTATGGGGTTCAGCTGGCTTCCCCTGGCTGGCCATGCCACCGCCACAGATACGGTGGCAGGAGGAGGAAGAGGAGGAAGAAAAGAAGAAAGAAAAGGAAGGAGAGGGAGGTGGCCGCCATCAGTGGCCGACATTGGGCTGATCAGGGCCGCCGGTAATTTTCCCCCTTGTTTCGGGTGAACCAAGGAGAGAAGGAAGAGAAGGGATGTGATGCCCTTTTCAATTAGTCCCACGTAGGGTAATTAAGGAAGGGTTGAATGGTTTATAACCAGTTAAGTAAGATGGACAAGTACCAATTGGATCTTTTTTTTGCTGTGATGGCTGAAGTTGGTGTGAACCTCGTCCGCCTTACTTTCATGTCATGAAACAGGTTCATGGGTTAACGGGCCTGAGTTGTTACATTATGGTATCAGAGCCACGCACCAGCCGAAAATATAGGAGCTAAGTGCCATACAGAGCAAAGTGCTACATTGATAGGAGTCACCTCTTAAGCCTATGGGGGCCACCTCTAGAGTCCTGTCTGATGAATGCGATCATGTGCCTTTGGCGATGAGGACGTTGCCTCTTTAAGAGGGATAGATTATGATGCCCCTCCCAATTAGTCCCACATCGGTAATTAAGGAAGGGTTGAATGGTTTATAACCAGTTAAGTAAGATGGACAAGTATCAATTGGATTCTTTTTGGGCTATGGTGGCCTAAGTTGATGCGAACCTTGTCTGTCTTACTTTCATATCATGAAACGAGTTTGTGGATTAACGGGCCCAGGTTGTTACATTATGGTATCAGAGCCACGCACCAGCCGAAAGTGCAGGAGCTAAGTGCCACATAGGACAAAGTGCTATATTGATGGGAGCCACCTCTTGAGCCTATGGAGGCTACCTTTAGAGTCCTGCATGCCTGGTGGATGCGATCATATGCCTCTGATGATGAGGACGTTGCCTTTTTAAGGGGGTAGATTGTGATGTTCCTCCCAATTAGTCTCACATCAGGTAATTAAGGAAGGGTTGAATGGTTTATAACCAGTTAAGTAAGATGGACAAATACCAATTGGATCCTTTTTGGGCTATGATGGCCCAAGTTGGTATGAACCTTGTTCGTCTTGCTTTCATGTCACGAAACGGGTTCGTGGGTTAACGGGCCCAGATCGTTACAAGGGACTGGGCCCAGGTTCGACCCAGCCTAGTGAAACCCCTTTGGGTCGATTTTTTGGGCTTCAAATCGGGCTAGGCCCAAGAAAAGGAAGATGGGGTTTGGATCAGCTTTGATCCTATCGAAAAAAATTATTTTTTCATTTGGGCTTATATAATTGGAGATATTCAAACTTAAAGTTGGACCTAAGATTAGATTGGGTAAAGTACAAGAGTCTTCATGATTTTGGAAATTAAAGTTTGGAAAATCATGTTGTAGGTACTCAAGAGCCTAAATAGCTGATTTGCATCTTTGGATTAGCATTAGAAGGTAAGTAAGTCATTTATCATGATTTTCATGAATTATTAGAATATAAAAATTATGGATTTAAATGCTATACTGATACATAGTGTATTATTTAAAAAATGAGAAAATGGATTCGATACCATATACCTGCAAATGACTATTTTACATGGTTATTTGAAAGTACTAATTTTTACAAAATTATTTGGTACCTTTACATACAAATGTTTATTTTAGACATAGTATTTGAAATTGTTAAAAGTTTTATACAAGGGTACATGTGTATTTTGATATATTAAAACCATTGTATATGTGAAACTATGTTATGCTTTTGGCAACAATAGATGCTATTTTGCAAATGTGACGTAAAAATGATACTTTGTGCCTATGGTAATATGTCCTGCCATGGTTCACTATGACTGACATGATATAACATAATATGTTACACGACTCCGAGATCGACCCTTCACAGGGGGAATATGTGGACACACATCCTTGGGTGTGCTGTGATAAAATACGACATGATATGCTATATGACTTTGGTTCATCAGGACTCACCTCCACAAGCGGAATATGTAAAGGACACACATTCCTAGGATGTGCTATGACAGGATATAGCATGATATGCTACATGACTCCGATAGATCGGGACCCACTCTCCACAGGGGGGATATATGGAGGACACATCCATGGGATGTACTTACACGATATGGCATGATATGCTACTTGACTCCGGCACCCACCCTTCATGGGGTATATGTGGAGGACAGTAGGACACACTCTTAAGGTGTGCTGTGATAGGATATTACATGTAACATGACACTGGTTTTAGGACCCTGCCTCCTAGGGAATGTTTAGGTAGGTTACACCTTTGGAGTGTTCTGTTTACGTGAACGTAGTGTATGACCATGGGACATTGGTATAAAATGGATTTATTCATGTTAATTACAGTAGTACAGTGGTTTTAATTTGAAAACCATATATTCTTGAAATACTACATAGCATTTGCTTCCAAATTATTTTGAGCATATGATATGCATGATTTGGTAACATGACGAAATGTATTTGAAATATGAAAGCTTGATATGTGTTTTTATATATGGAAATCTGATTTGCTATAAGCTTGAAATAGCTATATTATATTACAGTATGTTTACTGAGTGTGAACTCATTAAAATCTCATAATGTTTTTCAGAGTCACAAAACTGAAAAAAAGGGATATGGGATAGATGGAGCTTTTATCAGAGTAACTTATTCAAAATTTTGTTATAGCCCCATTGATCTTATGTATTTTGGCATCTGGTCCAAAACTTATAGTTATGGCTTGTATTAAGAAATGTTATTGACTTTTGAATGACAAAATTATTATCCCTCCTTATATAAATTGGACTGGTTCAGGATGCCTTGTATGCCAAGCATGCGGCAGGTTGCCACCTTTGGAGCTACCACCATCCGGGACATGATAGCTTAAGTGGTATCAGAGCCTAGGTTTGACCCTAAGGGCAAACACATGGATGACACTAGGCAAAACAGTATGATAGCACTGGAAGGGTAATAACTCTAAGAAGATTTTAAGTAAACATGTTTTGAAAGTCTAAAATTTAAAGGTTCGTAAAGATGTTGACTGAAACTTATCCCTGGCAGGAATTAATAATGTCCCATCGCACAAGAAGTCTGCGACATATTGAGGGCTCCCAGGCTGGTGACTCTGGCCAGCAGAGAGGCCAGCAAGTTTTTGGAGGCTTTCATTCCGTTAATCTGGCTGGCAATAGCCAGCAACAATTTCAAGCTCAGATACTTCAGGCCCTCATCGGAATATCGCAAACTATGCAAGCCATGCAGCAGGAGATTCAACAAATCCTGCTTGCTTAGCTTGCCTTTCCCGCTCCGCAAACTCAACATGCTCCTACTATGCAGACTGAGCCTGCTCTTCTTACTCTGCAGACTAAGCCTACTCCTCCCACTCAGACTCCGTTGGCTCAGCCTGAATGGTCTGCTTAGTCTGCTCCATTTTAACCCTATCAAGGAGGGGGCTGTAGCTTTGCTGAGTTCAAGAGCTTAGCCTTTGCTCCCTTAATTGGATCCACCAATCCCATTGATGCTGAGGGGTGGATGAGAGAGATGGAGAAGGCCTTTGCGGCCCACGATAGCCAGGAGGAGCGGATTAGATTTGCACCTATCTCCTTCAGGGGGAGGCATATGATTAGTGGCGCTACATGTGGAGCAACGATTAGGCAGGCATGCTATCTTCTGGAGGGAGTTCAAAGAGGTCTTTTACAGCAAATACTTTCCTAGTAGTATGTAGAGATGGATGGAGTCTGAGTTTGTCATACTGGAGCAAAGGAATCTCTCCACGACTCAATATGAAGCCGAGTTCACCAGGTTGGCCTAGTTTGCTTCGAACATAGTGACCACTGAGAGAGCCAAGATCATCATATTCACCGAGAGACTACGACCCAGACTAAGGCAAACAGTCAATGCATTTGAGCTCTCCACATACACTGCTGTGGTGAACAAGGCCCTAGTGATGGAGAGAGATATGAGTGTGGTCCAGAGGGGTGGGAGCACCAAAGGAAGAGGAAGGAACTTTCTTTTGGCCAACCTTCTAGGCAAGCCAAAAAGAAAGGTGCTTATCAGGCCCCCTCATGACAGAAAGGTGAAGAGATTCGTTGCCCTCACTGCGGGAACTCCCATCCGGGCAAGCAGTGCTGTAAGCTGACTGATGCTTGCTTTATTTGTGGGAAGGAGGACCACAAAATGGCCACATGTCCCCTTTGAAAGGATTAGCGGCCCCCTCCAGATCAAGGAAAGAGTCAGCAACAACCTAAGACCTAGGGAAGGGTTTTTACCCTCACGCAACAGGATGTTGCCACCTCTAACTTTGTAGTGACAGGTATGATAAAGTAGGCAACCCTTATGCTCAGTCCTTAGTAGATCCGGATGCCATGCGTTCATTTATATCTAACAGCTTTAGGATGATCAAAACTTTGGATTCCAAATATTATTAAAGGTGCATCGATTTCAAAAACCGAAATTTTTTTAATGAGGGAAGGATGTAAGCCCATGATTAAAAATAAAATAAAATAAAAAAGAGTTGGCGTGTCGTGCATGCCAATGCACGACAGCGTGAATCTTGATGTGAACGTTGTAGTGCGTAGCGCGTATGCACGTGACGCGCGAGCATAGGGGAGGGCTGGCATGCACGACAGCGTGAATCTTGATGTGCATGTTGTAGTGCGTAGCGCGTACGCACGTGACGCGCGAGCACAGGGGAGGGCCAGCCCTCCCCTAGCCGCTATAAAGAGGTAACCGCTATAAACTCCTCACCCCGTCGCCTTGTGCCGCTCTACTCCGCCTGTCTCCATCACCGTACACTGCCTACCAGGTCAGATCTCCACCCGATGAGGAGGGAGAAAGAGAGAGTGGGGGAGGCACTCGGCCATGCCTTGACCTTGGTCACGCTGAGTGCCCAACAGTACCAAACGGACTGACATCAATAGGGAGAGAAGGCCGGCCGCTCGAGGCGGCTGGAGAGGGAATGGGAGAGGGCCACTAGGTAATCCTCCCTTAATGTGGGGACCAATCCGGCCCAGCCCACACCTTGGTTCAGGCTCGGTGGCATGCCCATCGGCTCGCTGGGTCCAGGCTACGGGCTGCAGCCCCCACCGGCACTAGTGAGGTGTCGGGTGGGGTCCGGCCGGCCTTCCCTGGCTGGCCTTGCCACCATCACAAAGACGGTCATGGAAGGAAGAAGAAAAGAAGAAAGAAAAAGGAGAGGGAGGTGGCCATCGTCGACGGCTGGCGCTGGGTCGGTCGCCGGTGGCCAGGCCTAAGAAAAGGAAGATGGGGTTTGGATCAACTTTGATCCTATTTTGTCTGAAAATTTTTATTTTTCCGTTTGGGCTTATATAATTGGAGATATTCAAGCCCAAAGTTGGGCCCAGGATTAGACTAAGTATAAGAGTCATATTGATATCATGATTTTGAAGATTAAAGTTTGGAAAATCATGTTGTAGGTACTCAAAAGCCTAAGTAGCTGATTTGCATCTTTGGATTAGCATTAGGAGGTAAGTAAGCTATTTATCATGATTTTTATGAATTATTAGAATATGAAAATTATGGATTTAAATGCTTTACTGGTACATAGTGTACTATTTGAAAAATAAGAAAATGGATTTGATACTATATACCTGCAAATGACTATTTTACATGGTTATTTGAAAGTGCTAATTTTTGTAAAATTATTTGGTACCCTTACATGCAAATGATTATTTGACATGGTATTTGAAATTGCTAAATGTTTTATACAAGGATACATGTGTATTTTGATATATTAAAACCACTGTATATGTGAAAGTATGTTATGCTTTTGGCAACAATAGATGCTATTTTGTAAATGTGATATGAAAATGAAAATGATACTTTGTGCCTATGATAATATGTCCTACCACAGTCCACTATGACTAACATGATATGTTATATGACTCTGGAACCCACCCTCCACAAGGAAAATATGTGGACACACATCCTTTGGTGTCCTATGATAGGATACAACATGATATGCTATATGACTCTGGTTCATCGGGACCAACCTCCATAAGGGGAATATGTGGAGGACACACATTCCTAGGATGTGCCTTGACAGGATACAACATGATATGCTATATGACTCTGGTACATCGGGATCCACCTTCCACAAAGAGAATATGTGGAGGACACACATCCTACGGATGTGCTGTGATAGGATATGGCATGATATGTTACTTAACTCTGACACCCACCCTTCACAGGAGTATATGTGGAGGACACTCCTAAAGTGTGCTGTGACAGGATATTCCATGTAACATGATACTAGTTTCAGGACTGCCTCTTAAGGGATGTTTAGGGAGGCTACACCTTTAAGGTGATCTGTTTATGTGAACGTAGGATATGATCGTGGAACATTGGTATAAAATGAATTTATACATGTTAATTACAGTGGTATAATGGTTTTGATTTGGAAATCATATATTGTTAAAATACTATATAGTATTTGCTTCCAAATTATTTTAAGCATATGATATGCATGATTTGGTAATATGACAAAATGTATTTGAATTATGGAAACTTGACATGTGTTTTTTCATATAGAAATCTGATTTGCTAAAAGCTTGAAATGACTATATTATATTACAGTAGGCTTACTGAGTGTGAGCTCATTAAAATCTTACAATGTTTTTCAGAGCCACAAAACTGAAGAAAGGGATATGGGGTAGTTGAAGCTTCTATCAGAGTAACTTAGATTCAAAATTTTATTGTAGCCCCATTGATCTTATGTATTTTGACATCTAGTCCAAAACTTATGTTTATGGCTTGTATTAAGAAATGTTATTGACTTTTGAATGACAGAGAGTTATTATCCCTCCTTGTATAAATTGAACTGCTATAGAATGCCTTGCATGCTAGGCATATGGCGGGTTGCCACCCCTAGAGCCACCACCATTGGGTTCGGGGCATGATAGTTGTCGTGTAAGTGCTTATCCAGATGTTTATTTTGGTGGTTCTTTTTTTTTTTGCTATTTCCTCTTCATACATGCATGGATACATCTATCAGTTGGTGAAAGATGGTTGTTTTTTGAAATGCATCTGTACTTGCTTATATTGTAGGAGCCAATCTATCGATTAATGTCAGTTCCAGTTGGTGATAGATTAACTGTATCGTGGAGATGGTCACCCATTATCTTTTTCTTTTTTCTGGAGATATTCTTATGTACATTGCAGTAATTTCAGCATATAGGCTTGTTTGCAGAACAAATTTCAATGAATTGCAATGAATCCACCCCATTTCTTTTTAATCTCTTCCAAGCAACTAGATTCAGTCCTTGTCATAAGTGGTTAAGTGAATCATAGAGGAATTTTGATGGGCATGGTAGATTCCTAAGTGTTACACTAGAAAACAATATCATGGAATTATAATCTACATGAATTTTCATCCAATGACTTTGTAACGCGTCAAACCCACTTGCTAGCCTAATTAATTAGCTAGCGGGCCGAAACCATATAGCCCAAAAACTCGAATGAAAGTTAATTAGTAGTAAGTGGACATGAGTTATAAGAACATAGCACATTTCTTTTCCATCCAATATGAGACTATTCTTGGGGCACGCTATGAGCTAGCCAAAATCTATCTCAATATAGGACTATTTTTGGGGCACGCCACAAGCTAGTCAAAATCTACTCCGAACCAGATTGTTGGTGCTGCTGGGTAGCTCTTTCCTTATACCCATCAACTTTCGCACACTCGGATTGGCTTTGATACAATTTGAATGCCCTAATCCTACTTGTTAGCTTAATTAACTAGCTAGTGGGCTAAAATCATGCTGTCCAAAAACTTGTGTGAAAGTTAGGAAAAGTCTTTGTGCACCGAGTGTGGTGCAAGTCACGTGCACCGCGCTGGCGATTGGCGTGCGGCGCATGTGCACGTGCATGCCAAGAGTAGAAACATTTTTTTGCCTTTGGCATGCGTCGTGCACCAATTGCCGGGCGCGGTGCAGCTCCTACTGCACCACCCCTGTGTAGCAAGACTTTTTTGTGAAAGTTAATGAGTAGCAGGTGGACTTGAGTTATAAGCACATAACATTTTCTTTCTCATCCAATGTGAGACTAAATTTGGTGTATTACAATCTCTTCCCTTATAATACGACTTCTCGTCACACGCCACAAGCTAGCTAAAATCTACCCCCATGGCGGAACTCTATCACCGTCTCATGGGTAGCACTTTCCTTATGTTCATTAATTTTTGCATACTTGATACTATTTGTAACATTCCAAGCCCACCTTCTGGTCTAATTAACTTCATTAGCGGGCCGAGACCACGTGGCCTAAAAATTTAAGTGAGAGTTAATGGGTAGCAAGTGGATTTGAGTTATAAGTATATAACACTTTCTTTTTCATTCAATATAAGACTATTTTTTGGGTATTACGGGCTTCCTCAAGCACATGATTCCCATAGCTATAAAAGTTTTGACATCAAATTATCATGGGCATTCCTTTGTATATGGGCTTTGATGTTGCATGCAGCTTCAGTTCTTTCATGACTTCTTCCCATTATTCATGTACTACATAATGTGGTGTATTGTTGCACCAAGGTTTCCATCTCTTGCTTTTATCTGAAATCAAATCCATCACCCTACATGCTTTTACCATGCTTCTGGGTGAATTTTTCCATGAAGTCATTCATTCAAGAATACTCACGAGACCATGTTGTGATTTTTTAATCAAGAACGGGGAGTAGATGGGAGGTAACCATGTATAGTGGTAGCTTAGTGTTCCATATACCATTACTTAGTGGAGCTCCTGATTGTTCTATGTGCCAAGCCGTGTTAATTCTTTTACTATGATATACAAAGAATTCTATCAATGTACAGGATCGAAAAAGGTAGATGTTTATTCTTGAATATAAACAATGCCTTTGAAGATTGCTTGCAAATTTGGATTGTTTCCTCTGGTAGAGCATCTTAGCACAAGAGCTAACCAATGCACAGCTTTGGGCAACTATTCTGCAACTGACTTCTTCAGCCAATCTTTTCAGTAAAGAAAAAAATGATTTTTACTTTCTAGCTTTAGTTTTACATTATTCCAGGGGTAGGAAATAGGAATGGATGATCACATGCCAAGAATGGTCTGATAGAAAAGTTCCTATTCAGATATGATTCTTCAAGGAGGTATGCTTGCTCTGCTAACTCAAAATTAAGATGGAGAAAAATGTTAAAAGAAATTTGAAGATTGATAGCTCTACATTTTATGTTATCCCCCGTCAAATTGTAGCTCTGTTTTGTTTTACTTCGACTTAATGGAGATAGTACCAAACTCAAGGTCTCAATGGTCAGCTGAATTACTAATTGGCTGGCAATATATTTTGTAAGCTTTTGTAATTTAGTAATGATCACCTAACCTATTTTGTATTAAGGATGTAAGGATGGCTGAATCTTTTCTTCCCTCATTTCAGTATAGTTGAAAATAAACTTGAAACCTAACAGGATGGACTGAGTTTTCTATATCAAAGCAGACATCAGCATTTATCAAATTGTGATAGTACCTACTAGCTGATTGGCTGTGGAATTTTATAAATTGGGTTGACAAATAAATTTTGTAAATTATCTGATCATGTTTATTCATTTTGATTTTGTATAACATGATCGTGTTTATCTATCTGATCCTGCTGGTGATTGAATAAGGATTTAGAGGCTCCTTTCATTTATCCGATCACATTTAAAATTGCTATGTAGTCCCTGATCATGTGATTGTATTATTCTAAGATGGTGGGATTTATGAGCTTTTCTCATATAATGACAAGTGCTAAATATGGTGGACTATGTCATGTGAAATCCTTTTCAATTGAAACGGGCATAGGGCTTTAGCATCCCATCTGCAAATTGAATCAGTTTTCTTCTCTGTGAACAACAAATGCTCAATCCATCTACAGGATCATATGAAACTTAAAAGCCTTGTTTTCTAAATATCTGCCTATCACAGGCCATCTTCTGCAAGTCTGTTTGGGACTAGCTGGGGTAAGTCTTACGGCTTTCAAAAGCTAGCCATCATTAATTATCATGGGACCTGTCTTGCTCTCAATCTTAGCATCAAATTCTTTCTACCATCTAGATTCTGGTCTCACACTTGGTCCAGCATGCTGGATGAACGTTTTCATGACAGTAGTTCAACTAAGTATTGAAATCAAGAAATGCTGGTAATGTCAATCTGAGCAAGCCTCCTTATGTTTGCCTCAACTTGGATGTTTTATAACTCTGAAGTTTGCTTCTTTCTTTCTTTTCTTTTTTATTTTTCTGTTGTTGCAAAGTGAAATTTTATTGCAGATTATGGGCCTTATATCTAGCCTCCGTACTGCAGATGATGATGTTCAACAATATTATCATCCAAGTATTGGCAGCTTAAGCTTGCAGTCAATTTTTTATATCCCCATTTTTGTCAGGAAGTCAGTTTATTCAGATCAGTGCAGTCTGCAGTTCATCTAGCTGTATGAAACACTAGCGGTAATTGGCCAAGTACCGCTGCAGGAAAAAATATTGAGCATGCCCATAATAAGGTGACCAACTGGAAGCAGAAGTCATGCTACATAGGGGTGGGCAACATGCTCTGAAGAAAATTGTGCTGCTGCATGTGCAGTTGCAATTTACTTATTGTTCATCATAGTGAATGCAAAAAAATATAAAAGATATTATGCCTTCTCTATTGGAATAAAATGTATGCCAATGTTGGACGCTGAGGCCCAAAATGCTGCCAAGGATGGTACAATTGCTATGTCAAAATCTCGCAAAGCTGACTTGTTGGAGCAAATGGACTCATGTTTATGAATCTTAAATGAATTTTGCTAACAACTAACAAAACATCAGGAGATTTTTCTGAGCGTGCTGAGTTCTAACGTCTAACTTTTTGCTTGTGTTGATGCTAAATCATCATCCTCGAACGTTCGCGAGCGTTCGATCGCCTCCTCCAGCGGGCCCGAAATCCTCCGGCGAGCTTCTTGTGCCTGTGGGCCTGCAAACAAGTCCCAAAGGCTGAAGATTTCGGTGGGGGCCTTTCGACGCTCAAGTCAGTGCTCTGGGCAACAACCGTGAGCTTGAGGAAACTCGAAAGAGAGAAGAAGAGAGAGGCTTAGAGCCGTGCTCTCTGTGAGCAAGAATAAGCGTTTAGGAGTGAAATTGTGGTTCTTAGTTACCTGATCGGGGGTTCCTTTTACTCATTTTATAGATGCTTAGGTAACGTTTGATAGAAAAAATATTATCCATGGAGAAGTGTACGGGATATAGTTTATCCCCTTGTTATTCCTAGGGATATCCCTTGGCTATCCCATTGATCATATCAAATGTAAAAAGGTAAATCCATAGGATAACCTTTTTTTAATCTTATTTGGAGGGATAACCAGCTATTCCTGCATTTTCTAGGGAATAAATTGAGGGGATATCCCATGGTTAACCATGGATTATCCTTTTGTTAACTTTATTCCTTGCTATCCCTTATAGTTATGACTTTTGGGAATAAGAGGAGATATCCCCTCTTATCCCCTATTTCAAACACTACCTTAGAGTTTGTCTGGCTTGGGTGGTTGAGGCTCCATAATGATGCTCCACGTGATGTGTTAGGCTGCAGGCCGTGCCCCGTCAGAATAGGTGGCTGCAGCTGATTGGCAGGTGCTATTTTGGTTTGGACAGCTGTCGCAGGTTGCTGCAGGGCGTGGTCGACCATTACGTCGCTTGCCAGACGTGTCCCCCACGTTACCTTTTTGGTTGTTCTACGCAGACAGTGATGGATGATAAAGTTAGTCGTGTGGGTCTCAAGGTACAACTGTTGGGGCGGAAGATGATGTTGAGTTGAAGCCAACTGTCCCTCGTAGAACACTGATTACAGAGTGCTTGCATGGCACTATTCACGGCTGAGGGGAAGAGCCGAGGCCAAGGGGAGCTCGATGCTGGGAGTTGAGGCTCGAGGCGGAGGCGCGAGGCCAAGGCCGAGGCGGAAGCTCAAGGCTGAGGGGGCAGCGGAGTGCTGAGGCGGAGGCTCGAGGCCGAGGCCAAGGCGGAAGCTCGAGGCCGAGGGGGCAGCGGAGTGCCGAGGCGGAAGCTCAAGGCCGAGGGGGCAGCGGAGTGCCAAGGCCGAGGCTCGAGGCCGAGGGGGTAGCGGAGTGTCGAGGCCGTGCGAGGCCGAGGAGGCAACCAAGTGCCGCGGGGAGCTCGATGCTGGGAGCGGAGGCTCGAGGCGGAGGCCGAGGCTCGAGGCCGAGGCGGAAGCTCGAGGCCTAAGGGGTCTCAGGTCCGAAGCTGAGGGCGAGGGATCCCCGAAGGCCGAGGGGACCTCGAAGGCCGAAGGGACTTCGGAGGCCGAAGGGAGCTCGATGCTGGGAGCTGAGGCTCGAGGCCGAGGCCGAGGCGGAGGCTCGAGCCGAGGCGGAGAGCGAGGGGTCTCATGTCCGAAGCCGAGGGCGAGGGGTCCCCAGATGCCGAGGGGACCTCGGAGACCGAAGTCACCGAGATGGGAGTCTGTCAATTTCCTTCACGATTAACTCTAACGGCGTCGGATCAGCCACATCAGATGCCCCCTCGGCCCTAAGACGAAGCGGGCCCACCCTAGCAAGGCGAAAAGGGTGTCACCTTCCAAGTAGCTGATCCCCACATGCTGCCAACTACCGACGGGCACGTGTCCTTGGGCGCGGCGATAATTTTGCGCGGATGACCTGGGGGATACGATGGGGCGGCCTCTGCCGTCCGCTCGTTGGCTAGCTGAGGGTAGCCAGCAATCTTCTCTCGACACAGAGTCTGGAAGTGGATATCCGTCATCTATGAGTTGGAGAGTTGGTTTCTTCCAACTGTGAGTTGACTTTGGGTCTTCGACTTCTGACATGAAGTTTGGATTTGGGTGCCCGTCAACACGCTGCTGAGGTAGAGAGAGCCGATGAGGCCGCAATGATGCTGCTGAGGCAGAGATAGTCATTGAAGCTACAATGATGCCACTGAGGCAGAGAGAGCTGTTGAGGCTACAATATGCCGTGGAGGCAGAGAAAGCCGTTTAGGCTGAAATAAAATTGCCGAAGCAGAAATAGAGCCGTGGGGGCTGAAATAAAATTGCCTCAAGTGTTTGTGTGCTTGTCCGAGAGGTGACTCGAATGGATACGGCTGTTAGGGATTTGAATCGATTCGGGGGCGTATCTTAGCCAGACCAAGTGGTATCTGTTAGCCGTGATGTCGCCGAGCTCCTTTGGAGCCGTCTCGGGTGTTTGTGTGCTGGTCCGGGAGGTGACTCGAGTGGGTACGGGCTGTTAGGGACTTGAACCGACTCGGGGCATATGCTAGCCAGATCGAGTGGTGTCCCGTTAGCCGTGATGCCGCCGAGCTCCTTCGGAACAGTCTCGGGGGTTTCGTGGCCGGCCTGAGGGGTGACTCGAGGTCGCTGGAACCATAGGTCTTGAACCGCCGCGAGGGTTTCGCGGTCGGCCCGGAGGTGACCTTCTGATCGCAGGACCGTCGAGCCTTTTGAATGGTTTTTGTCGGTTTCCTGTAATGCATTCAGACACTAATGAAATGAAACTTTCTCAAAGTGTAATGTACTTAGCTTTTTCGTAGCTGTTTGTTTTTGCGTCGTGTTTGGTGTCGAGTTGGCCTCGGGCTTGAGTGTTGATGGTACATGTCCGAGGCCGAGTGCCATAGGAGCTTGGTGCCGAGGCCGTACGAGGCCGAGGAGAAAAGCCGAGGCCATACGAGGCTGAGGAGAAAAGCCAAGGCCGAGGGAACAAGTCCGAGGCCGAGCATGAGTTGAGGTCGAGGCAAAGGCTCGAGGCCGAGGGGATCTCGGCAACTTGCATGGCCGAGGAGGGCTCAGCAGCTTCCGGAGGAGCTTGGGAGCAGCCATGGGGGCTTTATGACGTGGCAGTCGGGCCAAGGGAGCATACATAGCCGAGTGCCGAGGCGGAGGCTCAAGGCCGAGGCCGAGGGGGTGCCAGGTTCGAAGCTGAGGGCAAGGGGACCCCGGAGACCGAAGGGACCCCGGAGACCGAGGGGACCTCAGAGGTCGAAGTCACCCTTCGCGCCTGCCCTTTCATGTCAACTTCAACTATGAGCTGGGGAGTTGGCCTCTTCCAGCTGTGAGTTATCTTGGGGCTTCTGATGGCTGAAAGTAACCATCAATATGTTGCAAGTGTATAATTTAAACAAAGGTATTACCCGATTGGCCGTTGGCCGCTGATACAGAGTTGAAGCCGTTGAGGCTGAAATGAAGCCGTTGAGGCTGTGACGAAGCCGCTAAGATAAAGTTGAGGACGTCGAGAGCCTTTTGAATCCCGTAGGGTGACCAGAGAGTCGAGAGTCGTCATATGCCTTTTTAACCCCGAAGGGTGACCTGAGAGTTGAGAGTCGTCGGGTGCCTTTTTCTTTGCGCTAACGATCTTTGCTGTCGACGTTGGAGTCAGTCTTTGGCCTTTGGTGCCGAGCTGGCATCGGGCTTGAGTGTCGATGGTACATTGGGCTTTGGGTGCCGACCGGAGTCGGGCTTGAGTGCCGATGGTACATCGCGCTTGAAGTGCTGAGGCTTGGGGTCGGCCAAGGCCGACCCTGCTGGACTCGGGCTTGGAGTGCTGACCGGGTCAGGCTTGGAGTGCCGATGCTTGGGGTCGGCTGAGGCCGACCCTGCTGGACTCGGGCTTTTTGGATCCGATGGTATACCGGTCTTCGGTACCGATGGTACATCGGACTTTTTAGATTCGGTGGTACACCGATCTTTGGTGCCATGGTACATCGGGCTTTCTAGATTCGGTGGTACATCGGTCTTCGGTGCTGATGGTACATCAGGCTTTCAAGATCCGATGGTATACCGATCTTCGGTGGCGATGGTACATTGGGCTTTTTGGATTCGATGGTACACCGATCTTCGGTGTCAATGGTACATCGGCTTTCTAGATCTGATGGTACACCGGTCTTCGGTGCCGATGGTACATCGGACTTTTGAGATGCCAACGCGAGGTTGGTCTTGAATGCTGATGAAGAGTCGGTCTTCCTGCATTATATTCTTAAATATCAATGAAAGAAATGTTGTCGTAAGTGCAGCGTACTTAGCTCTTGCGGCACCCCTATTTTCCTTCTGCGGACTTGAGCACTTCCGCCCGCTGGTGGTCTCCCCCTAGGGAATCAAGTTGGTTGGAGTGGAGGTACCGCTGCCCTTACTTGGGCCTTCCTCCTTGTCGTCGTCCGTAGGAGAGAAGGCTGCTTGGGTGGTGAGTGATAGCTCTCTGAGCTTTAAGTCGTTGATGAGCTTAATAATGGTGGACCTCTTGCTGGGGAGATTTTCGGCGGGATGAAGGATGGCTGGCCTGAGCAGTGACCAAAGAGCGAGTGGAAGCTTTTGCTCACTGTTGCGTGGTCATGAGATGTTGCCTTCGAAGCTTTTGCTCAGCTCGTTGAAGGTGCCCCCCAGCATAACTAGTGAAAGCTTCTTGGATTCTCGTCATCACCATCTTCACGATCCACCATTTTGATAAAAAAGGGATGAGGATTTGCAAATCGGCATTGCTGACCCCCCTACCTGGCGCGCCAATCTGTTGATGCCAAATCATCGTCCTCGAATGTCGCGAGCATTCGGTCGCCTCCTCCAGCGAGCTCGGGATCCTTCGACGAGCTTCTTGCACCTGTGGGCCTGCAAACAAGTCCTGAGGGCCGGAGATTCCGGTGGAGACCCTCCGATGCTCAAGTCAGTGCTCTGGGCAACAGCCGTGAGCTTGAGGAAGCTCGAAAGAGAGAAGAAGAGAGAGGCTTAGAGCCGTGCTCTCTGTGAGCAAGAATGAGCGTTTAGGAGTGAAATTGTGGTTCTCAGTTACCTGGTCGGGGGTCCCTCTTACCCATTTTATAGATGCTTAGAGTTTGTCTGGCTTGGGTGGTTGAGGTTCCATAATGATGCTCCACGTGATGTGTCAGGCTGCAGGGTGTGTCCCGTCAGAGTAGGTGGCTGCAGCTGGTTGGCAGGTGCTATTTTGGTTTGGATAGCTGTCGCAGGCTGCTGCAGGGCATGGCCGACCGTTACGGCGCTTGCCAGACGTGTCCCCCACGTCACCTTTTTAGTTGTCCTGCGCAGACAGGGATAGGTGATAAAGTTAGTCGTGTGGGTCTTAAGGTACAGTCGTTGGGGCGGAAGATGATGTTGAGTTGAAGCCAACTGTCCCTCGTAGAGCACTGATTACAGAGTGCTTGCATGGCACTATTCACGGCCGAGGGGAGCTCGATGCTGGGAGGCAGAGGCTCGAGGCCGAGGCAGAGGCGTGAGGGGCGGGGACCCTCCGACGCTCAAGTCAGTGCTCTGGGCAACAGCCGTGAGCTTGAGGAAGCTCGAAAAGAGAAGAAGAGAGAGGCTTAGAGTTGTGCTCTCTATGAGCAAGAATGAGCGTTTAGGAGTGAAATTGTGGTTCTCAGTTACCTGATCGGGGGTCCCTCTTACCCATTTTATAGATGCTTAGAGTTTGTTTGGCTTGGGTGGTTGAGGCTCCATAATGATGCTCCACGTGATGTGTCAGGCTGCAGGCCGTGTCCCGTCAGAGTAGGTGGCTGCAGCTGGTTGGCAAGTGCTATTTTGGTTTGGACAGCTATCGCAGGCTACTGCAGGGCATGGCCGACCGTTACGACGCTTGCCAAACGTGTCCCCTATGTCACCTTTTTGGTTGTCCTGCACAGACAGTGATGGGTGATAAAGTTAGTCATGTGGGTCCCAAAGTACAGCCGTTAGGGCGGAAGATGTTGAGTTGAAGCCAACTGTCCCTCGTAGAGCACTGATTACAGAGTGCTTGCATGGCACTATTCACGGCCGAGGGGAAGAGCCGAGGCCGAGGGGAGCTCGATGCTGGAAGCTAAAGCTCGAGGCGGAGGCTCGAGGCCGAGGCGGAGGCGCGAGGCCGAGGGGGCTGCGGAGTGTTGAGGTCGAGGCGAGGCGGAAGTTTGAGGCCGAGGAGGCAGCTAAGTGCCGCGAGAAGCTCGGTGCCGAAGCCAAGGCTCGAGGCCTAGGGGGTCTTAGGTCCAAAGCCGAGGGCGAGAGGTCCTCGGAGGCCGAAGGGACCTCAAAGGCCGAGGGGGAGCTCGATGCTGGGAGCTGAGGCTTGAGGCCGAAGCCGAAGTGGAGGCTCGAGGCCAAGGCCGAGGCCGAGAGGGTCTCAGGTCCGAAGCCGAGGGCGAGGGGTCCCCGGAGGCCGAAGTCACCGAGACGGGACTCCGTCAGTTTTCTTCACGGTTAACTCTAACGGCGTCGGATCAGCCACATCAGCTTGTATGGCTCTAATATCTATCTTCTTTTTTTTTTTCTTTCGTCAGAGTTCCCGATATTGAAACATGGATTTGCACAATCACCAGAGAACCTAATTTAGAACTTTGTAATTGTGTTCTGAAAAAATCAAACAATAATCACTTGCTCGTCTACGGATACAAACATGCAGGCTAGATATGGAGAAAAGGACTCGGCAAACCGCTAGTTGTTTCCACTTGCAGGTTTCTGGAAACAAGCTGAACGTATGTTGGGTGGAATGCTGAAGGGAATAATGAATTTTCAATGCAACTCTAGAAGCTAAAATAGCTTCCTGAATAAGGTTTATGTGGCTGATTTGATCCCTGTGATCATGGTGAGCCAGGTTCCCCTTGCTCTAGGAATGACATGGTGTCTTTGGAACTTTGATGCGTTTTGCGACCTATATGCATCATCAGATAACATTCCAACGGTTTGTGGGCGTTAATGCCGATGGTGAAATGAATTTCGTAGAAGAGCACAAGAAAAATCAGTTGGCATGAAATTGATCTTTAAACTGAGATAGCATTTATTGTTTTGATTACCCCTACATTTTGTAAATAATGTGGAAACTAATTTGCTTTAAATGCCATGCCATCTTGGATTTGACACTGTGGAAGATTAGATGCATATTAGATGCATTATAGCTGTTCAAATTATAGTTGATGTTGCTCTCATCCACCACGACAAATCATACTGTTTGGATGATTATGGCTTGAGAATCATAAATATAAGATGCTATGCTTACTGACCGGGAGGTTTTCACATGGCCACTGAGTTGAAAGTTAGGTTTTTTTTTTTTTTGGGCATGCAAAGAAGCCCTTTCATACCTTCTTCCGGATGTGTTTGGCACATCGAATTAGAAGAGAATATGACATCTGTGGGCCTCCCGTGCGCTCTCCATATGACCTCCAAGAACTCCTTCCTTGAGGACTGCTTGCTCTTCAGCGGCTTCTTCATCGCTCCAGCTATCTGGAGCAAGCCTATTTGCAAAAGGAAAGCTCAGTCTTCCAACTCTCGACCTCAATGAAACAGACGTCATGGAAACCCCTTGCAAGTCACAGAAAGGGAGGGCCTTGGGAGATAGCCCAACACGGTCAGCACCCCTTGCTTTATAGGCAAATAGACCGGGACCAGCCATTAAAGAAGGGAGCCCTGGAATTCGAAACGCCCTGGCCACGCTACCACGTGGCGGTTCAGGATAAAAGGGCGCTCTCCAAAGCGCACCGAACGCATTTCCCAGGCTATGACGCACGACAAAAGATTTCCCTCTGATCTCGAATCAAGAGCCTTAAATGCAGAAAATCGTCTGTCGATCCTTGAGATACAGGCAGGCCTAGAAAATCACCTTGTGAAAATGATGCCATCCAATGGCGATCGAATGCTTATCGAGTACGTTAAAAAGACCCATGTTGGAAAAGGCCAACGGGATAAATGCCTTATGCAAAAAATAAAGCGTCATTCGGCAAATTAAAAATCCGTCTCATCCGCCCGGGCGGAAAACAAGACGATTTCTTATAGACCAGGCTATCCACCAAATCTCGGCCCCAGTCAAAGTACTCGTGCAGTCTTTGGTCGTATCGTACCGAACCATTTTATGCCTCGACCGAACGAGCCAATCTCTTACTTCGGATAGATTGAACTATCCGCCTCACCTCGGCCTCGACCGGGACATTTCCCAAGGTTCTAGCCGAGCTATTCTCTGCTTCGGCGCGCTAAACCATCTGCTAGGCCTCAGCCTCGATCGAGACATTTCCTTAAGTTCAAACCGAGCTAGCCTTCATCAGCAAAGCAAATCGGTTCAACTTTGAATAAACAGGACATTCAATCTGGAAAGGAACACAAATTGATTCGTTCGTCGTCTGGAAAAACCTGCGACAAAAAGATTGTCCGAAAAAGACAAGCAAGTGGAGACGAAAGATCCATTTATTAAAAGTTTTGGCCATATTACAAATCTGAGAAGCGAAAATACACAAGCAACCCTTAAGAATCAGGGTTCGGATCGGTTCCAAGAGCCTCCTCGGTGACATCCGAGAGGACTTGACTTGCTTCACCCACTTCAAATGTTGTTGGTTCCTCGGCAGCAAGCTGAGAGCGTTCTTCGGGAGCCGCGGCCTCATTAGGCCCCAGGATAGCATCAAGATCGACGTCTGAAATATCCTCATACTCAGCTTCTTCGGCCCCTAGGATACATGCATCAAAATGTTCGGCATCCAAAAAAGATAAATCCCATTCGGGATGCGCCTGAGAGATCTTTGCTTGAGTCTCCTCCTCGCCGAACCTAAATGCATCGGCACAAGCCTCTCTATGCTCCTCGAAAAATTGGGCAGAACTCTTGTACTCCTCCACAGCCGAAGCAATTCGATTATTGGCTTTAGTTAACTGGCCCCCGAGATCGATGTTCATCTAACGACTCATGGACAATTCCACCCTTAGAGCTTTAAATTGCTCATGCACCTCAAACTCGATTTTGCCCATCTGCAAAAACACCAGAACATTCGAGCCCACAAACAAAAGAAAAGTACCGAAAGCAAACAAATGGGAAGACACGATACCTCTTCCTCCTGCCGAGCCATTTCTTTGCTCAGCTCCTGAATCCTTTCCAAGGCCTTCAGCTTAGCCGACTTGTTTTGTTGAAGACCCTCCTTGAGGTCATCAATTCGGGACCGCTTGTCCCCAACTTCCCGCTGAGATCGATCAAGATCTTCAGTAAGCCGAGCAATCTGCTCATTTTGCCATTTCAGCCGATTCTCCATATCGGTGAATTCCTTATTCATATCGGCGAGCTGATCCCGCTGCCGCCGACACTTACGCTCCTCCTCCTCGAGCCTCTTACTCCAATTATTTCTATCTTCGGCATGACTAGACCTCAACTGGTTCCACCTTTTATTGAAATGCTGCTGCATGGTCTTAACGCCGTCGTCATGCTTCGCCTTAATCTAGGATAACTCCAGGCAAGCCTTGTCCGATTACTTGAAGAAACCCTAGAGCTCTTTGACTTGGGTTTCGAGCTGAGAGGCTCTTTCGGCTGCAAGCCAGTGAGACTCGCTCGCCCTTTCAAAATCCGCCCTGGTGGATGCCAAGGCCCTAGAGAGCCAACTGGTTGAATCCACCCTCGCCTGAAGGTCGGCCGCCTCCTTCCTGGCCTGAGCGCAGGCCCCAATGGCCAATTTTAAATGCCAAATCAGCGCTCTTGTGACCAAGGCGTGCTGCGAGAAAAACACAAGTAAGAAACCATGGCACGGCCGACCAATCAAGAATTACAATCTAGGTACAGTAACTCACCCGAGAGATGTAGTTTGAAGCCATCGTCATGAGAGTAGCATTGCTAATTTTGAAAAGAAGGAAAGCATCCTTCAGCGCCCCGAGCCGGCCGAAAGCTGCCTTAATGATATCCTCGACAGTAGACTCATCCATCGAGGAACTCCCTCCCGCGCACAGAACAGACCTCATCAAGGCAGTGAGCATATCATCCACCTCCGGACTGTGGACAAAGGAGCTCATAGCCAAAGAACCGGCCTAAGGGATTCCGACCCGAGAAATCATTTGCTCAGCTTCCCCTGTCAGAGCTCCAACCTGCAAGGCCTCGAATGCTTTGGCCCTAATCGAGGGAGCTTTGGCCCGAGCACCCCCTTCATCCAGCGATTCCTCCTCCTCTTCCTCTTCCTCTTCGGCTATCGCCCTATTTCTAGCAGACTCCATGTGAACTTTAATTTCTCTCACGGCATCCTCTGATGTCGTAACAGAGAAACCCTCAATACCGACCTCTCCAGAGGTGGCTCCATTTGAGCCTCGGTAGCCACCACTACCTCTCCCGACCCCTCCACCTGAGCGGAGGTTTCTTTCATGCGCTGTGGACTCCTCACCACTGGTGACTGAGGAACCTCCGGCAGGAGGATCGCCGGACCGACTGGCGACATTTCCTCGGCATCGTCTGACACAACTACTATTTGAAGGGGGAGAAACCTCGACGGCTCTTTCCGAGCTTCCCCCAATGACCTCCTCTGCTGTCTTACCTCCCTTCGGTAGGGAGGGCTTATCGGTTACAGCCGGCATTTCCACCTACTCCCTCTTTGAAGCAGAGGAGCGGTGGCCAATATCGTCTTTCCTAAGCTCCCTTGAGCGAGATCCGGAAGGACGAGCCCTCTTCTCGGACCTATGCCTATCCCCGGAGCTGGAGCTCCTATGGTGCTTGCCCAGCTCCCTCCTTATTTGGCCCGCAAATGCGAACCTCTCGGCTGAAAACATAGCGAACGTTTAGTTAAACAACGACAAGATCATATAAACACGTTGACCATTAGAACAAAGACTCACCCTGAGGGTCTATGGAGCTAAGCCCGGCGGCGAAAAGGGCATCCTCTGCTAACAAGGTGCTAGCAGAGATCTCCTGACCGCTGCAAAGGGTAGCCAGATCCCTTTTTTCCTGCTCGCTCAACTATATACGCGCCTCTGGATCCTTCACATAACTGGCCCACCCTCTCGGAAAATCTGAGCCAATGTTTTTTTCGGCAATGAGAAATTAAGACTTCCACCCCTTTATTGAAGAAGGGTTATCAGAAATCATCTTAAATGACTTTCGGGAGCCAATGTATGGCCACTCAGAACTCCTCCCGGAAACCAGATTGTAACAAACTCGAAATAAGGGAAGAGTCGCGGTCACCCCAACGCAACTGCACATCGAGATGAACCCGACGAGATTGCGCCAGCTATTCGGAGCCACCATCGTTAGGCATATGTTGTAAAACCTCATCACCTCCAATATCAACGGGTGAAGAGAAAATCGAAGACCTGCCCTCAAGCTCTCCTTGTAGAAGAAGACTTTCTGGCTTAGCTCGGTTGAAACCTGGTGCTCGATCCTTGGCACCCATAAGGCTACATCCAGAGGAACTCTATAATGGCAACATATCCTATCCAGATCGTCTAAGGTTACCTCAGAGGCAACATCGCCTGGACTGCTCATGTTGGCTGAATAGGGGGTAAGACACGAACAGATAAACAAGGGCTCAGAGAGAGAGAGCAAAAAATCTCTGTGGCAGGGACAAAGGGGCGTTGCAGAAGGAGCGCCGCCCCAACCCTCTTTAAATAAACGCTTTAGAAAGGAAGCCCTAGACGCCAAAAATCCTGATATGGGCGCCAGAAATAAAGGACATCCACCACGCGGAACTTCCGCTATCGCGACTTGTTGAAAACGAGGCATTTCCTCCTCGAGCCGCGGCAAAAAATGATGACGTAACAGCAGCCCATCATTTAAGAGATCATCATTGCCCACCTTTTTTAATCCCCCAAATAAGATTGCTCCAGAATTCTACTCCCTATCCGAAATTACACTTCAGACTAGGGAGTGGAGGGCATGTGATGAGGGATAAAATTGTTATTACATTATTGACCGCTCACATTGGTGATGGGGTCGCGCCCGATCCAAACACCCTGCTAGCCAGCTGGCCAGCTGGCGTAACATTCTAGCAACGAGGTCAAATCAGCTTTGATAAAGTTGGGTCACCCTGACAATCCGGACCACCTTTATACTTCGGTCATCTAAGCCTAGCTATCCTTATTCCTCGATAACCCGAGAGCTATCCTCATTCCTTGGTAACCTGAGCTATCCTTATACCTTGGTAACCCGAGCCACCCTCATACTTTGTCCATCCGAGCCAAGCCATTCCTCGGTCATTCAAGTCGATCCATTCTACACCTCGAAAAATCAGGTTATTCCTCGTTCAGGCCAAACCACGGTAATCAAAATACCTCTGCGGAATCCGACACGGAAGAGTTCGAATCCACTATAACTGAATAAGACTTCAGGCGATGAATCATGCCCAGAAGTGGCCTAGGATCTGCGAGAGTGGCCTAGGTTTGTGTGATCATCGAGCCTCAAAGCATCAACCGGCTCTCCCAGCCATCGAGCCTCTAACTGACAAGATACGGACCCTACCGGCCTCATAACAAACTTGATTCGAATCCTAACAGTTTTCATACCCATCCAGGGCATGTCCAAGGAATCAGGTGATCACCTATAAATTCCATAGCATTCCAACCTCTCAGGTATGCGCGTAAACTCTAAGACAACCCCTTACGCATTCATTTTCACTCACTGAATCTCATACTTCATTAGAGCTCTCACAATAGCCTGGAGGAACATTCCTTTGTGAAAGTCTTCTTCTCACATATGCTTGCTGTGAATCTCTACTGACTTGGGTGTCGAAGGGTCCTTTGTAGAGGGCAACTCCCACAGCACCCTCTGCGTGCGGACTGTCTTGCAGGTTTCACCCCGAGGCGACGGGATCGGCGTCCGGATCAGGAGCCGGAAGCGCACCTGAGTCGGAGAACGGATTTTCGCAGCAACATATATATATATATATATATATATATATATATATATATATATATATATATATATATATATATATATATATATATATATATATATATATATATATATATAGTAAGTGTATGTTCGCACGCGCATGCGCGTACAAGTATATATAACATTTAAATTATTTTTTTCTAATTAGATATAGTTAAATTTTAGATTGTTTGTATATAATGCAAAAGTTATTGGATAAAATCATCAAAAACAAAGAGTTTTTTTTAAGGACATCAAAGTTATCTAGGAATATTAAATTTTTTGCATACATGTTATCTTGATAACACTTAAATTAGAAAAATAAAATTATCTATGTCCTTTCATGCATTAAAATTGATTCTAATATTTGTTGCCCATGACATTCTTCATGCTTTTGGGCCTATTTTACATATTGATTGTACGAAAGGGCAAGAAAGAGGGTTGCATTATAAAGGATAATTGGAGATTGGTCTCATTAAAAGATAGTTGGAGAGTAGATGGATGGTGGTATTGGAGATTAAGCAAGGTGGAGAGCGAAGATTATTTTTTGACTTTGTTTTTATCTAACTCAACCAAACACTACATAGCGAATAAAAAAAGATTGAACCGGGAGAAAAGAAGAATAAAATAATAATATAAAAAATGATAAAATGATGAGAGTGGAGACCAAGCAAAGGGAGAGGTGCCTAATGACATTTTGAGGGCAAAAATACGAGACCAAAAGAAGAAAAGAGAAAAATAATATTATGATTAGTTAAAGAAAATAAAAGGAGAAAAATATGCTAGACTTACCAATACTCATCAATATTTTGATCAAAAATTAGCTATTGCAGTGGTGCACTTTGGTTAGAGTTTATTACAAAAAAAAAAGAAAATAAGTAAGGGTCATAAAAGAAGATAAAGATATTTTAAGAATTAATTTTTTTTTGACTCTTTCATAAGAAACTTACTCCACTACTTGAAAGGTAGGTTGTTTTACATTTTATGTATAAATAATGATCATAGCAATTTGAATTGCTCATCTCATTCTTCGATCAAAGTAAAAAAAGTAGATAAGTTGCTCGAGTTTCTTTTTAATAAAAAAAACTTGATTGCCACAAAATATGGTCACAATAATGGCTTTATTTTTTTAGTTTAATTTAAATATAGGGTGTGATCCTATCTCAGGCTCTATTTGGATCGACTTTTGAGCTAGTTATTCGAAAGCAGCTATTTTATACATTGACTCGTCCAGTAGACTTAAATCCTGTTAGGAATTATGTTCTAAAGCCAATCAACTAACATGTAGATAATTGTGCAAGTTGTAAAATATATAAATTATTAATTAATAAAATATTTATTTGGCAGTTCATTACATCGCATCTTCCTAAAATAAATTCTTTTGTGATGGAGTCCTTATAACCATAATCTATTCAATAAAGAGAGGGTTTATTGAGTGGTTCTTAAAATAGTCATGACCAAATAATATATAGTTATAGGACAACTATGTATCAAATAAAGGTTGTTGTATGTCATATGCGTTGGTTATCCTTTTTACCAAGGAGTATGGTGACACTGGTATGACATGCAGGTGAGGTGTATGACATCTTACTGAACGTGATCAATCTGCGAAATACTCTTTTGCCAAAAAGTGTTCGCGAAGAGATATATATATAAGTGTCCCTCTGACCTAAGATCACCATGGTAGCTTGCAAGCAACCTACTATACTTTGGTGCCGGATTATCTGGATTTTTAATCAAGTGACAGATGGTTTCTAGGTGCAGTAAAGTACTTATGGAGCAGTGAGTGGATCAAGATGGGATTGATTCCTCCAAATAGTTTGGAATAAATGTCTCACTATGTTTTAATTTAGCAAAACCTTGCACAGGATAGTCCTTGTGAGGAGTCACAAGACTTGTGAAGATTGAGACACTTTATGAATGAGCTGATTAAGGGTTAGCAGTTGAAACCTAAGTCATCTTGAGCTTTGAGGGTCAAAGGAATGAATTATATGGTAACTATACCAGGTTCTTGATTGTTGCTCTGCAACCTTCGGCCTATCCGGACGTCGGGTGTCATTGCTAGATAACGACTTCGATTAGTATTGGAAGTGTTCCAATGCTACTGGCTTAGTGTTCGAACCTATGGGGTCACATACCATAGGAGATTCTACATGATTGGATGATTGATAAACTAAATGTTAGTAAATTAATTGAAGGATTAAATTGGCAATATGATTGCTGGCTAGCTCAATTTGATTGAGTTATGAATATCTGGATCAAATCAAATGGGATTTGGTTTGAACTCAAATTTAGGTAAGCCTAATGATAACATCCTTATCTGTTTAAATTTAAATTTCAAACTATTTTAATTTTAATTTGATGTTTAAATTTTGAATTCAAAATTTTAAGTTTGAATTTAAAATGGATGTTAATGATCTCTCCCTAATTACCCCTCATTCATTATCTTCTAACTTTTTTTTGATTTTTAACTAAAAAAAGGAGATGAAGAGTTTCTTCTTTAACTTCTAATTTAATTGAAAAGGAAGATGGAGTTTCTTCTTTAACTTCTAATTTAATTGAAAAGGAAGATGAAAGGTTTTTTTAAAATTTTTAAGAAACATTTGAAAAGAAAAGATAGAAAGATGAGAAGTTTTTAGGGTGAAAAAGATTCTGGCTATAAAGCCTGGGGTTAAATGTTTTCTCCATATATAACAATTCTAAGAGCACCTTGGTGTTGAAAAGAAGAAATCTCATAAGCCTTAGAGAGGAGCTAGCACTTCGAAAAGGCTAGTCAGGACCAGAACCCCGATGTGGATCACTTGTAGAGGCCATACACCTTTGTGTGGCTCACAAAAGTTGTACCTACCATCGCCTTCTATTGCTGTGAGAGTCATTAAGCATCCAAAGGTAAAAGATTCAAATGTTATTGGTGACTTAGATACACTAGGTCACAAACATATATATGATATATGTTATTTGTATTTACATAGATTTGATCTATGTACCTTTTTATATAGATTTAATTTATGTACTTTTCTTTTATACCTTATTATATATAATTTATATATATTGATCCTGTTGTAGGC
Source organism: Calamus simplicifolius (assembly GCA_900491605.1). NCBI lineage: Eukaryota > Viridiplantae > Streptophyta > Magnoliopsida > Arecales > Arecaceae > Calamus > Calamus simplicifolius. The sequence continues at coordinate 989,443 of UESW01003994.1, read as the reverse complement.
TGATATTGGATTAGATCCAATATCTTATTGCTTCTGTTGCATATTTATTTTAGAAAATTTTAAAATGCATATATGTAGCTTACAAAAGGTTAACTAATAAATCTACCTACAACCTTGAACGGATACTCTCACTATTTGAAAAATGCATTCCTTTGGAATTCATTGGTTGACTTCACGCGCTTCGAGATCAAATGAAGAGAATCGAGGTGTGGGAAAACTCTACTAGGTTTGTGATAAAAAATATAAATTATATTCAAAAATTTGAATCATATTTTATTAATTTTTAGTATTAAAAATTAAATTTAGTTGGTGTTTTTAAAAATTATTTTTGAACTTAAAATTAAAATTGCGTGGAGAAAGATCGAGAGAAGAAGGAAGAAAGCGAATCTGAGAGTTTTGAATATTTTTAAAAAAGAAGGATAAAATCTAGAAAATGTTTGAGATGAAAGAAAAAAAATTACTTCGATTTTTTTTAGATTTATTCAGATTTTTGTAATTATTTTTTAAAAATATTTTTAAAAATAATTTGATCAAACATATTTTTTTTATTTTATGAGTTAAATTTTTTATTTTTAAAAATAAAAATTTCATTCCAAACCGTCTACCAAATGACCCTTTGCGTTTTGAATTCATTCAATAAAGTATATGTGCACTTTTTGTACGTCCAACTCCATGTTACACGTCGTCGGTGCGATCGATGGCTTCAGACGACATATTGATCGAGTGGGAGTAGCAATATAAAGTTTCCCTTAGAGGTGGGCACCGGGCTGTGCCGCCCATAGGCCGACATGGCCCGACACGAAATGGGCCATGCCTGGCATGGCCCGATAAATCGTGTCGGCATGGCCCGATAAATCGTGTCGTGCTGGGCTCGAAAAATCCGACCCGTCGGCCCGGCACGGCCCACATGGGCCTAGGCGGCACGGCCCATAAGGGCTTGATAAAAAATATTTTTAATAAATTAAAATTATTAAGAATAAAGAAATTTATTAATATGAAGCTACCTTAATGATGGGAGATTTGGCATAGACCCCTACCGGTTTATTAATTTAAAATCAAAATGGTATATGAAAGGAGGGGGGCTAGGCTTGACCTCTAGAATACAATAAGAAAGAGAAAAAAATAGAGATGACTCACTTTAACAATTAATATATATATAATTATAAAAATAGAGATAACTCACTCATCAGTAGTATTTGTGTCATCATCATCTTTGCTGGTTAAGTTATATCCACCTTTATCTTAAAGCCTTGCCTTAGCATTCAACCAATTTTTGAAGCAGAAAAGCATCTCAGCCATCTCACCAATCATTCTACTTCTCTTTTCGACCATAACATGCTAACCTGCACTGAAAGCGGATTCCGATACTACTATGGACATCGATACAGCTAAAATATCATGTGCAATGGCAGACATAATAGGATATTGATTTCTAACACTCTTCCACCAAGCTAATACATCTAATTTTCTATTTAATCTTCATCATATGCATAATGAAGATCGTTTCACAAATAAAATTCTAATTCATTACTTAAAGATGAAGAAGATGAAGCATGTGTGTCTTTTTTGTGCAATGAATGAAAAAATAGATGACGAACAAGATCTAGAAGAAGCAGAGCTTTGAGCAGGTATTCTAGATCCATGAATTTTGTCATCAAATAAAGCATAAATATCATTAAAAAGTTGTATTACCTCATCTTTAGGGATTTTGATTTATGTTTTTACAATATTCATCAATTAAAATATTTATGCCAGTTAATTTAACTCTAGGATAAAAAATAATAGCTAGGTTATGCAAAGGATATGCCCTATTTCAATATTCATTCCATTTAGTTTCCATATGAGGTATAATAGGCATTAAAATATCATCATATCTATGATTTTTAAATTTTTCACTAATTATATATACTTTTTGTAAAAATGAACAAGAAGTTGGATAATAAATACCAGAAAGAACATTTGTAGCATCATAAAAGTAACCAAAAAATCTTTTGAAATTTTATCTTTATTCCAATCAATTTCGTAAATCCTAATTCATGATAATTAATATAAGCACTTAATAAGTTCTCATATGGATATGCATCATCTATCATGGTATATGTACTATTCTAACTAGTAATTACATCAAGTTTAAATTTTTTAAAACGTTTACCATGATTTATACATAATTGTTTAAATTCTTGAAGTCTTGGTCTTGAAACATGAATAAAAGAAACTACATTTCTAATTTTTGAAATAACATCTTGAATTATGTCTATGCCAGATTGAATAGAAAGATTTAATATATGACATGCACATCTATTATGAAATAATTGTCCATTTAAAATGGAATGCAAAGAGTCATTTAATAATGCAATAGCAAAATTATTATTAGATGCATTATCAAAAGTAGTAGACAATATTTTATCATTAATATTATATAAGCATGCAGTTTCATAAACAACATTTGAAATTTGTTGCCCCGAATGCAAAAAATCAAAAATACGAAAAGCAAGAATTCATTTATTTAGTAGCTAATCATTATCAATATAATGAGCAGTAATAACAATAAAACAATTACTATCTATAGATACCGACAAATATCAAATGTTAAAGAAACTCTTTCATTTAAATTAGAGAGTTTCAGTTAAACTTTCTTTTATTGCTAAAAAGTTTTTTATAACCACTCTTCTAAATGTACGCCTACTAGTTCTTCTATAAGCAGATTGTAGGCCTAATTGAACATAATATTCAAAATTAAAAGATTCACATAAAATAAAAGGTAATTCATCCTGAACTATCCATCTTACAAGTAATTTTCTTTTATTTTCATAGTTATATGCAAAATTACCTACAAGTGATCCCTCTTGTATATTAAGGGTACCTTGCTGATGAAAATCATGTATTCTATGAGTCTCTTGATGTCTTCCCCCAATACTAGTACAACTGTAAAGTTTTGCACACGTTCTACGTTTTGTTTTGTAGATTCCATCAACCATAATTCTATCAAAATCATTCCAAACATCACTAGTCCTCTTATGAGAAGAGGTTTGACATTCACTGACACTAGCTCTGAGGGAACTTGGGGTTGGGATCCTTGGGGATTAGTTTCCTAACCTTCAGAAAAAGGATAATGCCAAAATTACTTTCGTCATAAGATGTCATATTAAAAATTTGTAATCAATGAATGCAAAAAAATAAAAACTAACCACAAAAAGGAATTGAGAAGAGGATCAGAGGTGAAGGCGTGGAGCCGAGATTTGTGAGCTTCTTCTTGTACTCTCACCTCTCAATAAGAAGTGACCTCCTTTCTTTTGTAGTTCTCAACAAGAACCTCATCTTGTGTAGCACTTGAACACTTGTTAAAGGCACTTGGTACTTTCCAGAATACTTGCAAACTAAAATTAAATTCCTAGAGCACTTGAGAGAAATAGTAGTAGTATAGAAGGAGAGAAGAGTGGCTTGGTGTGGTAAGAATGAGAGAGGAATGAGCTATTTATAGAAGTCCTATTTTTTTTTTAAAAAAAATACCCTTTGCTGTTATATGGCTTGGGGGGTAAAATGGTTAAAAACCTTGATATGGTCATTTATAGCCGTTTCTAGTCATTTCATTTTTAATAGCTAGAAATGACTAATAGCCGTTAGGCTATGATGGGCCATAAAATTGGATCATAGGCATGCTAGATTTAATTTTTTTTTAACAATAAATAATTCATTTGTTATTGAAACATGCTAAGCATGATCCGACTCGAAGTGCGGCCCAACGGACGTTAGGCCGTGCCGTGCGCCACTGCCCAACACCAGTTCCCCTCAGGTGACATTTCCAGTGCATCCGCATCATGTTAAGCGAGATGATGAAACCACTACCATCTAACAAGTGAAATTCTAACAGGTGGGTCTCACACTCTCACGTGCCAAGAGCAAGGTTTATTGACTATATCTTTACCGATGTACCACCATCTGCCGCCCCGATGCTCGCTCGCCTCTCTGCCCTGCTTCGCCGCCGCCTCGCTGTCCGCCCGTTCTCCCCCATGTCGATCGCCTCCTCGGATCGGCTCATAACCCCGGCTACCACCCGGGTCGGCTGGATCGGGACCGGTATCATGGGCCTGTCCATGGCCGGCCACCTCCTATCGGCCGGCTACTACCTCACCGTCTTCAACCGGACCGCTTCCAAGGCCCAGCCCCTCGTCGACCGGGGCGCCCACCTCGCCGAATCCCCCATCGCCGTCGCCCGCGCCAGCGACGTCGTCTTCTTCATCGTCGGCTACCCCACCGATGTCCGCCGCGTCGCCCTCGACCCCGCCACCGGCGTCCTCCCGGGCCTCGCCCCAGGCTCCGTCCTTGTTGACATGACCACCAGCGATCCCACCCTCGCCGCCGAGATAGCCTCCGCGGCTACATCCACCGGCTTCGCCGCCGTCGACGCCCCCGTCTCGGGCGGGGACCGCGGGGCCCGGGCTGGGACGCTTTCAATCTTCGCTGGCGGGGAGGAGGCGGTCGTCCGGCGACTGGAGCCGCTGTTCCAGTGCATGGGGACGGTGAGGTACATGGGGGGCCCGGGGGCAGGGCAGCGGGCGAAGCTGGGGAACCAGATAGTGATCGCGTCGACGATGGTGGGATTGGTGGAGGGGATGGTGTACGTCCACAAGGCCGGCCTGGACGTGGGAAATTGGCTGGAGGCGATATCAAAAGGGTCAGCGGGGTCGAAGTCGCTGGAGCTCCATGGGAAGAGGATTTTGGACAGGGACATGGAGGCGGGTTTCTACGTGCACCACTTCGTGAAAGACCTCGGCATCTGTTTGAAGGAATGCCAGAGCCTGGGTCTGGCGCTGCCGGGATTGGCACTGGCGCAGCAGCTTTACGTATCGCTAATGGCCCATGGCGAGGGGAATTTGGGGACACAGGCATTGATTCTGGCCATCGAGAGGCTCAACAACACTTGCCTCGCGGGAGGGTCGAGGTCCGGTTGAACTGTGGTAATATCCATCCTCCTTTTCTGATCATGAATAATTTATGTTGGTTGGACTGTGGTTTGTAAGACAAAACGGGTCTCAAGTTTTATATGGTGTTGATAAAAACATCACGATTCTTGTGGTTGTTGTAAACCCCCGGTTAAAAATAATACAATAAAAATAAAATAAAAGAGAGCTGGCGTGCCGTGCACACCAGCACACGGCAGCGTGAATCGCTGCACATGCTGCGGCGTGCAGCGTGGCACGGCAGTGGCCGTACACGTGTGACGCACGAGCACAAGGGAGGACTGGCCCTCCTCTAGTTGCTATAAAGAGGGGGCCGGTGCAGCGTGGTACGGCGGTGTCTGCACATGCGTGACGCTTGAGCACAAGGGAGGGCTGGCCCTCCACTAGCCACTATAAAGAGGGGGCTGCGCCGGCCCCCTTCTCACCCTGTCGCCTTGTGCCGCTCCACTCCGCTCTTCTCCGTTGCCATCGCCACCGACTAGGTCAGATCTCCATCGATAAGGAGGGAGAAAGAGTGAGCGGAGGAGGCGCTCGGCTGCGCCTTGACCTTGGTTATGTCGAGTGCCCAATGGTGCCGAACGGATCACCGCCGATGGGGAGAGAAGGCTGGCCGCTAGAGGTGGCCGAGGAGGGAACGAGAGAGGGCCGTTGGGAAACCCTCTCTTGATGCGAGGATCAAGCCAACTTGCGCCTTGGTTTGGGCTTGGCGGTGTGCCCATCGGCTCGCCGGGCCCAGGTCGCGGGCGACAGCCCCCATTGGCACTAGGGAGGCATTTTATGGGGTTCAGTTGGCTTCCCATGGCTAGCCATGCCACCGCCACAGAGACGGTGGCGGGAGGAGGAAGAGGAGGAAGAAAAGAAGAAAGAAAAGGAAGGAGAGGGAGGTGGCCGCCATCAGTGGCCGACATTGGGCCGATCAGGGCCGCCGGCAATTTTCCCCCTTGTTTCGGGTGAACCAAGGAGAGAAGGAAGAGAAGGGATGTGATGCCCCTTCCAATTAGTCCCATAGGGTAATTAAGGAAGGGTTGAATGGTTTATAACCAGTTAAGTAAGATGGACAAGTACCAATTGGATCTTTTTTTTGCTGTGATGGCTGAAGTTGGTGTGAACCTCGTCCGCCTTACTTTCATGTCACGAAACAGGTTCATGGGTTAACGGGCCTGAGTTGTTACATTATGGTATCATAGCCACGCACCAGCCAAAAATATAGGAGCTAAGTGCCATACAGGGCAAAGTGCTACATTGATAGGAGTCACCTCTTGAGCCTATGGGGGCCACCTCTAGAGTCCTGTCTGATGAATGCGATCATGTGCCTCTGACGATGAGGACGTTGCCTCTTTAAGAGGGATAGATTATGATGCCCCTCCCAATTAGTCCCACATCGGTAATTAAGGAAGGGTTGAATGGTTTATAACCCGTTAAGTAAGATGGACAAGTATCAATTGGATTCTTTTTGGGCTGTGGTGGCCTAAGTTGATGCGAACCTTGTATGTCTTACTTTCATATCATGAAACAAGTTTATGGATTAACGGGCCCAGGTTGTTACATTATGGTATCAGAGCCACGCACCAGCCGAAAGTGCAGGAGCTAAGTGCCACATAGGACAAAGTGCTACATTGATGGGAGCCACCTCTTGAGCCTGTGAAGGCTACCTCTAGAGTCCTGCATGCCTGATGGATGCGATCATATGCCTCTGATGATGAGGACGTTGCCTTTTTAAGGGGGTAGATTGTGATGTCCCTCCCAATTAGTCCCACATCAGGTAATTAAGGAAGGGTTGAATGGTTTATAACCAGTTAAGTAAGATGGACAAATACCAATTGGATCCTTTTTGGGCTATAATGGCCCAAGTTGGTATGAACCTTGTTCGTCTTGCTTTCATGTCACGAAACGGGTTCGTGGGTTAACGGGCCCAGATCGTTACAAGGGACTGGGCCCAGGTTCGACCCAGCCTAGTGAAACCCCTTTGGGTCGATTTTTTGGGCTTCAAATCGGGCTAGGCCCAAGAAAAGGAAGATGGGGTTTGGATCAGCTTTGATCCTATCGAAAAAAATTATTTTTTCATTTGGGCTTATATAATTGGAGATATTCAAACTTAAAGTTGGACCTAAGATTAGATTGGGTAAAGTACAAGAGTCTTCATGATTTTGGAAATTAAAGTTTGGAAATCATGTTGTAGGTACTCAAGAGCCTAAATAGCTGATTTGCATCTTTGGATTAGCATTAGAAGGTAAGTAAGCCATTTATCATGATTTTCATGAATTATTAGAATATAAAAATTATGGATTTAAATGCTATACTGATACATAGTGTATTATTTAAAAAATAAGAAAATGGATTCGATACCATATACCTGCAAATGACTATTTTACATGGTTATTTGAAAGTGCTAATTTTTACAAAATTATTTGGTACCTTTACATACAAATGTTTATTTTAGACATGGTATTTGAAATTGTTAAAAGTTTTATACAAGGGTACATGTGTATTTTGATATATTAAAACCATTGTATATGTGAAAGTATGTTATGCTTTTGGCAACAATAGATGCTATTTTGCAAATGTGACGTAAAAATGATACTTTGTGCCTATGGTAATATGTCCTGCCATGGTTCACTATGACTGACATGATATAACATGATATGTTACACGACTCCGGGATCGACCCTTCACAGGGGGAATATGTGGAGGACACACATCCTTGGGTGTGCTGTGATAAAATACGACATGATATGCTATATGACTTTGGTTCATCAGGACTCACCTCCACAAGCGGAATATGTAAAGGACACACATTCCTAGGATGTGCTATGATAGGATATAGCATGATATGCTACATGACTCCGATAGATCGGGACCCACCCTCCACAGGGGGGATATATGGAGGACACATCCATGGGATGTACTTACACGATATGGCATGATATGCTACTTGACTCCGGCACCCACCCTTCATGGGGTATATGTGGAGACAGTAGGACACACTCTTAAGGTGTGCTGTGATAGGATATTACATGTAACATGACACTGGTTTTAGGACCCTGCCTCCTAGGGAATGTTTAGGTAGGTTACACCTTTGGAGTGTTCTGTTTACGTGAACGTAGTGTATGACCATGGGACATTGGTATAAAATGGATTTATTCATGTTAATTACAGTAGTACAGTGGTTTTAATTTGAAAACCATATATTCTTGAAATACTACATAGCATTTGCTTCCAAATTATTTTGAGCATATGATATGCATGATTTGGTAACATGACGAAATGTATTTGAAATATGAAAGCTTGATATGTGTTTTTATATATGGAAATCTGATTTGCTATAAGCTTGAAATAGCTATATTATATTATGGTATGTTTACTGAGTGTGAACTCATTAAAATCTCATAATGTTTTTCAGAGTCACAAAACTGAAAAAAAGGGATATGGGATAGATGGAGCTTTTATCAGAGTAACTTATTCAAAATTTTGTTATAGCCCCATTGATCTTATGTATTTTGGCATCTGGTCCAAAACTTATAGTTATGGCTTGTATTAAGAAATGTTATTGACTTTTGAATGACAAAGTTATTATCCCTCCTTATATAAATTGGACTGGTACAGGATGCCTTGTATGCCAAGCATGCGGCAGGTTGCCACCTTTGGAGCTACCACCATCCGGGACATGATAGCTTAAGTGGTATCAGAGCCTAGGTTTGACCTAAGGGCAAACACATGGATGACACTAGGCAAAACAGTATGATAGCACTGGAAGGGTAATAACTCTAAGAAGATTTTAAGTAAACATGTTTTGAAAGTCTAAATTTAAAGGTTCGTAAAGATGTTGACTGAAACTTATCCCTGGCAAGAATTAATAATGTCCCATCGCACAAGAAGTCTGCGACATATTGAGGGCTCCCAGGCTGGTGACTCTGGCCAGCAGAGAGGCCAGCAAGTTTTGGAGGCTTTGATTCCGTTAATCTGGCTGGCAATAGCCAGCAACAATTTCAAGCTCAGATACTTCAGGCCCTCATCGGAATATCGCAAACTATGCAAGCCATGCAGCAGGAGATTCAACAAATCCTGCTTGCTTAGCTTGCCTTTCCCGCTCCGCAAACTAACCTGCTCCTACTATGCAGACTGAGCCTGCTCTTCTTACTCTGCAGACTAAGCCTACTCCTCCCACTCAGACTCCGTTGGCTCAGCCTGAATGGTCTGCTTCGTCTGCTCCATTTTAACCCTATCAAGGAGGGGGCTATAGCTTTGCTGAGTTCAAGAGCTTAGCCTTTGCTCCCTTAATTGGATCCACCAATCCCGTTGATGCTGAGGGGTGGATGAGAGAGATGGAGAAGGCCTTTGCGGCCCACGATAGCCAGGAGGAGCGGATTAGATTTGCACCTATCTCCTTCAGGGGGAGGCATATGATTGGTGGCGCTACATGTGGAGCAACGATTAGGCGGGCATGCTATCTTCTGGAGGGAGTTCAAAGAGGTCTTTTACAGCAAATACTTTCCTAGTAGTATGTAGAGATGGATGGAGTCTGAGTTTGTCATACTGGAGCAAAGGAATCTCTCCACGACTCAATATGAAGCCGAGTTCACCAGGTTGGCCTAGTTTGCTTCGAACATAGTGACCACTGAGAGAGCCAAGATCATCATATTCACCGAGAGACTGCGACCCAGACTAAGGCAAACAGTCAATGCATTTGAGCTCTCCACATACACTGCTGTGGTGAACAAGGCCCTAGTGATGGAGAGAATATGAGTGTGGTCCAGAGGGGTGGGAGCACCAAAGGAAGAGGAAGGAACTTTCTTTTGGCCAACCTTCTAGGCAAGCCAAAAAGAAAGGTGCTTATCAGGCCCCCTCATGACAGAAAGGTGAAGAGATTCGTTGCCCTCACTGCGGGAACTCCCATCCGGGCAAGCAGTGCTGTAAGCTGACTGATGCTTGCTTTATTTGTGGGAAGGAGGACCACAAAATGGCCACATGTCCCCTTTGAAAGGATTAGCGGCCCCCTCCAGATCAAGGAAAGAGCCAGCAACAACCTAAGACCTAGGGAAGGGTTTTTACCCTCACGCAACAGGATGTTGCCACCTCTAACTTTGTAGTGACAGGTATGATAAAGTAGGCAACCCTTATGCTCAGTCCTTAGTAGATCCGGATGCCATGCGTTCATTTATATCTAACAGCTTTAGGATGATCAAAACTTTGGATTCCAAATATTATTAAAGGTGCATCGATTTCAAAACCGAAATTTTTGTAATGAGGGAAGGATGTAAGCCCATGATTAAAAATAAAATAAAATAAAAAAGAGTTGGCGTGTCGTGCATGCCAATGCACGACAGCGTGAATCTTGATGTGAACGTTGTAGTGCGTAGTGCGTATGCACGTGACGCGCGAGCATAGGGGAGGGCTGGCATGCACGACAGCGTGAATCTTGATGTGCATGTTGTAGTGCGTAGCGCGTACGCACGTGACGCGCGAGCACAGGGGAGGGCCAGCCCTCCCCTAGCCGCTATAAAGAGGTAACCGCTATAAACTCCTCACCCCGTCGCCTTGTGCCGCTCTACTCCGCCTGTCTCCATCACCGTACACTGCCTACCAGGTCAGATCTCCACCCGATGAGGAGGGAGAAAGAGAGTGAGTGGGGGAGGCACTCCCATGCCTTGACCTTGGTCATGCTGAGTGCCCAACAGCACCAAACGGACACATCAATAGGGAGAGAAGGCCGGCCGCTCGAGGCGGCTGGAGAGGGAATGGGAGAGGGCCACTAGGTAATCCTCCCTTAATGTGGGGACCAAGCCGGCCCAGCCCACGCCTTGGTTCAGGCTCGGTGGCATGCCCATCGGCTCGCTGGGCCCAGGCTACGGGCTGCGGCCCCCACCGGCACTAGTGAGGTGTCGGGTGGGGTCCGGCCGGCCTTCCCTGGCTGGCCGTGCCACCATCACAAAGACGGTCATGGAAGGAAGAAGAAAAGAAGAAAGAAAAAGGAGAGGGAGGTGGCCATCGTCGACGGCTGGCGCTGGGTCGGTCGCCGGTGGCCAGGCGATCCGCAGGAGGGGCCGGCGGCCGCCGGCCATTTCCCTCCTTGGTTCGGGTGAACCAAGGGAGAGAGGAGGGGTGGGCTTAGGTTCAGCCTAACCAGTGAAACCCCTTTGGGCTGAATTTTTGGGCCCCAAATCGGGCCAGGCCTAAGAAAAGGAAGATGGGGTTTGGATCAACTTTGATCCTATTTTGTCTAAAATTTTTATTTTTTCGTTTGGGCTTATATAATTGGAGATATTCAAGCCCAAAGTTGGGCCCAGGATTAGACTAAGTATAAGAGTCATATTGATATCATGATTTTGAAGATTAAAGTTTGGAAAATCATGTTGTAGGTACTCAAAAGCCTAAGTAGCTGATTTGCATCTTTGGATTAGCATTAGGAGGTAAGTAAGCTATTTATCATGATTTTTATGAATTATTAGAATATAAAAATTATGGATTTAAATGCTTTACTGGTACATAGTGTACTATTTGAAAAATAAGAAAATGGATTTGATACTATATACCTGCAAATGACTATTTTACATGGTTATTTGAAAGTGCTAATTTCTGTAAAATTATTTGGTACCCTTACATGCAAATGATTATTTGACATGGTATTTGAAATTGCTAAAAGTTTTATACAAGGATACATGTGTATTTTGATATATTAAAACCACTGTATATGTGAAAGTATGTTATGCTTTTGGCAACAATAGATGCTATTTTGTAAATGTGATATGAAAATGAAAATGATATTTGTGCCTATGATAATATGTCCTACCACAATCCACTATGACTAACATGATATGTTACATGACTCTGGAACCCACCCTCCACAAGGAAAATATGTGGACACACATCCTTTGGTGTCCTATGATAGGATACAACATGATATGCTATATGACTCTGGTTCATCGGGACCAACCTCCATAAGGGGAATATGTGGAGGACACACATTCCTAGGATGTGCCTTGACAGGATACAACATGATATGCTATATGACTCTGGTACATCGGGATCCACCTTCCACAAAGAGAATATGTGGAGGACACATCCTACGGATGTGCTGTGATAGGATATGGCATGATATGTTACTTAACTCTGACACCCACCCTTCACAGGAGTATATGTGGAGGACACTCCTAAAGTGTGTTGTGACAGGATATTCCATGTAACATGATACTAGTTTCAGGACTCTGCCTCTTAAGGGATGTTTAGGGAGGCTACACCTTTAAGGTGATTTGTTTATGTGAACGTAGGATATGATCGTGGAACATTGGTATAAAATGAATTTATACATGTTAATTACAGTGGTATAATGGTTTTGATTTGGAAATCATATATTGTTAAAATACTATATAGTATTTGCTTCCAAATTATTTTAAGCATATGATATGCATGATTTGGTAATATGACAAAATGTATCTGAATTATGGAAACTTGACATGTGTTTTTACATATAGAAATCTGATTTGCTAAAAGCTTGAAATGACTATATTATATTACAGTAGGCTTACTGAGTGTGAGCTCATTAAAATCTTACAATGTTTTTCAGAGCCACAAAACTGAAGAAAGGGATATGGGGTAGTTGAAGCTTCTATCAGAGTAACTTAGATTCAAAATTTTATTGTAGCCCCATTGATCTTATGTATTTTGACATCTAGTCCAAAACTTATGTTTATGGCTTGTATTAAGAAATGTTATTGACTTTTGAATGACAGAGAGTTATTATCCCTCCTTGTATAAATTGAACTGCTATAGAACGCCTTGCATACTAGGCATATGGCGGGTTGCCACCCCTAGAGCCATCACCATTGGGTTCGGGGCATGATAGTTGTCGTGTAAGTGCTTATCCAGATGTTTATTTTGGTGGTTCTTTTTTTTTTTGCTATTTCCTCTTCATACATGCATGGATACATCTATCAGTTGGTGAAAGATGGTTGTTTTTGAAATGCATCTATACTTGCTTATATTGTAGGAGCCAATCTATCGATTAATGTCAGTTCCAGTTGGTGATAGATTAACTGTATCGTGGAGATGGTCACCCATTATCTTTTTCTTTTTTCTGGAGATATTCTTATGTACATTGCAGTAATTTCAGCATATAGGCTTGTTTGCAGAACAAATTTCAATGAATTGCAATGAATCCACCCCATTTCTTTTTAATCTCTTCCAAGCAACTAGATTCAGTCCTTGTCATAAGTGGTTAAGTGAATCATAGAGGAATTTTGATGGGCATGGTAGATTCCTAAGTGTTACACTAGAAAACAATATCATGGAATTATAATCTACATGAATTTTCATCCAATGACTTTGTAACGCATCAAACCCACTTGCTAGCCTAATTAATTAGCTAGCGGGCCAAAACCATATAGCCCAAAAACTCGAATGAAAGTTAATTAGTAGTAAGTGGACATGAGTTATAAGAACATAGCACATTTCTTTTCCATCCAATATGAGACTATTCTTGGGGCACGCTATGAGCTAGCCAAAATCTATCTTAATATAGGACTATTTTTGGGGCACGCCACAAGCTAGTAAAATCTACTCCGAACCAGATTGTTGGTGCTGCTGGGTAGCTCTTTCCTTATACCCATCAACTTTCGCACACTCGGATCGGCTTTGATACAATTTGAATGCCCTAATCCTACTTGTTAGCTTAATTAACTAGCTAGTGGGCTAAAATCATGCTGTCCAAAAACTTGTGTGAAAGTTAGGAAAAGTCTTTGTGCACCGAGTGTGGTGCAAGTCACGCACACCGCGCTGGCGATTGGCGTGCGGCGCATGTGCACGTGCATGCCAAGAGTAGAAACATTTTTTTGCCTTTGGCATGCGTCGTGCACCAATTGCCGGGCGCGGTGCAGCTCCTACTATACCACCCCTGTGTAGCAAGACTTTTTTGTGAAAGTTAATGAGTAGCAGGTGGACTTGAGTTATAAGCACATAACATTTTCTTTCTCATCCAATGTGAGACTAAATTTGGTGTATTACAATCTCTCCCCTTATAATACGACTTCTCGTCACACGCCACAAGCTATCTAAAATCTAACCCCATGGCGGAACTCTATCACCGTCTCATGGGTAGCACTTTCCTTATGTTCATTAATTTTTGCATACTTGATACTATTTGTAACATTCCAAGCCCACCTTCTGGTCTAATTAACTTCATTAGCGGGCCGAGACCACGTGGCCTAAAAATTCAAGTGAGAGTTAATGGGTAGCAAGTGGATTTGAGTTATAAGTATATAACACTTTCTTTTCCATTCAATATAAGACTATTTTTTGGGTATTACGGGCTTCCTCAAGCACATGATTCCCATAGCTATAAAAGTTTTGACATCAAATTATCATGGGCATTCCTTTGTATATGGGCTTTGATGTTGCATGCAGCTTCAGTTCTTTCATGACTTCTTCCCATTATTCATGTACTACATAATGTGGTGTATTGTTGCACCAAGGTTTCCATCTCTTGCTTTTATCTGAAATCAAATCCATCACCCTACATGCTTTTACCATGCTTCTGGGTGAATTTTTCCATGAAGTCATTCATTCAAGAATACTCACGAGACCATGTTGTGATTTTTTAATCAAGAACGGGGAGTAGATGGGAGGTAACCATGTATAGTGGTAGCTTAGTGTTCCATATACCATTACTTAGTGGAGCTCCTGATTGTTCTATGTGCCAAGCCGTGTTAATTCTTTTACTATGATATACAAAGAATTCTATCAATGTACAGGATCGAAAAAGGTAGATGTTTATTCTTGAATATAAACAATGCCTTTGAAGATTGCTTGCAAATTTGGATTGTTTCCTCTGGTAGAGCATCTTAGCACAAGAGCTAACCAATGCACAGCTTTGGGCAACTATTCTGCAACTGACTTCTTCAGCCAATCTTTTCAGTAAAGAAAAAAATGAATTTTACTTTCTAGCTTTAGTTTTACATTATTCCAGGGGTAGGAAATAGGAATGGATGATCACATGCCAAGAATGGTCTGATAGAAAAGTTCCTATTCAGATATGATTCTTCAAGGAGGTATGCTTGCTCTGCTAACTCAAAATTAAGATGGAGAAAAATGTTAAAAGAAATTTGAAGATTGATAGCTCTACATTTTATGTTATCCCCCGTCAAATTGTAGCTCTGTTTTGTTTTACTTCGACTTAATGGAGATAGTACCAAACTCAAGGTCTCAATGGTCAGCTGAATTACTAATTGGCTGGCAATATATTTTGTAAGCTTTTGTAATTTAGCAATGATCACCTAACCTATTTTGTATTAAGGATGTAAGGATGGCTGAATCTTTTCTTCCCTCATTTCAGTATAGTTGAAAATAAACTTGAAACCTAACAGGATGGACTGAGTTTTCTATATCAAAGCAGACATCAGCATTTATCAAATTGTGATAGTACCTACTAGCTGATTGGCTGTTTGGCTGTGGAATTTTATAAATTGGGTTGACAAATAAATTTTGTAAATTATCTGATCATGTTTATTCATTTTGATTTTGTATAACATGATCGTGTTTATCTACCTGATCCTGCTGGTGATTGAATAAGGATTTAGAGGCTCCTTTCATTTATCCGATCACATTTAAAATTGCTATGTAGTCCCTGATCATGTGATTGTATTATTCTAAGATGGTGGGATTTATGAGCTTTTCTCATATAATGACAAGTGCTAAATATGGTGGACTATGTCATGTGAAATCCTTTTCAATTGAAACGGGCATAGGGCTTTAGCATCCCATCTGCAAATTGAATCAGTTTTCTTCTCTGTGAACAACAAATGCTCAATCCATCTACAGGATCATATGAAACTTAAAAGCCTTGTTTTCTAAATATCTGCCTATCACAGGCCATCTTCTGCAAGTCTGTTTGGGACTAGCTGGGGTAAGTCTTACGGCTTTCAAAAGCTAGCCATCATTAATTATCATGGGACCTGTCTTGCTCTCAATCTTAGCATCAAATTCTTTCTACCATCTAGATTCTGGTCTCACACTTGGTCCAGCATGCTGGATGAACGTTTTCATGACAGTAGTTCAACTAAGTATTGAAATCAAGAAATGCTGGTAATGTCAATCTGAGCAAGCCTCCTTATGTTTGCCTCAACTTGGATGTTTTATAACTCTGAAGTTTGCTTCTTTCTTTCTTTTCTTTTTCCTTTTTCTTTTTTTTCTTTTTTATTTTTCTGTTGTTGCAAAGTGAAATTTTATTGCAGATTATGGGCCTTATATCTAGCCTCCGTACTGCAGATGATGATGTTCAACAATATTATCATCCAAGTATTGGCAGCTTAAGCTTGCAGTCAATTTTTTATATCCCCATTTTTGTCAGGAAGTCAGTTTATTCAGATCAGTGCAGTCTGCAGTTCATCTAGCTGTATGAAACACTAGCGGTAATTGGCCAAGTACCGCTGCAGGAAAAAATATTGAGCATGCCCATAATAAGGTGACCAACTGGAAGCAGAAGTCATGCTACATAGGGGTGGGCAACATGCTCTGAAGAAAATTGTGCTGCTGCATGTGCAGTTGCAATTTACTTATTGTTCATCATAGTGAATGCAAAAAAATATAAAAGATATTATGCCTTCTCTATTGGAATAAAATGTATGCCAATGTTGGACGCTGAGGCCCAAAATGCTGCCAAGGATGGTACAATTGCTATGTCAAAATCTCGCAAAGCTGACTTGTTGGAGCAAATGGACTCATGTTTATGAATCTTAAATGAATTTTGCTAACAACTAACAAAACATCAGGAGATTTTTCTGAGCGTGCTGAGTTCTAACGTCTAACTTTTTGCTTGTGTTGATGCTAAATCATCATCCTTGAACGTTCGCGAGCGTTCGATCGCCTCCTCCAGCGAGCCCGAAATCCTCCGGCGAGCTTCTTGTGCGTGTGGGCCTGCAAACAAGTCCCAAAGGCTGAAGATTTCGATGGGGGCCTTTCGACGCTCAAGTCAGTGCTCTGGGCAACAGCCGTGAGCTTGAGGAAACTCGAAAGAGAGAAGAAGAGAGAGGCTTAGAGCCGTGCTCTCTGTGAGCAAGAATGAGCGTTTAGGAGTGAAATTGTGGTTCTTAGTTACCTGATCGGGGGTTCCTCTTACTCATTTTATAGATGCTTAGGTAACGTTTGATAGAAAAAATATTATCCATGGAAAAGTGTACGGGATATAGTTTATCCCCTTGTTATTCCTAGGGATATCCTTGGCTATCCCATTGATCATATCAAATGCAAAAAGGTAAATCAATAGGATAACCTTTTTTTAATCTTATTTGGAGGGATAACCAGCTATTCCTGCATTTTCTAGGAAATAAATTGAGGGGATATCCCATGGTTAACCATGGATTATCCCTTTGTTAACTTTATTCCTTGCTATCCCTTATAGTTATGACTTTTGGGTGGTTGAGGCTCCATAATGATGCTCCACGTGATGTGTTAGGCTGCAGGTCGTGCCCCATCAGAGTAGGTGGCTGCAGCTGATTGGCAGGTGCTATTTTGGTTTGGACAGCTATCGCAGGTTGCTGCAGGGCGTGGCCGACCATTACGTCGCTTGCCAGACGTGTCCCCCACGTTATCTTTTTGGTTGTCCTACGCAGACAGTGATGGATGATAAAGTTAGTCGTGTGGGTCTCAAGGTATAGCTGTTGGGGCGGAAGATGATGTTGAGTTGAAGCCAACTGTCCCTCGTAGAACACTGATTATAGAGTGCTTGCATGGCACTATTCATGGCTGAGGGAAAGAGCCGAGGCCAAGGGGAGCTCGATGCTGGGAGTTGAGGCTCGAGGTGGAGGCGCGAGGCCAAGGCCGAGGCGGAAGCTCAAGGCCGAGGGGGTAGCAGAGTGCTGAGGCGGAGGCTCGAGGCCGAGGCCAAGGCGGAAGCTCAAGGCCGAGGGGCAGCGGAGTGCCGAGGCGGAAGCTCAAGGCCGAGGGGGCAGCGGAGTGCCAAGGCCGAGGCTCGAGGCCGAGGGGGTAGCGGAGTGCCGAGGCCATGCGAGGCCGAGGAGGCAACCAAGTGCCGCGGGGAGCTCGGTGCTGGGAGCGGAGGCTCGAGGCGGAGGCCGAGGCTCAAGGCCGAGACGGAAGCTCGAGGCCTAAGGGGTCTCAGGTCCGAAGCTGAGGGCGAGGGATCCCCGAAGGCCGAGGGGACCTCGGAGGCCGAAGGGACCTCGGAGGCCGAAGGGAGCTCGATGCTGGGAGCTGAGGCTCGAGGCCAAGGCCGAGGCGGAGGCTCAAGGCCAAGGTGGAGGCTCGAGCCGAGGCGGAGAGCGAGGGGTCTCATGTCCGAAGCCGAGGGCGAGGGGTCCCCAGAGGCCGAGGGGACCTCGGAGACCGAAGTCACCGAGATGGGACTCCGTCAGTTTCCTTCACGATTAACTCTAACGGCGTCGGATCAGCCACATCAGATGCCCCCTCGGCACTAAGACGAAGCGGGCCCACCCTAGCAAGGCGAAAAGGGTGTCACCTTCCAAGTAGCTGATCCCCACCTGCTGCCAACTGCCGACGGGCAAGTGTCCTTGGGTGCGGCAATAATTTTGCGCGGATGACCTAGGGGATACGATGGGGCGGCCTCTGCCGTCCGCTTGTTGGCTAGCTGAGGGTAGCCAGCAATCTTCTCTCGACGCAGAGTCTGGAAGTGGATATCCGTCATCTATGAGTTGGAGAGTTGGTTTCTTTCAACTGTGAGTCGACTTTGGGTCTTCGACTTCTGACATGAAGCTTGAATTTGGGTGCCCGTCAACACGCCGCTGAGGTAGAGAGAGCCGATGAGGCCGCAATGATGCTGCTGAGGCAGAGATAGTCGTTGAAGCTGCAATGATGCCACTGAGGCAGAGAGAGCTGTTGAGGCTACAATATGCCGTGGAGGCAGAGAAAGCCGTTTAGGCTGAAATAAAATTGCCGAAGCAGAAATAGAGCCGTGGGGGCTGAAATAAAATTGCCTCAAGTGTTTGTGTGCTGGTCCGAGAGGTAACTCGAACGGGTACGGGCTGTTAGGGATTTTGTTGGCCCAGATGGCAACCCAAGAGGGGGGGGGTGAATTGGGTTCTTAAAAATTTAAGACTTTTTAAATTTTTAAACAGATTAGCAAGATGTGCAAGTGAGTGAATTAACTAAAAGCAATGCACAAGTAATAAAGAGAGATAGAGAGAGAAAATATGGCACGGCAAACACAAGATAATTTTATAGTGGTTCGGTGCAACCAACACCTACGTCCACTCCCAAGATTCACTTGGGTCCACACTATAATCTCTCTAGATTACAGCCGAGTTGTTTTCCAAGCTCACAACTCAAACTTGTTGTTTTACCGGGTGCACAACGAACCCAGCTGGTTTTAACTCGGGCTTACCAGCACAAAACCCTACACGTTGTTTTTCACGGGCTCACAACTAACCCAACACAAGCACTCCGGCTTGCAACGAGGTATACCAACCTCCACTGATTCAATCCACTGATTGAATCAGCAAACAATTAGAATAAAAGTGTTTGAATAATAAAATGCTCCCCTTGAGCAAATATACAAATGAAGTAAAAATAAAGGTTAGAAAAGCCTGATGTATTGCAGATGGTAGTGGCTTTGGCTTTCTTCCTTCTTCTCTTTAACTCCTCTTGAAGTGTTGAATCACGCCTCAGCAAGATTCTTGACCGTTGAAGACTTTGGAGTTGAGATGAAGCTTTTTCTCTTTTGAAAATCCTTCGATTTGATCTTTGAAATGCTCTTGGATTTTCTTTTGACTTTTGTGGATTGAAGAGGAGCAGACGAAACTTCCTCTTGGATTTCACTCCTTTTGAATCACTCTCCTTTGAGCTAGAAGATTTTTCCAATATGCTCTGTTTTTCCCTCTTTTTGAAAGATATTCTTTTCTCTCTTTTTGATTTTCTTGTTTGATTTGAAAAGAGCTCCTCTATTTATAGATCTGCAAAAATATATCCGTTAGAGACAAGGAAAAATAGCCGTTATTCAAAAATCTTACCGTTGGGCTGAGTGTCATCGTTAAAAATCGCGCCCAGATTTGCTGGAGTCGACTCATGCTTTTCCCGAGTCGGCTCGAGCTCGTCTTACCAAAAATAGAAATTTTAAAGGTTAGGGGTCGACTCGCAAAAAAGTGTCGACTCCTGAAAGTCGGGAGTCGACTCGTGAAAGGCTTGGGGTCGACTCGAGAAGTGCTCAGAAAAACACTCTTCTGGTGTCTGAGCGGAGTCGACTCGCACAGTCCAGGAGTCGGCTCGACAGAATCAGGGGTCGACTCGACAATTTCGTGGGTCGACTCGACACAGATGCACATTTCTGTACACTGAGCGGAGTCGACTCTGAAACTCAGGAGTCGGCTCCGGAACGTATCAAAAATCAGAAACTTTTCTGATTGACATTAAAATCGTTCCAGATTCATTTTAATTCATTGTTTTGACTTGAAATCAATAAAATTAACATTTAGAATTGATTCAAGAACTAATCCAAAAACTTATTGAATAAAACATGAATTATAACATTTCTTTTGAAAGTTTGAATATTGAGCTTAAAGTCACTTTCAAAATTGATTAAAGTTAAACTTGAGCATTCTCATTGATTGTTCAAAATAAATTTGTTGCTCATTTACATAAACTCATTACATCTTTAATAAACTCAATGGCTTTTAGTAATCATCAAAATCAAAAAGTTGGGCAATTATTTTCAATAATTTCTCAACAATCTCCCCCTTTTTGATGATGACAAAAACATTGAGTTTATGCATGATTGTAGTGAATTTAATTTTGTTTTCATAGTTAGGCTTAGGCTCCCCCTTAATGAGGTAGCTCCCCCTATCTCATTAATTAATTTCTTTTTTATATCACAATCATAGAACTATAAAATTCTCCCCCTTTTTTGTTATCAACAAAAAGATAGAGAATCATAAACATTCATTCAAATTTCATTCATTCATTGAAATAAGGAAATAGAGAATTCATTTCATTAAAGGTCTAATACATCAAAATGTTCAATACATTGATTTCAAAATGAAAGCATAATAAAAACTTCAGTACAAACAAGGATTGAAACTCTAGTAACTCAAAAATGAGTTCTTACAATTCTAGTTAATGATCTACTATATTTTTCATTCCTTCAGATTGAATTTTTACATATCCTTGAGTTTTCATCAACAAAGGTGCACGCACTCTGAATTTTGTCTTGAAGCTCTGCGTTGCACTTGGCATATGTCTCTCCATCTCCGCATATATCCTTAAGTTCTTCAAAAATATTCTTGAGATCACCACTTAAGGATGCCGAAGAAGAGCTGAGAGTGGACTCAATCTTTGAGATACGATCATCAAGAGAATAAAGAGTCTCTCTCAAATTCATAAATTTATTCTCAAATTCAGTTTTAAGCTTATCAGATTGATCATCAAATAAAGCTTTGAGTTGCATAAGTTGTTGATCTGAAAAACCAGCAGAAGATGAAGTGAACAAAAGTTGGAACTGGGGCTGGAGCAGAGGCAGAAATCAAAGGGCTCGGAGGTGCAGGCGAAGGATGTCTAACAGAGGGTCCTGCAGCCTCAGTATCTGTAGCTCTATCTTCTGTCACTCCTTTCCTTTCCCATTTACCATTCTTTTTGATAAATCCCATCCGATGAATTGTTGCCAGGCTATAAAAATCAGTGTGTCTTAATTCTTCATAGGCTCATTATCAGAAATCACCACACCTTGGCTTCGAAAAATCTTGTAAGGATCATCCCATAAGGCAGACTAGATTTTCTTTTCCCTCCACAATCTGCTATGTACCATAGAATCATGCTGGGAAGATTGATAGGCTTGCCTGTCACTATGGCATCCATTACAAAGACATCTCTCTCCGAACATAGTCAAATCTACCAGTTTTAGGAAAGAGAATCCTACTGCAATATTGTGTAGTAATCTCAATTCTAAAGAAAGCTGATTAGCAAAACCTCTTCAAATCCAACCACATCCCGGTTTAATAATCTGGATAAAGCTGGGGCGCGGTCATCAGAAGAAAAGGTGGAAGTGCCAGACAAGGGTAATTCCAACAATCTAGATAAAATCAGCAGTAACAGATAGCCTGACTCCTCTCACATTGCTATAAGCCATGTCTCCTCTAGACAAATTCTTGTAAAATTCTTTAACCAAAGAGGGATAGTCGGGCACTCTAGAGAACAAATTTTCTCCCAATCCCATCTCGATCAGCTGTCTCCCAACAAGAAAACCCTCATTCTCAAATAATTCAAAATCCACCTTCCTACCAGTAGTAATGATCCTATCCGCTAGACGATCTACCTGGGAAGAAGTGGCAGCAGGAGAAGCAGTCGGAGTAGAAGCAGATGAAGTGGAGTCCGTGCTTGGAGAAGGCTCACGCACCGGACGCTTCACCGTCTTCTTCACGGACGCTTCCGCTTGATGCCGCCCGCCGCAAGACTAGATCCTCTAGTTTTGGGTGCCATTTGATGATTGGAGTGATAATCAGGGATTTTGGAGTTTGGAAGGTTTGGAAGAGTTTTGAGAGAGTATTTTGAAAGATTGGGTCGAATGAAATGAGCGCGAGTCGACTCTGCCCTAGATAAATCAACTTGGGACCACCTCGAGTCGGCTCGCGCAAACCCAGGTGTCGACTCGGCACAGACACAGAAATCCCGACATGGAGTCGACTCGCGCCAAGAGGGGTCGACTCGAGAGTTTCAGTGAAACCGGGAGTCGACTCCGATACGCATCGAGTCGGCTCCGAGACCATTTCAGACCAAAAACATGAAATTTCTGAAATGTGTCCGGAAATGATCATAAAAATTGATAAATAATCATTGGATATGAGTGAATCAATTAGATATGAATTCTAGATAAGATTTCCTTAAGGATTGAGGATTTGAAAGAATCTTAGATAAAATTTCCTTAGGGGTTTCAAATTCATTCTAAAGGATCACAAATACCTAACTCTCCTCTAAGATAACAGAATCTCTCTTCATTTAAAGGTTTAGTGAATATGTCAGCTAATTGTTCTTCAGTGTTAACATAATCAAGACATATTTCATTATTTGCTACATGTTCTCTTATAAAATGATATCTGATTTCTATGTGTTTAGTTCTTGAATGTTGAATTGGATTTTTGTTAGATTGATTGCGCTAGTGTTATCACATCTTATGGGTGTTTTATCAAGTGTGATACCATAGTCTTCAAGTTGTCGCTTAATCCATAGGATTTGCGCACAGCAACTTCCAGCTGCTACATATTCAGCTTCAGTAGTTGATAATGCAACTGAATTTTGCTTTTTGCTAAACCATGTGATTAAGTTACTTCCTAAGAAATGGCATGCACCACTTGTGCTTTTTCTATCTATTTACATCCAGCATAATCAGAATCTGAATATGCAATTAGATTTAATGTGGAGTCTCTAGAATACCATAAACCTACATTTTTTGTTCCACTTACATATCTTAGTATTCTTTTAACAGCTATTAAATGTGATTCTTTAGGTTCAGATTGAAATCTAGCACATAAACATACTGAAAACATAATATCTGGTCTACTTGCTGTTAAATAAAGAAGGGATCCGATTATACCTCGATAATACTTTTGATCAACCTTTTTACCTTCTTCATCTTTGTCCAGCTTGCATGAAGGACTCATTGGAGTTCCGAGGGGTTTCATTGATTCCATACCAAACTTTTTGAGTAGTTCTCTTGTGTATTTGGTTTGGTTGATAAAGATTCCCTCTTTGCTTTGTTTGATCTGGAGTCCAAGGAAGAAGTTGAGTTCTCCCATCATGCTCATCTCGAATTCTCCCTGCATCAACTTTGCAAATTCTTGACAAAGAGAATCGTTAGTAGCACCAAAAATAATGTCATCTACGTATATTTGTACTACAAGTAAATCTTTACTTTTTCTTTTCAAAAACAAAGTTTTATCAACATTTCCTCTTGTAAAATCATTTTCTATTAAGAATTTACTTAACCTATCATACCAAGCTCTAGGTGCTTGTTTCAAACCATATAAAGCTTTGTGCAATTTAAAAACGTGATTTGAAAATTCGTGATCTTCAAAACCTGGTGGTTGTTCTACATAAACTTCTTCATTTATAAATCCATTTAAAAATGCGCTTTTTACATCCATTTGAAATAAGTTAAATTCATATGACATGCAAATGCAAGTAATAGCCTAATGGCTTCTAATCTAGCTACAGGTGCAAAGGTTTCATCAAAATCAATACCTTCCTCTTGATTATATCCTTTAGCAACCAATCTAGCTTTGTTTCTAATTACTATGCCATTTTCATCTAGTTTATTTCTAAAAACCCATTTTGATCCTATTACTGAATGATTTTTAGGTCTTTCAACTAAAGTCCAAACATTATTTCTTGTAAATTGATTTAGTTCTTCTTGCATTGCTAACATCCAATTATTATCTTTTTCAGCTTCTTCTATAGTTTTAGGTTCAATTTGTGATACAAATGCAAGATGATTACTAATATTTCTCATATATGATCTAGTTCTTATTCCTTGAGATGGATCGCCTATAATCAATTCCTTGGGATGACTATGAGCATATCTCCAGTCTCTTGGAAGATCTATATCATTATGATCAATATTGACATCATCGTCCTTATGTGAATCATCATCTTTAGCTTCTTGCTCATGATCAGAAGATACTTCAATATTAAGTTTTTCAAGATCTTTTTCAATTATGTTTGTATCTTCCTCATCATCAAGCTTTTCAGAACTAGATGCTAAAGATTCATCGAAAACTATATGAATGGATTCTTCAACTACTAAGGTTTTCTTGTTAAAGATTCTATATGCTTACTAGTTGTTGAATAACCTAAAAAATTCCTTCATCAGATTTAGCATCAAATTTTCCTAAGTTGTTTTTACCATTATTATGAATGAAACATTTACATCCAAATGCATGAAAGTATTTTATATTTGGTTTTCTTTCATTCCATAATTCATAAGGTGTTTTCTTTAATATTGGTCTTATTAAAGCTCTATTTAAGATGTAACATGCTGTGTTAATTGCTTCCGCCCAAAATACTTTGGTAAGTTGCTTTCGCATAGCATGGTACGGGCCATGTCTTCTAGAGTCCTATTTTTTCTTTCAACTACACCATTTTGCTGTGGAGTCCTAGGGGCTGAAAAATTATGATTAATTCCATTTTCAGAACAAAAACTTTCAAATAAGTGATTTTCAAATTCTGTTCCATGATCACTTCTTAGAGATACTATAGTAGTGTTTTTCTCATTTGTGACTTTCTTGAAGAATTTCAGGAATATCGAGAAAGTCTCATCTTTGTGAGCTAAAAACATTACCCAAGTATATCTAGAATAATCATCTAATCACTAGACCATATTTCTTTCCTCCTAGACTTGTGGTTCTAGTTGGTCCGAAAAGATCCATGTGAAGTAGCTCTAGTGCCCTAGAAGTTGAAACAATGTTTTTAGATTTAAAAGAACTTCTAGTTTGTTTTCCAAATTGACATGCATCACATATTTTATTATTTTCAAAATCTAGTTTAGGTAATCCTTTAACTAAATCCATTTTAATTAGTTTTGAAATAAGGTGTGTGCTTGCATGACCTAATCTACGATGCCACAACCAACTAATTTCATTTATGTTAGCATTGTCAGCAATTAAGCAATGATCACTCAAAGATAATTTTTCTAATCAACTAAGTAAACATTGCCATGTCTATAACCAGTAAATACAATGCTATCATCAATAGAATTAGTTACAGTGCATACAGAAGATTTAAATGAAACATTAAAGTTTTTATCACATAATTGACTTATACTTATTAGATTATGCTTCAAACCATCAACATAAAGTACATTATCAATAAATGTAGATGGAGTTATGCGAACTTTACCAAGGCCCATAATTTGACCTTTACCGTTATCGCCAAACGTAACAACTCCACCTTTCTTTTCTTCTAGGGTGATGAATTCATCTTTGTCACCCGTCATATGTCTTGAGCAGCCACTATCAAGGTACCACTTTTTCTTTGATCTTTTGGCTACAAGACATTCCTGCAACATAATCAAACTTTATGTTTAGGTACCCAAGCTTTCTTGGGTCCTTCATGGTTAGCAGCAACAAAAATTGTTCCTTTCGGAACCCATATTTTCTTAGCTTTAACATTTAACTTGTTATTATTTAACGTTTTGCATTCAAATGATTTATGACCTTTTTCATTACATTTGAAACAAGTTATATTACTTTGGTTGGCTTTTATAAAAATATTCTTTAAAGATTTTTGTTTCCTTAATGTGTTATATCCTAAACCTGCTTTGTCAAAAACAGCTTTTTGACTATCTAAGATCATGTTAAGTTTAGTTGAACTTAAGTGAATTTCTCAACAATGTCTTTATATTTTTTAACATCTTTCTTAAGAGAGTCATTTTCTTTAACTTGCTGTTCTTTATCTAAAGCTAAAGTTTCTAATTGATCTTTTAAATCTTTTGTTGAGTTTTTAGTTTCAGATTTTAACAAATCTATTTCTTGATTAAGATTATCTCTTTCTTTGCTAAGTTCTTCTTTTTCATTAGTTAAGTTCTTAACTTCTAAAGCTAATTCATTTTTACTTTTAGCTAAACTAATATTGTCATTTTTCAAAAACTTATACTTCTTTTTCAAGGATTTAAAATCAATCATAAGTTCATTGAAAGCCTCAAACATTTCATCAAATGTAAATCATCATTTGAGTTTTCAGAACTTACCTCATTGTCGTTGTCGTCGTCGTTGGCCATGAAGCAGATATTGGCAACTTCTTTTGTTCTTCTTCTTCGGAAGAAGATTCTATCAGTCCAAGTTGCCATGTATGCTTTCTTCTTTTTCTTGTAGGCCTTTTAAGCAAAGGACAGTCATATCTAAAATGCCCTGGCTTTTTACACTCATACATACTAAGGGCTCTTTCTCTTTTTCCTTTTCCTTTTTCTTATCCTTTTCCTTTTCTCCTTCCATTTTTGCTCCAAATTTCTTTTTGTGGAAGGGCCTTTTTCTCATAAATTTCTGAATTTCCTTGGCCAAGGAGAGCTTCTCATCATCATCATCTTCATCATCGCTGCTGCTTCTTCCTTTTCTGCAGCTTTGAGGGCAATGGTTTTCTTCTTTTTGACTCCTCCTCAACATGCTGTTTCATTGAAGCTCGTGGGTCATCAGGATCCTAGAAGCTCCTCCAAGGTAGGATGTTGAGGTCTTTGGCTTCTTGGATGGCAGTGACTTTTGCTTCCCACGATCTTGGAAGTGACCTAAGAATTTTGCGAACAAGATCAGCATTAGTATAAACTTTTCCAAGACTTTTCAAACCATTCACAATATCAGTGAATCTAGTGAACATGCATGTGATGGTTTCAGTTTGTTCCATGTAAATAATTCATATTTATGAACCAAAATATTTATCTTTGATTCTTTTACTTGGTTTGTTCCTTCATGAGTAATTTCCAACCTATCCCAAATTTCTTTTGCGGAATTACAAGTTGAGATTCGGTTGAATTCATTTGAGTCTAAGGAACAATATAAATATTAATGGCTTAGCATTTAGTTGTGCCATTCTCCTATCATTATCATTCCAATCCCTTTCGGGTTTAGGAACAATAGTGCCATCAATAAGGTGTGTGGGTGTACTAGGTCCATTTATTATTACTCCCCACAATTCATAGTCAGAAGCTTGAATGAATATCTCATTCTAGCTTTCCAATATGAATAGTTGGTTCCATTAAATAAAGGAGGTCTATTCGTAGAATGACCTTCAGCAAAACTTGAACCAATTTGTGTTGCCATATGGATCTTTAGCCCTTGATCGTGAGATCAAATTCTAAATGAGCACTTGCTCTGATACCAATTGTTGGCCCAGATGGCAACCCAAGAGGGGGGGGGTGAATTGGGTTCTTAAAAATTTAAGACTTTTTAAATTTAAAAGATTAGCAAGATGTGCAAGTGAGAATTAACTAAAAGCAATGCACAAGCAAATAATAAGAGAGATAGAGAGAGAAAATATGGCACGGCAAACACAAGATAATTTTATAGTGGTTCGGTGCAACCAACACCTACGTCCACTCCCAAGATTCACTTGGGTCCACACTATAATCTCTCTAGATTACAGCCGAGTTGTTTTCCAAGCTCACAACTCAAACTTGTTGTTTTACCGGGTGCACAACGAACCCAGCTGGTTTTAACTCGGGCTTACCAGCACAAAACCCTACACGTTGTTTTTCACGGGCTCACAACTAACCCAACACAAGCACTCCGGCTTGCAACGAGGTATACCAACCTCCACTGATTCAATCCACTGATTGAATCAGCAAACAATTAGAATAAAAGTGTTTGAATAATAAAATGCTCCCCTTGAGCAAATATACAAATGAAGTAAAAATAAAGGTTAGAAAAGCCTGATGTATTGCAGATGGTAGTGGCTTTGGCTTTCTTCCTTCTTCTCTTTAACTCCTCTTGAAGTGTTGAATCACGCCTCAGCAAGATTCTTGACCGTTGAAGACTTTGGAGTTGAGATGAAGCTTTTTCTCTTTTGAAAATCCTTCGATTTGACCTTTGAAATGCTTTGGATTTTCTTTTGACTTTTGTGGATTGATGAGAGGAGCAGACGAAACTTCCTCTTGGATTTCACTCCTTTTGAATCACTCTCTTTGAGCTAAAGATTTTTCCAATATGCTCTGTTTTTCCCTCTTTTTGAAAGATATTCTTTTCTCTCTTTTTGATTTTCTTTGATTTGAAAAGAGCTCCTCTATTTATAGAATCTGCAAAAATATATCCGTTAGAGACAAGGAAAAATAGCCGTTATTCAAAAATCTTACCGTTGGGCTGAGTGTCATCGTTAAAAATCGCGCCCAGATTTGCTGGAGTCGACTCATGCTTTTCCCGAGTCGGCTCGAGCTCGTCTTACCAAAAATAGAAATGTTTAAAAGGTTAGGGGTCGACTCGCAAAAGTGAAGTGTCGACTCCTGAAAGTCGGGAGTCGACTCGTGAAAGGCTTGGGGTCGACTCGAGAAGTGCTCAGAAAAACACTCTTCTGGTGTCTGAGCGGAGTCGACTCGCACAGTCCAGGAGTCGGCTCGACAGAATCAGGGGTCGACTCGACAATTTCGTGGGTCGACTCGACACAGATGCACATTTCTGTACACTGAGCGGAGTCGACTCTGAAACTCAGGAGTCGGCTCCGGAACGTATCAAAAATCAGAAACTTTTCTGATTGACATTAAAATCGTTCCAGATTCATTTTAATTCATTGTTTTGACTTGAAATCAATAAAATTAACATTTAGAATTGATTCAAGAACTAATCCAAAAACTTATTGAATAAAACATGAATTATAACATTTCTTTTGAAAGTTTGAATATTGAGCTTAAAGTCACTTTCAAAATTGATTAAAGTTAAACTTGAGCATTCTCATTGATTGTTCAAAATAAATTTGTTGCTCATTTACATAAACTCATTATATCTTTAATGAACTCATGGCTTTTAGTAATCATCAAAATCAATAAAGTTGGGACAATTATGTTTCAATACTTTCTCAACAGATTTGAACCGATTCGGGGGCGTATCCTAGCCAGACCAAGTGGTATCTGTTAGCCGTGATGTCGCCGAGCTCCTTCGGAGCCGTCTCGGGTGTTTGTGTGCTGGTCCGGGAGGTGACTCGAGCGGGTACGGGCTGTTAGGGACTTGAACCGACTCGGGGCATATGCTAGCCAGATTGAGTGGTGTCCCGTTAGCCGCGATGCTGTTGAGCTCCTCCACAACAGTCTCGGGGGTTTCGTGGCCAGCCTGAGGGGTGACTCGAGGTCGCTGGAACCATAGGTCTTGAACCGCCGCGAGGATTTCGCGGTCGGCCCGGAGGTGACCTTCTGATCGCAGGACCGTCGAGAGCCTTTTGAATGGTTTTTGTCGGTTTCCTGTAATGCATTCAGACACTAATGAAATGAAACTTTCTCAAAGTGTAATGTACTCAGCTTTTTCGTAGCTGTTTGTCTTTGCGTCGTGTTTGGTGTCGAGTTGGCCTCGGGCTTGAGTGTCGATGGTACATGTCCGAGGCCGAGTGCCATAGGAGGTTGGTGCCGAGGCCGTACGAGGCCGAGGAGAAAAGCCGAGGCCATACGAGGCTGAGGAGAAAAGCCAAGGCCGAGGGAACAGGTCCGAGGCCGAGCATGAGTTGAGGCCGAGGCAAAGGCTCGAGGCTGAGGGGATCTCGGCAACTTGCATGGCCGAGGAGGGCTCAGCAGCTTCCGGAGGAGCTTGGGAGCAGCCACGGGGGCTTTATGACGTGGCAGTCGGGCCAAGGGAGCATACATAGCCGAGTGCCGAGGCGGAGGCTCGAGGCCGAGGCCGAGGGGGTGCCAGGTTCAAAGCTGAGGGCAAGGGGACCCCGGAGACCGAAGGGACCCCGGAGACCGAGGGGACCTCAGAGGCCGAAGTCACCCTTCGCGCCTCCCTTTCATGTCAACTTCAACTATGAGCTGGGGAGTTGGCCTTTCCAGCTGTGAGTTATCTTGGGGCTTTTGATGGCTGAAAGTAACCATCAATATGTTGCAAGTGTATAATTTAAACAAAGGTATTACCCGATTGGCCGTTGGCCGCTGATACAGAGTTGAAGCCGTTGAGGCTGAAATGAAGCCGTTGAGGATGTGACGAAGCCGCTAAGATAAAGTTGAGGACATCGAGAGCCTTTTAAATCCCGTAGGGTGACCAGAGAGTCGAGAGTCGTCATATGCCTTTTTAACCCCGAAGGGTGACCAGAGAGTTGAGAGTCGTCGGGTGCCTTTTTCTTTGCGCTAACGATCTTTGCTGCCGACGTTGGAGTCAATCTTTGGCCTTTGGTGCCGAGCTGGCATCGGGCTTGAGTGTCGATGGTACATTGGGCTTTGGGTGCCGACCGGAGTCGGGCTTGAGTGCCGATGGTACATCGGGCTTGAAGTGCTGAGGCTTGGGGTCGGCCGAGGCCGACCCTGCTGGACTCGGGCTTGGAGTGCTGACCGGGGTCAGGCTTGGAGTGCCGATGCTTGGGGTCGGCTGAGGCCGACCCTGCTGGACTCGGGCTTTTTGGATCTGGTGGTACACAGGTCTTGGTACCGATGGTACATTGGACTTTTTAGATTTGGTGGTACACCGATCTTTAGTGCCGATGGTACATCGGGCTTTCTAGATTCGGTGGTACACCGGTCTTCGTGCTGATGGTACATCAGGCTTTCAAGATCCGATGGTATACCGATCTTCGGTGGTGATGGTACATTGGGCTTTTGGATTCGATGGTACATCGATCTTCGGTGTCAATGGTACATCGGGCTTTCTAGATCCGATGGTACACCGGTCTTCGGTACCGATGGTACATCGGACTTTTGAGATGCCAACGCGAGGTTGGTCTTGAATGCTGATGAAGAGTCGGTCTTCCCTGCATTATATTCTTAAATATCAATGAAAGAAATGTTGTCATAAGTGCAGCGTGCTTAGCTCTTGCGGAACCCCTATTTTCCTTCTGCGGACTTGAGCACTTCCGCCGCTGGTGGTCTCCCCCTAGGGAATCAAGTTGGTTGAAGTGGAGGTACCGCTGCCCTTACTTGGGCCTTCCTCCGTGTCGTCGTCCGTAGGAGAGAAGGTTGCTTGGGTGGTGAGTGATAGCTCTCTGAGCTTTAAGTCGCTGATGAGCTTGATAATGGTGGACCTCTTGCTAGGGAGATTTTCGGCGGGATGAAGGATGGCTGGCCTGAGCAGTGACCAAAGAGCGAGTGGAAGCTTTTGCTCACTGTTGCGTGGTCATGAGATGTTGCCTTCGAAGCTTTTGCTCAGCTCGTTGAAGGTGCCCCCCAGCATAACTAGTGAAAGCTTCTTGGATTCTCGTCATCACCATCTTCACGATCCACCATTTTGATAAAAAAGGGATGAGGATTTGCAAATCGGCATTGCTGACCCCCCTACCTGGCGCGCCAATCTGTTGATGCCAAATCATCGTCCTCGAATGTCCGCGAGCATTCGGTCGCCTCCTCCAGCGAGCTCGGGATCCTCCGACGAGCTTCTTGCACCTGTGGGCCTGCAAACAAGTCCTGGGGGCCGGAAATTCCGGTGGAGACCCTCCGATGCTCAAGTCAGTGCTCTGGGCAACAGCCGTGAGCTTGAGGAAGCTCGAAAGAGAGAAGAAGAGAGAGGCTTAGAGTCGTGCTCTCTGTGAGCAAGAATGAGCGTTTAGGAGTGAAATTGTGGTTCTCAGTTATCTGGTCGGGGGTCCCTCTTACCCATTTTATAGATGCTTAGAGTTTGTCTGGCTTGGGTGGTTGAGGTTCCATAATGATGCTCCACGTGATGTGTCAGGCTGCAGGCCGTTTCCCGTCAGAGTAGGTGGCTGCAGCTGGTTGGCAGGTGCTATTTTGGTTTGGATAGCTGTCGCAGGCTGCTGCAGGGCATGGCCGACCGTTACGGCGCTTGCCAGACGTGTCCCCCACGTCACCTTTTTAGTTGTCCTGCGCAGACAGGGATAGGTGATAAAGTTAGTCGTGTGGGTCTTAAGGTACAGTCGTTGGGGCGGAAGATGATGTTGAGTTGAAGCCAACTGTCCCTCGTAGAGCACTGATTACAGAGTGCTTGCATGGCACTATTCACGGCCAAGGGGAGCTCGATGTTGAGAGGCAGAGGCTCGAGGCCGAGGCGGAGGCTCAAGGCCGAGGCGGAGGCGCGAGGGGCGGGGACCCTCCGATGCTCAAGTCAGTGCTCTGGGCAACAGCCGTGAGCTTGAGGAAGCTCGAAAGAGAGAAGAAGAGAGAGGCTTAGAGCTGTGCTCTCTATGAGTAAGAATGAGCGTTTAGGAGTGAAATTGTGGTTCTCAGTTACCTGGTCGGGGGTCCCTCTTACCCATTTTATAGATGCTTAGAGTTTGTTTGGCTTGGGTGGTTGAGGCTCCATAATGATGCTTCACGTGATGTGTCAGGCTACAGGCCGTGTCCCGTCAGAGTAGGTGGCTGCAGCTGGTTGGCAGGTGCTATTTTGGTTTGGACAGCTATCGCAGGCTACTGCAGGGCGTGGCCGACCGTTATGACGCTTGCCAAACGTGTCTCCTATATCACCTTTTTGGTTGTCCTGCACAGGCAGTGATGGATGATAAAGTTAGTCATGTGGGTCCCAAAGTACAACCGTTAGGGCGGAAGATGTTGAGTTGAAGCCAACTGTCCCTCGTAGAGCACTGATTACAGAGTGCTTGCATGGCACTATTCACGGCCGAGGGGAAGAGCCAAGGCCGAGGGGAGCTCGATGCTGGAAGCTAAGGCTCGAGGCGGAGGCTCGAGGCCGAGGCGGAGGCGTGAGGCCGAGGGGGCAGCGGAGTGTTGAGGCCGAGGCGGAGGCTCGAGGCGGAGGCGAAGGCGGAGGCGAAGTTTGAGGCCGAGGAGGCAGCGGAGTGCCGAGGCCGAGGAGGCAGCCAAGTGCCGCGAGAAGCTCGGTGCCGAGGCCGAGGCTCGAGGCCGAAGCTCGAGGCCTAGGGGGTCTCAGGTCCAAAGCCGAGGGCGAGAGGTCCTCGGAGGCCGAAGGGACCTCAAAGGCCGAGGGGGAGCTCGATGCTGGGAGCTGAGGCTCGAGGCCGAAGCCGAAGCGGAGGCTCGAGGCCAAGGCCGAGGCCGAGAGGGTCTCAGGTCCGAAGCCGAGGGCGAGGGGTCCCCGGAGGCCGAAGTCACCGAGACGGGACTCCGTCAGTTTTCTTCACGGTTAACTCTAACGGCATCGGATCAGCCACATCAGCTTGTATGGCTCTAATATCTATCTTTTTTTTTTTTTTCTTTTGTCAGAGTTCCCGATATTGAAACATGGATTTGCACAATCACCAGAGAACCTAATTTAGAACTTTGTAATTGTGTTCTGAAAAAATCAAACAATAATCACTTGCTCGTCTATGGATACAGACATGCAGGCTAGATATGGAGAAAAGGACTCGGCAAACCGCTAGTTGTTTCCACTTGCAGGTTTCTGGAAACAAGCTGAACGTATGTTGGGTGGAATGCTGAAGGGAATAATGAATTTTCAATGCAACTCTAGAAGCTAAAATTGCTTCCTGAATAAGGTTTATGTGGCTGATTTGATCCCTGTGATCATGGTGAGCCAGGTTCCCCTTGCTCTAGGAATGACATGGTGTCTTTGGAACTTTGATGCGTTTTGCGACCTATATGCATCATCAGATAACATTCCAACGGTTTGTGGGCGTTAATGCCGATGGTGAAATGAATTTCGTAGAAGAGCACAAGAAAAATCAGTTGGCATGAAATTGATCTTTAAACTGAGATAGCATTTATTGTTTTGATTACCCCTACATTTTGTAAATAATGTGGAAACTAATTTGCTTTAAATGCCATGCCATCTTGGATTTGACACTGTGGAAGATTAGATGCATATTAGATGCATTATAGCTGTTCAAATTATAGTTGATGTTGCTCTCATCCACCACGACAAATCATACTGTTTGGATGATTATGGCTTGAGAATCATAAATATAAGATGCTATGCTTACTGACCGGGAGGTTTTCACATGGCCACTGAGTTGAAAGTTAAGTATTTTTTTTTTTTTGGGCATGCAAAGAAGCCCTTTCATACCTTCTTCCGGATGTGTTTGGCACATCGAATTAGAAGATAATATTTTTTTTTTGTATATTTATTTATTTATTAAGAACATAATAAGATTTTAGATTGCTACTTTGTTTTCTTTTTTTTTTAAATTCTTATTCTCATGAATAACTACTTTTTTTTTAAGAATATAACGGCCTCATCAAATTTATTATTATGTCCTTCGTTAAATATGAAATAAAACAATTTTTATCATATTTATTTTTTATCCTGTCCCATGCATCGGGCTCAGTGTAAATTGCAAGTATTTAAAAGTAAAGCAAATTTCATGTCGTTTAACGCAAAGATTTCGCTATGGGCTATCCAAAAGCTGTCCTCAAGTTTAGATTCGACTTGAGCTGGTTGTGAGGTCATGAATATTGATCCGGCACTTGCAAAACTTTTCCGATACTCCTGGCCTGCTAGCAAAAGAAATTCAACGTCTCGGATGCCGACTT
Source organism: Calamus simplicifolius (assembly GCA_900491605.1). NCBI lineage: Eukaryota > Viridiplantae > Streptophyta > Magnoliopsida > Arecales > Arecaceae > Calamus > Calamus simplicifolius. Next base: position 954,469 of record UESW01003994.1, on the reverse strand, counting down.
TCCTCTCTTGTACGGTAAGGATCGAGACAACGAGGAGGGGTGCAACTTAGGCCGGATTCAATCTGAACTCGATCCATCAAACCTAATTTGTAGCAGTACTCAAACTCTAGTTTGCTTAATCCAAACCCGAAGGATCCGGGTTGAATCTGGATCGATTTGTAACTTGGGCCGGATTCGGGTTGTAGTCAACCCAAATCCGAAAAAATCCGAACCCGCAAAACCGCAAGCGGTAGGCCCACTAGTGTTGTAGAAGTGATGATTTAGCCTTGTTTGTTAGGTTTAAAATATGTAGAGCTGACAATGGTGTTGTGGAAGTGATAATTCTTGGTATGAACATTCCACTAGAACCTTTGTGATAACCCTTCCAATAGTCCCACATCGAAAAATTGGGAGTTGGTTAAGTGGTTTATATATTGTAAAGAAAGAAGGACAAGCCACCAATTGGATCCCTTTTTGGGATGTGGTGGCCCAAGTTGGTGTGGACCTTGTCCGTCTTGCTTTCTTGTAATGAAACAGGCCCGTGGGCCCGGGTCGTTACAATATGGTATCAGAGCCATGCACCAGTCGGAAGTGCAGAAGCTAAGTGCCACACAGGGCAAAGTGCTACATTGATGGGAGCCACCTCTTGAACCTGTGGGGGCCACAGGGCAAAGTGCTACATTGATGGAAGCCACCTCTTGAACCTGTGGAGGCCACCTCTAGAATCCTGCCTGGTGGTTGTGATCAATTGACCCTGACGATGAGGACGTCGTCTTTGTAAGGAGGGTAGATTGTGATAACCCTTCCAATAGTCCCACATCGAAAAATTGGGAGTTGGTTAAGTGGTTTATATATTGTAAAGCAAGAAGGACAAGCCACCAATTGGATCCCTTTTTGGGCTGTGGTGGCCCAAGTTGGTGTGGACCTTGTCCGTCTTGCTTTCTTGTAACGAAACGGGCCCATGGGCCCGGATCGTTACAACCTTCATTACCTTTTAAAATGAGCAATATACCTTTAACCATTGCATTTTATCATGTAATGTTGGTGGGCCAAACTAATATCTTTATTTTTTTAATTATCTTCTTTGAGACATTTGTAACTTCTAATACGAAGTTTGCCAAAATTTTATAAAAGCATCTAGGAAGAGGTAATGAGTAGAAAACTAAAACATCTGGGAAAGGGGTGATGAGTAAAAAACAGAGAGATTTGGATGGCGAATACAGTCTTGCTACTTGGAAAAGATCTCTCATACCAGACTTATGTGGTCTTCTAGCTAGCTTTTTATATCGTCTCAATATTTTCTGCTTTCGAATGATAAAGGTGACTTCATCAATGCATATGGTGGCTATTGAAATGTTATGCAACATCTGGATTACTTTGGATATGTTTTGGTTTAAGAATGTACTTTTTTTTGTTTAGCCTTATGTAAAAGATATATATTTTTAGATGTGCAATTTGAAATGTGAAGCTTGTTTGTTTTAAACTTCAGCTTGTTTGTACAATGTGAAGCTTATTTGTTTCAAACTTGAGCTTATTTATACAATATTAAGCTTGTTTGTTTGAGATTGTCGTATATTTTTTTTTTCATCAACCCGAATTCCAACCCGAAACTCAACCCGAACCCGATTTTTAAAAATAGGGTTAGGATTGAGGTTTTACAAATAGGGTTAGGGTTAGGGTTGATATTTTACAAATAGGATTAGGGTTAGGGTTGAAAAAACCTAAGTTTTATGAGCCCGAATTGTACCCCTAACAACTAGCCTACGTATGCCTTGATTAAGGCACTTGTGGTGCTTTTGCCTAATTTTGTTTTTGAAGGTTTCTCCTGCGGTGTTCCCTGTTTTAGCAGTCATAAATTTCATATCGACCCCTTGCTTCTTTACCATTTGGCCTCATTAAGCTAGCAAATATTCACCATTAAAGAAAATAATATTGAAAATTTTTGTTTGCCTTTAAGTATTCAAAAGCACCGGTATGCACATCATCAAGTAAAGAACTGATGGGATATATGAGAGAAGAAAAACTCTTTATGCATCGCAAGTGGTGCAAAAATGCACACATCATGGATGAATCATGATATTTGATTTGCTCGTATATGACTGCATATGTGGCAATAAAAATGTCTTTGCTGCATGCATGCATGCATAAATTAATTATTCCATACAAACGTACCATATATAATGCATAAAAACTTTTCCTACAAAAGAAATTAAGTAAGCTCATAAACTATTCATCTCTGAGTTAGCCCACAACTAATCCTTTGGATCAAAGGATCATTCTTTGTGCATCATGCTTGATGCAAGATGATGTCATGCGAGCACATGGTAAAAATATTTTTGCTCTTTTTTGTATGGCGTATGTGATTATATGTATGTATGCATGATTAATCATTATGTTCGTTAGCAGCACTGCCGCTATCCCTAGTGGTATGACTATTTCTGACTTAATCGTCCAGGAGCACTCTATTTGGCACACTCCGTTGTTGTCCACTCTCTTTGGGGATGACCTCTATCGGCATATTCTGTCCATTCCTCTTACTCTCGGTCATACCCCTAACTTCAGGGTTTGGAGGCGATCCTGTTTACCTCGAGCACCCATTAGGGATCTCCTGAGAATTTATAGGCCTCAGGCCCAGCAGCAGTTGGATGCGGCTTGGATCTGGCATCTTCCCATACATCCGAGGGCTCGGCTATTTGTGTGGAAGCTGGTCAGGGACTGTCTCCCCACTTGTGCCTTTCTTTCGGGACGTGGGCTTAGTATCCTGCCCACTTGCCCTTTATGTGGTCTTGATGAGGAGTCGGTTGACCACGCTATTTTCACCTGTTTGAGGGCCAGACAGATATGGCAGAGATATGGCGATTTTCCTTAGGATACTACTTCTCCTATTGTTCATGTCTTTTTTGAGTCTGATCAGGCAGGATATGGAGCGACGATTCCATCAGAGGGTTACGAGGAGAGTTTATATTGCGCACCAGATCTGGCTATCTCGTAACAAGCTGATGTTTATTGAGGAGTCGGCTCTTTTTCACAGGATTATCAGGACTGCTTTATCCTTAGCTGCGGAGTACACTTCCCGTCACTCCATCACCGATTTTGATAGCCTTGGACTCTGGAGCTCCCATGCTGCCCAGGCAGCGCACCGTCATACGGTCTTTATTTCCTGGGAGCCCCCTCCTCCAGGGTTTGTCAAAATCAATTTTGATGGGAGTGTTAAGGGAGATCAGCTAGCTCAGCTTTCATCATTCGTGGGCCCAATGGTCAGATGCTGACTGCGAGGGGATTCAGTTCGCTTGACTCATCTGTGCCCCTGGCGGAGTTGACTGTTGCTTGGGCAGGTATCACCTGTGCTATCCATGACCTGGGCGCCCGCAGTCTTATTATTGAGGGTGACTCCATCACTGTCATCCGTTGGATTCGTCAAGACCCTGGTGTCTGTGTGCCAATCAACCCTTTGATTGTTGACATTCGTGTCAGTCTTCAGGGTGTTCACAGTGCCCTTATTCGGCATGTCTTCATGGAAGCCAACTCTGCGGTTGACTGGATCGCCGCCAGGATTTGGAATCAGGATGATACTTGTCCGCCTATTTTATCCTAAATTTTATACTATGATATATCGGGTTTGACTCACCTTAGAATGATGTGATCGTTCGACTATATTATAAAAAAAAAAAAAAGTTTTTATGCACCTTCTTCGATGCATGAAAAATGCATCGAGAGCGTCATTGATCATCGTGCATCTATGAGAATGTACGTATGAATGAGCCATAACATAAGCGCACATGTGTGTACGAATGGTCGCATTCGGTGCGTGCACAAAGCAGTTCCCTTTCCTGACCAAAATAAGTTACTCCCGTCCGCCGCCCAGGAACCGGCCCATTCGCTCAGGTTGTCCGTCCACCTCCAACAAAGGGCCCTCTAATCCGCGCACTCTATATACCGTTTTTTCCTGATTTTCCTCGTTAACCCAGCCGCCGGTAGCGTTTGGACCGCCGGTCTCTTGTGAGGCAATTTGTCGAACTACTTTCGGGCATGTGAGTAGTCGTGATCTCTTCGCCGCTTTCGATCATGTATCACTGCATCCTCGTCAAGACCACGGTGATAAGGGTGCCGAGACGACCCAAATCCTGGAAATCTGCCCAGAGTTTCGATTCTCGATCCTTTGCTGATAGGTTTCTCCTGGAAGCGCACAACAACATCACCAGAGCGAACTCCGAAGCCCTAGGCAGTGGCAGTGGAAGAAGCGCTTTATGTTTACCCGGAGGATTTCATCAGAAGACCTCGGAAAGGAGTAGTGGAATGAAGGCTAGAAGCTTTTCAGGTGGGTTTCATCTGAAGTCGCTGGAAACTATTGGTGGCATGAGAACTAGGGTTTTTCCATGTGAATTTGGTCTGAAAATGCTGGAATCCAGGGGGTTCTCAAGCGGACTTCACCTCGGATTCCTAGAAAGAATGCACGGAATCCAAACTAGGGCCTTCTCTAGTGGCTCAGAGCAGAGAGCTGTGGATAACGGGATAGCAAGACACTTCCTTGGATAGCAGCCTATGAAGACAGAGAACGAAAGGGAGTGGAGAAAAGGGATTCGGTAAGAAGCAATCGTTCCTCTTGGGAAGAGTCAGCGGAGAGTTATTTTTCGAGAAATAACAAAATGCTGGTAAAAGGGAACAGTGAGAGTAGAAATAGAAGTGAAGAGAACGCCAAAAGTAGCAGAGGCTTTGCTGTGGAGGAAAAATACGAGGATGTGGAGGAGGTGGATGATGAGCCTATTGATGATCCAAGATGGGATAGGATCAAGAATGAGTACAAGGGGTTTGTTGATCGAGAGTCCCGGTTTGAGAAACCCGAGGTTCGTCGGTGGAACAAGCAGGAGAAATGGGGAAGAAAGACATGGAAAGAGGCCACAGTGTCATCAGTTCCGAAATGGTCGGCCAAGGGGTTTATGGGGTTGGCCCAGTTTTGGCAGCATTGACAGCAGCAAGGAGGGAATTTTATGCCCTCTATGTGCAGGAAGGGTTGGACTTGAGCAAGAACAATAAGAAGAAGGACAAGAAAGCAGTGGAGAAGGTCCTGCAGATAGCTGAGAATATAGGATTGAAGGTTATAGAAGGGTCAAAGCATGACCTGAATATGGCGGTCGACAACCGACCTCATCAAGGTTTGGTGCTTGATGCTTCTCCATTGGAGATGGTTAGTATTAGGGAACTAGAGCCTGTATCGGTGGAGGGTCAAAAAGCTCCTCTCTGGGTGGCTTTGGATGAGGTTACAGACCCTCAGAATTTAGGAGCCATTATAAGGTCGGCATATTACTTTGGAGCAGAAGGATTGGTGTTGTGTGCAAAGAACTCTGCTCCTTTGAGTGGTGTGGTTAGCAAAGCCAGTGCAGGCTCCCTTGAATTGATCGAGCTATTGTCTTGTAAGAACATGATGCAGTTCTTGTCATCATCAATTGAGAATGGTTGGAGGGTTCTTGGAGCATCAGTTTCTTCAAGAGCTGTCCCATTAAATGAGGTTGAAGCTGGGGTACCAACGATTCTTGTGTTGGGCAGTGAAGGCAATGGGTTGAGACCTCTAGTGGAAAGGACGTGTACCGAGTTGATTAGAATTCCTGGATTCATGCCTGGATGGATTGAAACAACTGAAATGGATGCTGAAGAGAAGGTTCAGATCAATTCTGGGCAACACTTTAAGTCTTTTATTGCTGTAGAGAGCTTGAATGTAAGTGTGGCAGCTGGTGTGTTGCTTTACCATCTGATTGGGAGTAATAGTAGCGTTGTAGGTGAGAAACCAATTGATGCTTTTATGTAAACTTGTCTGTTCAATTAAAAACACCTTATTTCGTGTTTACTTGCCAATTTTTGTCAATTGACCATCTGCATATGAAGCTTCCAGTTCTGCACCATCATCGTTATTAATTTTCAATTTGACGGAATGTGCTAACCAAGGTGCAAGTATCTCAAGCATGGTATCTGATTTGCAACATCCGAAAGTTATTTATCTTAGTAATGTTTTAGCTGTCAGAGGGGTGAGGAGTTGTATCTTTTTGGGATCTCTGTGTGTACACCCATTCACATTGTATCTATCACACACACTCATGTTAGTGGTGGAAATAAGCATTGGAGTTGTGCGAAGCCTTGTCATAATTTTCGCTCAATACAACTTGAATCATCACATTGATATAACAACAGCATGTAAGAGTCTAGCTTCTGTCTTGATTGTCCTTCTTAACTTCTCAAACAATCATTTTTCCCTTGTATTGTGCCACTTTTCAAGCAGGGTGGCTTCGTAGTAATGCAGAAGATCATTATAAACTGACATGTTGCATTCTACAAAAAAAGTGGTTATATGTTAAGAGATATTATGTATCTATGTCTGTCATTGACTTGAAGGTAATAATCAAATGAAGCAATAGTACAGACAATGTTCTGTTCAAATGCCACAACTCTCTAATCAAGATTTGCACTGGCGAAGACTTGTGTACTTCTTCAAGCGAGCACAACAAGTGGAATGAATAACTTATCTTTGTTCTTCTGAAATTCTCTTCATTTTTTTTTTGTCATATTCTGCAGATTAGGAGACTCAAGAACTGGTTCAAAGAACCATGATTTGAGCAGAACATTTCTATGATAATAAGGTATGCCATTGCAAAGCTTCATCATCTTAGTCAGTTTGGAGAATTCATTGACATTGTCAACACCAGCTATATTTCTATCACCAGCACATTTTATACCTAAAAAAGAAAAAAGAAAAAAATATATACTTCACTGCTGTATTGTTCTATCATTGCTCTGTCTTCTAGCAATTTCATTCAAAGCGATGTTGATATGATTGTAATTGATTTATAAATTGTAGAGGGGCTCAAGTTGGATCGAATCCCAGTTTCTTTCAAAAATTTTAGAAGTACAAGTCATTATGAAAATAAAAGAAAAATGAATCAGTTGCAAGTGGGCAAGTGGGAAACAAAAAATACACATATAAGAAGCCATCTGGACATATAAACTAATATACATCATTTATAATGAAAAAACGTGACGAGTTGTTATTTGACTTATGCTATGTAGTAATATGAAAAATAAACAGCTAGGAAAATAAAAGAAAAATTGATCATTTCTAAGGTAGACTAGTGGAAACAAAAGTTACACATATAAGAAGTCTATCCAGTCACATAAACCAATATATAACATATATAGTGAAAAAACATTGCATGGCGTCATTTATGATATGTAATGTACTAATAATCCACATATATGAATGCAATCATCCTCTTAGCTAGATTTTGATAGGGGGTTGTAAAAATATGAAGATTTGCCTCTTGGTTTTAACTTATGAGCTTCAGAAGATACTTTTCCTTTACTTTCAGTCACACAAACCAGTATATAGCATTTATAGTGAAAAAACATCACTCAGAGTTATTTAAGATATGGAGTGTACCACTAATCCACATATATAATGCAATCATCCTCTTAGCTAGATTTTGATAGATCATTGTAAAACTATGAAGATTTGCCTCTTGGTTTCAACTCTATGAACTCCAGAAGATCCTTTTTCTTTACTTTCTATAAGTTAAAAACAAAAAAAGAACAGGCTTGTTAAATTTGTGCGCTTGAGGGACATTAGTAATAACAGGTAATCCTAACCGTCATAAACTCAAATTATAGAAAATAAACTTCCAAATCATTTAATGTATAAACATCATAATCAAGTTGGATGTTATGGTCCAAGTGATTGTATGATCCATGATGCAGATATAGATCCTACTATCTTAGTTGTTCCCAATCCAAGGATGAGATCCAGTTCATTTTGGACATTTTTGGTCCAGATTGTAAGATTTGATTTTTGGATGACAAGATCCAAATTGTGGACTACGATATTTCAATGGATATGTTCAGAATTTCTTAATTTAGTTGTTATTTGTTAGAATAGTAGACTAAGATTCGTATCTTCTTCAGATTTCAGCGTGTACAGCCATTTGCTCTGTTCTTCTTATTTACATAGAAATAAGCACTGGATTTTGTTGTAGCCTTCAAATAGTTTCCATGCAATATAACTTGATTCGATATATTAATAGCACTTTAGAATTTATTAAGGGGAATAGTCATGTCACCAAAAGCTATATTTTTGCCTGCTCTTCATGGTTCTTAAGATTTAGCTGCTGATGACATCAATCTTTTAAACGCCTAGCTATTTTCACAGGGGTTCTGGAATGAGAAAATATTATGCTTGTGTTTTTTATGTTAACAAATATGTCACGACTCACGACCCAAAATTTATGTTCTTTTTTGTTTAATTATTGACACGTTTGGATTTCAACCAAAAGTAAAAGACTTATCTCGTTGGAGCAAACTTTCAATTCATGATGTTCCAGCAATCAGTTCAACGAGCAAGACTTTTATCTTGTTGATTGTTAAGTTTGTTTACTTGAGCTATTATTTATTTAGTCTCATAATCCTTGGTTGGTAAAAAGCAGCTCCAAATCGTTTCTCATCACTTTCTTTCACTCCTCTTAAGTTGCACCATGATCCTCAGGTGTTGTTTCATATTGTTGCCATGGCCTGATTAGGCACATGGATCCATTGATCCTGCACTGTTTCATCCTATAAGGCTATAAACACCATTACTGTCACAGGCTTAATCACATCTTCTTCACCATCATTTTTTCCCCCCTCTTATTCTTGTTGTGTGTATGAATGCTCAGTGCTCTTTTCTTGAAGCTTGTAGAAAAGTCTTTGTGCATTGGGTGTGGTGCAGGTTATGCACACCGCGTCCAACGATTGGCACGCGGCGCATGTATGCGTGCGCCAAGGGCAGAAATATCTTTTTTGCCTTTGACATGCGCATGCATGCACCGCACACCAATCGCTGGACGCGGTGCAGCTCTTGCTGCACTGCATCCGATGCACACAAACTTTTTCATGTGGAAAAGATTGCCCGGTTACAATCTCCAAACTCCTAGCCCAGTGGGATTTGTGCTCAATTTGTACAGCTAGGCCGATCGTTGCAGATGCAGTTACTTGGAAGTACTACAATGCAGGCCTCGATGGATCCGGTGATGAAGAGATGGCAACGCTGGAAAAGCAAAGTCATGGGCGCATCACAAGACTTATACTGCCTTGGAACTGCAATGGAGCTGGGTGTCATTTGAATAGACTAGGAAGTAGGAACGGACACTCTCTCTCCCTTTGTTAATCTCATATTTATTCAGTGGATTTATTGCACTCTCTCTCCCTTTGTTAATCTCGTATTTATTCAGTGGATTTATTACACTTTTCTCTGTCATTTTTTAGCTTAGAATTGGGCGATCATAGCTCATGCAGTCTCTCAGCAGAGTTTGGCTGGTGAAGAATTATGAGATCAATCATTCAAGTCAACTTCTCTGATAGAAGGATACTAAATATTTCTTGTTTTCGATATCATAGGAAACATTGGGTTTTTCCACTATCATTGGATTGGTATCGTAACAAAAACATGGTGCCCAACCTTGTACATGTTTCCAAGACAACAACATAGACTGTGTAACATTGAGATGTTTGCTATTTCATACTGTGCGCATGTTTGATATGGAGTTAAAAGAGGATGAATACACATTGAAATGTTTGCGATTTGATATGGGGTTAAAAGAGGATGAAAAGTTACCTCAGTAGTTGTTCATCTTTTGAACCTATTTTTTTAAGAGATAATTTATGCTGTTTATCCTGTCCCTCTCCTTCCAAATTGTTTGAGACTAATAAAACTTTTACATCATCAATTCACCGAGATAACTAAACATAGTTAATAGAAAAAAATTTGTACATTTAAAATTTACATCACAGAATATTTTTTTTAAAATTCATACCACACACCCTTTATAAGTTATGATATGACAATTTAAGTAGAGTCCCTTCGAGAAGTGGTATGTTACCATTGGCAGTACTCAGTGGCAATGGACCTCATATTGGAGGTTACTTTGTACAAAAATATCAAAAACTTCTGAAATGATAATCCTCTGCAGGCAACTCCTGACTTGAAGCTTGTCTTCATGCTGGTCCGCATGTGCTTGCTTTATGATGAGCATGTCATGGGTCAAGCACCCAGGCTTGATAAGCGGTTGCTCTCAATGGCCGAAGGAAGAAAGAAAGAAAAACTTGCCATCTTTCATCAGAAACCAAACAAATAGATTCCAATAATATTCTTTATGCCGTCACAACCATATGGAAGAACATGCTCTCTGTTCCCTCTGTTTCAAGTCTCCCAAACAAATAGAAATCCAAATAAACTTTCCATCCATTGGCATTTTGGACTGTTTTCTTTCAGCGGACGAAATGGAGGGGAAAAAGAAAAGAAAAGAAAATCGAACTTCTTTCTTGCACACATTTGTTCATCATATTTCAACTGCTGTAGAAGAATTGAGCTGGCTTCCTTGCACTTATAATCCATTCCATACGTGCCGAAATCCTTGCGTCACAAGTCACAACGGGAGCGCTCATGCGACCAACTCATGCCCTTTTATCACGCCCCAGTTTCAAAATTTGAGCTAGGGTGATAACCCGCCGCATACCAGGCATGCAAGGCGTCTCGAACCTCATCACATAAATCAATATAAAGCAAAAAATTCAAATCCATGATTTATTACAAACCATAATTATCAGTCTTGGGCTACCCGTCCTACACACAAGCGAATCTGAACTAAATCAAAATAATGGAACTAAGTTTATTTAATAGAAGCTCCGTCTATCCCAATTATCCTTCATTCTTGAGGCTCTGAAAAACATTGTGAGAATTCTATGAGCTCACACTCAATAAGTAAGCCTAATATAATTTCAAAATTTCATTTATCATGCTATCAGCAGGTTCATGTCATCAGATCAAATAATTCGAAACTTAATTCAATAATGATTACTAGAATATATGCGATGTAAACAAAACATTGTTTATACTGTCATTGTTTTTCTTTATGTGTCCCACGGCCTTACAACACTCATGTTGTGTATCACTCTTAAATGTCCCCTAAGAGGAAGGATTCTGGTACCAGTATTATGTCATCTATCATGTGATAATCTGTCATGTGATAATCTGTCATATCATAATATATCATATGAGAACCGCAGCGACACATAAAGCTTTACTGTCATTATCATAATTACATATTATCATCTCGATAGTAACAACATAATTTTGCAAGATTAACATAATTACATTTAACTGTAAGTTCACAGTTTACAAATTAAATAATTTATAAAATTATAATACTTGACTTACTTACCACAGTACGCGAATTCTAATTGATAACCCAGCTAATTGGACGCCTGGAAACCTACAATATCATTTTTCATTATTAAATTCCTAAAATCTGAATTATAAAATGATTCTTAAACTCTACCCAAACCACTTCATGGGCCCAACTTTGGGCTCGAATATCTCTCAATGTATACACCTAAATAGGGAAACAAAATTATCCCCAGAAACTAGAATCAATCCTGATTCGGGCCATATAATTATTTTGCCAATCTCGGCCCATTATAGGGCCCAATACCCTGCTAAAAAAGGCTCCAAAATGGCCCAACAGGGCCCAAAGATCGGACGGCCCAAACAGCCCATCAATCTCTATCACCTAGCTCCTCTGTTTCTTTTAAAACAGAGGAGCCAAGAGCCGTGCCGGTGGCCAAGGCTACCGCCAGCCAAATTGGAGGCGGCCCGGCCGCCGCTGCGGCCGGCCTCTCCCCCCTCTCTCTCTCATCAATTTCTCTCCCATTCTCTCTTTCATCTCCCGCGCGTCCTTCACGGTGCCGGCGTCAATTTCGGCCAAATTGGCGTCGGTCCGGCCATCGTTGGTCGGACCAGAGCCGGCCACCGTCGCGGCCGGCCTCCCCTCCTTCTCTCTCTCCCTAATTTTTCCTCTCTTTCCCTCTTTCTTTCTCATGGTTGCCATGGCCAAGAAGCGTGCCGGCGGCACGGCCGGCCACCATGGCCGGCCGGACCTCCACCGGACGCACGTCCGGCGCCGGTGGAGGTCGCCGACCAAGGCTTAGGCCCGACGAAGTGGCGAGCACGCCGCCGGGCCCGAACCAAGGATCGGACCGCCGGCAATCGTGGCTTCTCTCTTCCGTCTCAGCTCTTCTCTCTCTTTCTTCCTTAATTCTTTCTCTCTCTCTCCCTGGCATGGATAGAGAGACTCACCGGGAGCAAGCGCACGCATGGGGATGATGGGGAAGAAACGTCCGCATAAGAAGATGATGACAAGAAGGTGTTCACGTATGATGGGAAGGAGGTTTTCCACATGATCCTTTAAAGGCAATGCAGAGTCCTCAAATCAAGGGATTTGGGACTTTGTTAGTTAGAGATATTTGAAATTCAAATATCTAGAGTCTATCTTTCCGATCTCGTGATAACTCTCACGAGCAGTTGAGAAATCCAGGGGATTACATTCTCCCCTCCTTATAAAAATTTCGGCCTCGAAATTGATAACTTTCATTAGAAAAAATTAAAATTTCAATTTTGTCCCAAGGACTAACAATCAACTAAAGCTAATAGTTTTCAATCATTAACTATTTTAAGATACAAATAGTTGTGGATACTTTTCTTTCATTTCTTCCTCCAGTTCCCAAGTAGCCTCCCTCTCAGAATGATTACTCCATTGCACCTTGACATAGGGAATGATACGCCGTCTCAGAACCTGATCCTTGCGGTCTACGATACGCACAGGATGCTCCTCATATGATAAATCTTTCCTCAATTGTATAGGCTCATACGCTATGACATGGCTGGGGTCAGAGATATACTTCTCAACATAGAGACATGAAAAACATTGTGTACCCAGATAGAATCGGAGGCAGTGCCAGCTGTAAGCAACCTCTCCGACTCTGCTCAAGATCTCAAAAGGTCCAATATAACGTGGACTCAGCTTTCCTTTAATCCCAAATCTCATCACATCTTTGGTTGGTGATACCCTTAAGAAGACATGGTCCCCAACCTGGAATTCAATTCCCTTCTTCTGACATCAGCATAGCTCTTTTGCCTGCTCTGAGCTGTACGAAGATGCTCCCTGATCAAATGCACCTTATCTACTGTTTGCTGAATCAGCTCAGGGCCTAGCAATTTCCTTTCCCCACGTCATCCCAACATATAGGAGATCTGCACCTCCTACCATACAGAGCTTCAAATGGAGCCATCTGGATGCTGGCTTGGTAACTATTATTATATGCAAACTCCACCAAAGGTAAGTGGTTATCCCAAGCTCCACCCAAGTCCATCACACAGGCTCGCAACATGTCCTCCAGAATCTGTATGGTCCTCTCTGATTGTCCATCTGACTGGGGATGATAGGCTGTACTGAAGTTTAGTTTGGTTCCCATGGCCTTATGAAGACTCTTCCAAAACTGGGACACAAACCTGGTATCTCTATCTGATACAATAGATACCGGGACACCATGGAGTCTCACGATCTGCTCAATATACAAATTAGCCAATCTTTCACTAGAGACCCCAACTCTGAAAGGTAGGAAATGAGCTGATTTTGTTAGTCTGTCCACAATGACCCAAACTGCATCGTTACTCTTAGGAGTTTTGGGCAGACCAGTCACAAAGTCCATTGTAATCTTTTCCATTTCCACTGTGGAATCATCAGAGACTGAAGAGGTCCGCAGGCCTTTGATGCTCGGCTTTCACTCGCTGACACACCAAGCACTTGGCCACATACTGAGCAATCTCCCTCTTCATGCCTTTCCACCAAAAATTTTCCTTTAAGTCTCTGTACATCTTAGTGCCACCTGGATGCACAGTATAGGGAGAGTAGTGAGCCTCCTTCAAAATTTCAGCCTTTAGCTCCTCATGTTTGGCACACAAAGTCTTCCTTCAAATTTCAGGGATCCATCCTCCATTACATAAAATTCATTCTGAACTCCTGACTGCACAACTTCTTTAATCCTTTGTAGATCTGGATCTTCCATCTGGGAGGACTTGATTCTGTCAACTAAGGTCGGCTGGAGTACAAGTGCTGCAACAAGCCCATCAGACTGCTGTACTCTCAGACCAACCTCCCACTTCTCCGGATCTCTCAATACGTGAGGCTGGGAAGTAATCATAGCAGCTAACTCAGAAGAGGATTTTCTGCTCAAGGCATCAGCTACTACATTGGCCTTCCCAGGATGATACTGTAGATTCAGGTCATAATCCTTCAATAGTTCCAACCACCTCCTCTGCCTTAAATTCAGCTCCTTCTGTGTGAAGATGTATTTTAGACTCTTATGATCTGTATACACATCACATGACACTCCATATAGATAATGCCGCCAAATCTTCAGAGCAAAAACCACAGCAGCCAATTCCAGATCATGAGTAGGATAATTCTGCTCATAAGGTTTCAGTTGTCTGGAGGCATAGGCTATCACCCTTTCATTCTGCATCAAAACACATCCCAATCCTTTCCGAGAGGCATCAGTGTATATAGTAAAACCTTCAGATCCTGTCGGAAGAACAAGAATGGGAGCTGACACCAGGCGCTGCTTTAACTCCTGGAAACTTTCCTCACACTCCACTGTCCAGTCAAACTTCACTCGCTTTTGGGTTAAGCGAGTTAGGGGTAGAGCAATGCGAGAGAAATTCTCCACAAATTTACGGTAATACCCGGCTAACCCCAAGAAGCTTCTGACTTCTGCCACATTGGAAGGTCGGCTCCAGCTAATGATAGCTTCAATCTTTTTCGGGTCCACAGATACACCATCTTTAGAGATTATATGACCCAAGAAAGATACTTGATCCAACCAAAACTCACACTTCTGCAGCTTGGCATAAAGCTTCTTCTCTCGAAGAATCTGTAGCACGATCCTCAGGTGGTCCTCATGCTCCTTATGGCTCTTGGAATATATCAGAATATCATCAATGAAAACCACCACAAACTGATCCAGATATGGCTTAAAAATTCTGTTCATTAAGTCCATGAATGCTGCTGGGGCATTAGTTAACCCAAACGGCATCACCAAGAACTCATAGTGGCCATATCTGGTTCTGAATGCTGTCTTTGGCACATCCCCTTCTTGACTTTGAGTTGATGGTACCTGACCTAAGATCAATCTTTGAGAATATCCGGGCTCCTTGAAGTTGATCAAACAAGTCATCAATCCTTGGCAGAGGATACTTATTTCGCACTGTTACCTTATTGATTCCCCGGTAATCAATGCAGAGTCGAAGACTGCCATCCTTCTTCTTAACAAATAGAACTGGAGCACCCCAAGGAGAAGCACTGGGTCTAATAAATCCTCGATCTAGGAGCCCTTGCAGTTGATCCTTCAGTTCTTTTAGCTCAGCCGGGGCCATACGGTAAGGGGCCTTTGATATAGGTCCAGTTCCAGGAACTAGATCAATAGAGAACTCGACTTCCCGATCAGGAGGTAAATTAGTCAAATCCTCAGGGAAGACATCAGGGAATTCTCGAGCTATAGGAATATCCTCCAACTTGGTCTCTTCCTGCTGAAGGTCCTTGACTACAGCAAGAAATCCTTGACCACCACTCATCAGATACTTTCCAGCCTGCATCGCTGATATGAACACTGAGGCTAGGTGTTTCTGACCACCAATAAAACTGAATTCAGGCTGACTTGGATTTTGAAGTTGACAATCTTCCTGAAGCAGTCTACTGAAGCATGATAGGAGGCCAACCAATCCATTCCAAGGATAACATCGAAAAACTTCAGTGGGAGGACAATGAGATCAGCATTCAACCTCCTATTCTCCAAGATAATTGGGCAAGATTTGCATACTGTGTCAACTTTCATAACATCTCCATTTGGAAGTGCAATATGCAACTCTTGCTCTAGAGGAATAGGTGTCAATGATGCATTCTTGTCAAGATAGATGTCAGATATGAAAGAATGCGTGGCACCCGGGTCAATTAAAGTTTGAGCATAAGCAGTACCTACTTTAATCATTCCTGGACATAAGTGTAATTTGTTTTAACATTAAGGATTGAACCTAACTTTTAATTAACTGTCAATGCATTGCACTAGATAAGAATGTAATACTAGATATAACATTAAAGGGTATACCTGTCACCACAGAATTAGAGGCGGCAGCATCCTGCTGAGTGAGGTTGAAGACCCTTCCCTGGGTCCTCGGTGGCTGCTGTTGATACTGCTGGCTCATTCCTTGACTTGAAGAAGGCTGTTGATCCTTCCGAAAGGGACAGGTAGCAATCTTGTGATCAGTTTTCCCACAGACAAAGCAGGCACCAGTCACTCTGCGGCAAGGCTTTCCAGGGTGGGAGTTACCACAATGAATGCAACGAGTCTCCTTATTCTGTGGTTCAGCTGGGGCCTGATGTGCACCCTTCTTCTTGGCCTGAGCAGAGGATTGGCCAGAAGTAGGCCCTTTTCTCTTCTTCCGCAGCTCCCAATCCTTTTGAACAGCATTCATATCCCTCTCAATCACCAAGGCCTTATTCACCACAGCACTGTAAGTGAGGAGCTCAAATGCATTGACCGCTTGCCTCAGTCTGGGTCGCAGTCCCTCAGTGAATCTGGTGACCTTGGCCATTTCATTGGTCACAATATTGGAGCAAAACGGGCCAACCTGGTGAATTTGGCTTCATACTGGGCCACAGAAAGATCCTTTTGCTCCAACTTGATAAACTCTGATTCCATCTGTCTCTGTACACTCCTGGGAAATATTTGTCGAAGAATATCTCTCTAAACTCTCCCCAAGAAATAATCTGTCCATTTCGACGCTGCTCCTCAACTAACCACCAATCATAGGCTTCTCCCTGGAGAAGGTAGGTGGCAAATCTGATCCGCTCCATATCCTGACTACCATGGGCCATAAAAGCCTTCTCCATGTCTCGCACCCACCGCTCAGCATCAACAGGGTTGGTGGATCCAGAGAAAGGGGCAGGGGCAAACTTCTTGAAGTCTGCAAAGCTGCGGCCAACCCCTATCCAGGATTGAGATGGAGTAGGTTGGGTCTGTAGAGCAGTAGAGTCAGGCTGAGTCTGTGGAATAGGAGGGGCAGGCTGTGTCTGCGAAGCAGTGTGAGCAGGCTGAGTGGACAAGGCCTGCAGAATCTGATGCTGCAAGTCCGCATCGACTGCGCCATACCCGAGAGAACCTGAAGCATCTCGGTCTGGAGTTGCTGCTGATCAGTCCCGACTGAATTGGCAGGGGCAGCAGCTCCGGTGGCTTCCAGACCTCCCGGTTGGCCAGCATACCAATCTGGGAACCCTCATCATTTTGTTGACTTCTAGTGCGACGTGCCATTCTTATTTCCTAACAAATTAGTTGTAATTAATATCATTGTAAACATTAATCGTTAGGCTTTCAAAGCATAATATCTGAAATTCCTTTAAATTTATAATTGTCTCAATGTCATTCTAGTGTTTTGCCTAAAGTGTCATCATGTATATGTCCCTAATGTCATAACCTGGCTCTGATACACTAAAGCTGTCACGCCCCGTTTCAAAATTCGAGCTAGGGTGACAACCCGCCGCATGCCAGGCATGCAAGGCGTCTCGAACCTCATCACATAAATCAATATAAAGCAAAAATTCAAATCCATGATTTATTACAAACCATAATTATCAGTCTTGGGCTACCGCCCTACACACAAGCGAATCTGAACTAAATCAAAATAATGGAACTAAGTTTATTTAATAGAAGCTCCGTCTATCCCAATTATCCTTCTTCATTCTTGAGGCTCTGAAAAATATTGTGAGAATTCTATGAGCTCACATTCAATAAGTAAGCCTAATATAATTTCAAAATTTTATTTATCATGCTATCAGCAGGTTCATGTCATCAGATCAAATAATTCAAAACTTAATTCAATAATGATTACTAGAATATATGCGATGTAAACAAAATATTGTTTATACTGTCGTTGTTTTTCTTTATGTGTCCCACGGCCCTACAACACTCATCTTGTGTATCACTCTTAAATGTCCCCTAAGAGGAAGGGTCCTGGTACAGTATTCTGTCATCTGTAATGTGATAATCTGTCATGTGATAATCTATCATATCATAATCTGTTATATAAGAACCGCGGCGACACATAAAGCTTTACTGTCATTATCATAATTACATATTATCATCTTGATAGTAATAACATAATTTTGCAAGATTAACATAATTACATTTAATTGTAAGTTCACAGTTTACAAATTAAACAATTTATAAAATTATAATACTTGACTTACTTACCATAGTACGCGAATTCCAATTGATAACCCAGCTAATTGGATGCCTGGGAACCTATAGTATCATTTTTTATTATTAAATTCCTAAAATCTGAATTATAAAATGATTCTTAAACTCTACCCAAACCACTTCACGGGCCCAACTTTGGGCTCGAATATCTCTCAATGTATACACCCAAATAGGGAAACAAAATTATCCCCAGAAACTAGAATCAATCCTGATTCGGGTCATATAATTATTTTGCCAATCTCGGCCCATTATAGAGCCCAACACCCTGCCCAAAAAGGCTCCAGAAACGGCCCAACAGGGTCCAAAGATTGGACGGCCCAAACAGTCCATCAATCTCTATCACCCAGCTCCTCTGTTTGGAGCCGAGAGCCGTGCCGGCGGCCAGGACCGCCACCGGTCAAATTGGAGGTGGCTCGGCCGCCGTTGGTCGGACCGGGCCGACCGGCCGCCGCGGCCGGCCTCTCCCCCTCTCTCTCTCATCAATTTCTCTCCATTCTCTCTTTCTCTCTTTCATCTCCCGCGCGTCCTTCATGGTGCCGGCATCAATTCCGGCCAAATTGGCGTAGGTCCGGCCACCGTTGGTCGGACCAGAGCCAGCCGCCGCCACGGCTGGCCTCCCCTCCTCTCTCTCCCTAATTTTTCCTCTCTTTCCCTCTTTCTTTCTCACGGTTGCCGTGGCCAAGAAGCGTGCCGGCGGCACGGCCGGTCACCATGGCCAGTCGGACCTTCATCGGACGCACGCCCGACGTCGGTGGAGGTCGCCGACCAAGGCTCAGGCCCGGCGAAGCGGCGAGCATGCCGCGAAAACCGAACGAAGGATCGAACCATCGACAATCGTGGCTTCTCTCTCGTCTCAACTCTCTTCTTTCTCTCTCACCCTGGCATGAATAGAGAGACTCACTGAGAGCAAGCGCGCATGGACAGAGAGACTCACCGGGAGCAAGCGCGCGCATGAAGATGATGAAAAAAAAAGTCGGCATGAAAAGATGATGAAAAAAAAAGCATTCACATATGATAAAAAAAAAATTTCTATACAATACTTTAAAGATAATACAGAGTCCTTAAATCAAAAAATTTAAAATTTTATTAGTTTATAAAATATTTAAAATTTATCTTTTCAATCTCGTGATAATTCTCACAGGTTGTTGAGAAATACAGGGATTACACCTTTCCTTCCTACCTGCTGAAATAGTTTATTAGACTTCCATGCATCTTAGTTTGACCATGATGTGACGTCCATCTTTTGATGAAAGCGTGTGGGTATATTTATTATGCCTGTTAGCCTCGAAGTCTAACCCCACGCTTTAAGCCAATTATTTTTCTCAAGCTGCGTCCTTTTGGAGCGTCAACACCTAAAAAGAGGTGCCATTCGTGTCCCAAAAGCGACGTGACACTCCAAACTTAAGTGGCATCATTCATTGGATCATGTCGTGACACTGATTTATCTAATAAATTATGCCAAACCTTGTGGCTCACGGCCTGCCTAAATTGAAACACTTCCACCTGATCCCAAGCGCTCTACGAACAAAGGAACCTCGTGTAAAAGAAAAATGGTAGGGAGGATTATTTGGGGGAGGAGGGAACAAAAGCACGCAAACAATAGAGATAAGATGTCCCGTAAAGTATATGGCGAACAAGGACTGCTATATTCGTTCCGTCTTCTATCCAAATTCTCTTCTTTCTGGCTGTCCGGAGTTCAGGCGTGACACAATGACAGGGACTCCTTCTTTGTCTCCCACCAACAATATTGTTCTCTCTTTCACACCTGAAGGCACTTTGTTCTCTTCTTAACCACAGCTGTTTTCCAAAATCTAGGTGCAGGTATTTCTATTGGTGAAAAATAAATCTAGGTGTAGGTTGGAATGTAGGTCGCCGGATGGATGATGGATGGAGGTTGTGATGGGAAAGAGAAAAAAACTATTGGCAAAAGAGATTTCTTCTCTGTTGACCAATTAAAAGAGAGGGATTGCTTTTGATTAGAAATAAAGTAGTTGGAATGATTGAAAAATTATATTCTGAGGTTGGAATCTGCAATGCAGATTGGCTCGCTTGCTTTAAAATAGTGTTTGATAAAAAAATATTATTCATGAATAAGTGTACGAAATAGAGTTTATCCTCTTGCTATTTTTAGAAATATTTTTTGGCTATCCTATTGATCATATCAAATGTAAAAAGGTAAATTCATAGAATAACTTTTTTTTATTCTTATTTGGAGATAACCAGCTATTCCTGCATTTTTTAGGAAATAAATTGAGAGGATAACCCATGGTTAACCATGATTAACTATGAATTATCTCTCTGATTAACTTTATTCCTAACTATCCTTTTGATAGTGTTTGATAGAAAAAACACTATCCCTAGATAAGTGTACAGGATAGAGTTTATTTTTTTGACTATCCCTAAGGATATTCTCTGGCTATTCCATTGATCATATCAAATGCAAAAAGGTAAATTCATAGGATAACTTTTTTTTACTCTTATTTGAAGGGATAACCAGCTATTCCTGTATTTTCTAGGAAATAAATTGAGGAGATAACCCATGGTTTGAGTTAACCATGGGTTATCCCTCTAGTTAACTTTATTTTCAACTATCCTTTATAGTTATGGCTTTTGGGAATAAGAGAGGATATCCCCTCTTATTTTTTATTTCAAATACAGCCTTATAGTTATGGCTTTTAAAAACAAGGAAAAATATTCCTTGAATATCCTCTCTTATTTTCTATTTCAAATACTACCTAAGAGTGAACTAAATTTGGCTTAAAATCTACGCGTTCTTTTATTACATGTCAACGAGAAATAGGCGAGTGAAATAAGGAACTCTTTATTCTTCTGTTGATGGATATCATTCTCTCCCTCTTAATGCTTAAAGAGTGTCATCCATGTTGCCTGTGATAAAATAATATCTAGGTTCCATGCTGCCTAAATAACTGAGATCTCAGGCTTTTCAGACCGGCAAACCAAGGCTGAAGACCAGTAACAACTCGATTATATTACAGACCTTATCTGAAAGTTTAGCTTGCTTCTTTTTTGAACCTCTCAGATAAGGTCTACTTAAGTAAATCATGGATTCAAAATAAGTTTATCTTTGAAAGAACTTCTAGTTCCAATTCAGGTGACGTCCACAGCTGCCAGTTTGTCCCTAACCGAGTTCAAGAGACATGCCAAGCCTCGACAAAAATGAGTCTACTAAGATGGGTCCCAGGTTTGGCAGCTGGGGCCATTAAGCAGGGAAGAGACCAGCAAGGGGTGGCTTGGCTCTTTGTGGAAGTGCAGCCAATTGGAGGAAACAAAGGTACCCATACATTGCGCGGTTACACCACTCCAGGCTGCAAGGTCAAGCACATGCTATGTTTAGTGGATTGGGAACGGCCTCAGCTAATTCAATGATTGAGGGCTCCATCAAGAATGCCACAAGCTGCAAAGAGATGACCTTGCAGTGACTTTGAGGTGAGGTGGAATCCAAATGGTTGGTAGAATTTAAGAAGCCGACAAGACAGAGCAGGCTATGTTTTAGTCATTAACCTGATTCGTCATGCCATCTCGATATTAAGAGGACTATCACTAGAATTTTAACATAATATCAATACCGCTAGCATGCTTAATATAAGAATGCATCAACAGTTGGTATGCCTAGAAGCGATCAATATGGCATACCATGACCATATCCTAGTTTAATACCTTCTCATACTTCACCGCAACTTGAAGTTACAATTTAAGTTATAGCTTTCCCTAGGAGATGGTTGCTACCTTGCAACAGATTTAGCTTGGAAAAGATTCAAGAAGCATGGTTAAGAATCACTATTTAAAGGTCCAGAAGAAAAGGGATATCATGATCAAAGAGCTGCATGCTTTTGCCAATCATCATAACACCTAAACAGAAATCACAAAAACGGACGTTGGCTTTAAATGGATTTACATGTGACCTGCTATCCAATGGCTGCTATATATATGACTGTCTTCTAGAACCCAAACCAAACACAAAATGGGGAGAAAACAAGGTGGAAACCGCAGGAGCTAAGGCTAATAAGTGAAGCGACTCGTTCAGTTGCAGCTCTCAATTCATTCCACAAACAAGAGGTAAATATTAAATGCAGAACCGCTGCAGAGAAGTCCCTCTCTTCTTTCGTTCAACCCGACACTCTGTTGCAGTTCTTTTTCGGCAGACTGCTCCTACCTGAAAAAGAGTAAGAAAACATATGAAACAAAATCAGGCATAAAGTCAAGATGAAAAGCTTTGTTTTAACTGGATTTGTTGTAAGTCCATTTAAAAGTAATCACAAGGAATTAAGATGCATGCAGTTCTTTTAAGCTCTGTTCAAAAGAGCGAGCCGCAATGCTTTGCAGACTATTGATCAAGTATTCAGACTGATGAATTATTTCAAGCAGCCAAGGAAATTATCACAATTTAAGAAAGTTAACAAAGCAGCAAACTTACAGAGCACAGAAAGATCAGAACTCTTCAGCACCCTCAACCTCTTAGCAGCAGAGACAAACATGCTGCAAGTGTCACAAGAATCATAATATTATCTTAAACTGTAACATTATAATAAGCAAATCTCCTAGCATAATGCTACGATCAAAAGAGAGCAATATTAATGTGGCATTATTTGTTATAGAGAATATCTAAGTGTAAATATTGAGAGAGAGAGAAAAAAGAGGCAATCATGCAGTAGAGCAGAAGCATGAAAGTTGATCTCAGATGAAAGATTGCAAGGCATAGCTGGTGTCTTCTCCATCCTCACTTTGATTGTCTTGCAATTCAATGGAGAGGTATCTCTTGATACAGATATAAACAAACTAGGGTGAGGGTAGATGTGTTTCCCTTTTGCGTCAGAATCCCCTTGCATTCACACAATGCCAGAGTCTCCACAGTCACTTTCAATTCCCTCACCTAAACTTGCACTAGTGACATTTCTTACAAGGCTCTGCATCCATAGATGCAACAGGGCATTTGAAAAAGCAAAGGAGCAAAAACGTCAAGGAATGTCACATCAGGCATTTAAATGAATATTATCTTTTGGTTGTCAACATCTATAAGCCACTTAGAATTTACTGGGTGCAGTACCCCTCTTGTTGACTCAAATTTTCAAGTTGAATGCATGGAAATTTTAATTATTCATCAACTCGGGACTCAGCATGTTGAAAATCTCTCCTATCAAAGACACTATCATGAGAGTTTACTTTATGAGATGATATAAATTTCATTTGAGGAATTTCAAGATCCATATAGTTTACAGTTAAAAAAATGCAGTGGCATGCACAAATAATTATCTTTGCAATGAATGTCACAACTTATCACTCTGCTTCAAAAATACAAAATTGTTTCTGTTAATATTGAGATAATTTGTGAAAAGCATTGGAAGTGGTTAAATTATGAAGGATTTTCAAGTAAGAAGGGAAACCATTTTTTTTTTTCATTCAATTCATTCATGAGAAGATAAATACAGAAAAGAACTTTTTTTTTAAAAAAAAAGAAGGGTATTTATGATTATTCTAGTAAATGGAATGTGCAGGTTAAATTTGCAGACATTTGTGAGATAAAATAAAACCACATTTCTCACAGGAATTTTTTATTAATACAAGGGCAAAGAAGAGAAGAACTTACTCCCAAGGAACATCCCAACCAGAATTCTGTCTCCTTCATTGTCTTCATAAACCAAGGTATATTCACCAGTCCCATCTAATAAGCCTGTAAATGCTTTTCTCTCTTCTGCATCCTTATGAGTTTCAGCTGTTGAAGGATCCCTTTGAGCTACATCATAAGGAAAGAAATTGTTGTGAGAATAGAGCATAGTTTTAGATCTTCTAATGCATATAATAGCTCTAGTGATGGTTACCAAACAAGAAGTCACAAAAAAGTGTAGGGAAATAAATTTGGTTGAGACTAAGGCAATCTAATGCACATTAACTGCATACACATATAAACAATGGTACATAAGATTAGATGATTTTATCAAGATAATTAGAGTATAAACTGTAAAGGGGGCAACATGTTGTTTTAGTGACTAATATAACATCGTAGAAATGAAATATTTTGTTGTACAAAGAAACTAGATATAGAGATAGCAAAACAAACAAAAAGAGAGAAGAATATAAATTTACATGGTTTGGCTTATGGTCTACATCCACAGGTGGAGACAATGAAGAAAGCTTTACTAATGGTAGAGAGTATAGATAGAAGAAAACCCTAGTACATAAGCCCTCGAATGTCACAAGCACTTAGAAGCCCCAAAAGTATAATCCTAAAAACCCTAGGACAGGTGGATCTTATTCAAGTATGGGCACAAAAAGATTCAACCCCTGCTGTGGGCCTCAGCCCCAAAGCTCAGCGCCCGGTCTATCCTCTAAATACAATACACCCTATTATATTTTAAGGACATGATATAATTTTGAGCATTGGTAAGTCTCTGGATCAATTTTAGATTTTTACTTAAAGAGCAAAATAATGTGAAACAACAATAGTTCGAGGATTCAAGCTTCCTTTAAAACATGAAGCAAACAAGTAAAATGGGCACATAAATACCTGCAATAAGGCCTTGGAAGAGCTCTTCCACAGCTGAAGAGAGGTTCTCATAACTATCATAGGCTTTCAAATCTACTTTTCTTCCTATGGGGATCCCATCCATGTTAATTTTCACAAATAAACCCTTCCTGCAGTCCTCAAGGCTTGCTTTAGCCTCTGAGTTCCCATTCTGTGATTCAAATGTTGGTTTAGAGGAGCTGCTTGCTAGATTCTTCCTGAACGAACGGACAGGAGGCCATCCAACCACCGGCATGGAGGCAGTCTTCCTTCTTGTTTTGGAATAAAAAAAAAAAGAAAAAAGAGCAAGAAATGGAAAAGAAATGAGAGAGAGAGACAACAAAAGAATTCAGGAGAAATTCTCATGAAGTATTTTTTTTTTTTCCAAAATCACAGCTGCAATTTATAAGAAATACTAAATTCGAATCACCAAAACAAATTCCTGCAAAAATATATATAATCACTGAAATCTTCAAAGCTAAAACAAAATTAAATTAAACAAATTATTAGGAAACCAGACAACCATACAGATTCCAAAAGTAGAGGCAAATTACTTAGAAGTAGCAAATAGCTCTTTTTGTTGATCAGTTTGTATTATTTAAAATTTTAACTTATGAGCCAGAATTTCCTGAACAATGCATTGCAAGAAATAATTAAGCAAAATATGAGAAAATAACAAACAAACACGAATTAATCAGAATCATTGCATAATTTGCACGTAAGGTTTACTTTAAGCAATACAAAATAATTTTAAGAGGAACAAACTGATTTCTGTGATAAACGAAGCAAACATTGCAAAGGATGCAGCATGGCATCACAAAATAATGCAAATTATATAGCCTACGGAGAGGGGAAATGAAAACTCCCTCTAGAAAAATTTTCCTATACTTGGACAAAATAGTACGTTAAACAACAGTAACACTAATTTACACCAATCTCCCAGGCACAAGCAGACAATAAAGATAAGCCGTATAACTGAATTATATAAGAGAGAAAAATAAAGCAAGTCAGAGGGCACCCTCTTGAAGAGCAAAATGCAAGGAAAATTAGATAGACTTTTACGGAATTTTCAAGGTTGAACCATGGATACCATAGGACGATTATTACCTTGTCTGAGAGTTGTTGGCTCCAGCTTTTCTCCCAGGAGCAGCATGGGCTGGTGGTAATGAACAGCAAGCCTTCCTCTCAAGGCTCTGCTGCTGCTGCTGCTCTGCCTTGCCATTTGTCCCCTGTGCTACTTCCTTTCCCAAGCCGCCTCTGCTCTGTAGCTGAAAGAAGCCACTCTGCTGCTGCTGGAGACCTAAGTAAGGAGAAGGGCATGGTCAAATAAAAGATAAATGGAGTTTTGAGGAGGAGTAAAAAAAAAAAATTGGATTCGCTCTACCTTCTGTTTTGGACTCAACTGTGTCTAAAAATCCCCTTTTGGCTCCAGCACAGGGATTGGCTGGCTTGGAAGCCCTGGAAAAGTAACCAAGAGATAGAACAGAGGACTCCACTTCTCCTCCGGGAGGACCAAGCCTCAGCTCTAGCTTTTTCTCCTCGGAAGTTCTAAAACCTCCTCCTCCTCCTCCTCCTCCTCCAGAGTCTCGCAACATCCAGTCTCTCTCACTTGGAATCAAATCAAGAAGCTGAGGACAGGCGTCTGCTCTGGTTTTAAAATCTTGTTCCATATGACTTCTTCTCTAGAGTCCCAAGATGAGAAGGAATAGAAGAAATCTGGATCAAAAGAACAGCTCACGTTCAGACCTTAGCTCGAAGGAAAAGACTTAAAAACCATCTCATCCATTTCAACACTCAACTCCGATAGCAAATGTCAAAGTCAAAAGAACACCAAAAAACAATCGGCAGAACAATCAAAATCGCACTCACACGTTAGGAGCATTAGATTA
Source organism: Calamus simplicifolius (assembly GCA_900491605.1). NCBI lineage: Eukaryota > Viridiplantae > Streptophyta > Magnoliopsida > Arecales > Arecaceae > Calamus > Calamus simplicifolius. Next base: position 927,922 of record UESW01003994.1, on the reverse strand, counting down.
AACCAAAACAAAATGCCACAGAGATCGAAAGCTCCTTAAGAAATCTTATGAAAAAAAAAAAATACAACGCTTCAGCTTTCTGTAACAGAGGAAGAACGGAAAGGGAACTTATTTTTCATCGAAAGAACTCCTTTCCAGACATTATCAGCAAGAAGAAACCTCCACCCACCTTCTCAGACGACGGACAGGTACAACGGGACAAAACACTAAAGCCCTGCTCCGAAACAGAAAAAAGGCGTCTCCTTTTCCCTTTTCCTCCTACCAAAGCTACTCGAACTCCCAAAATCCCTCAACTGCAAGTCCTAAACTCTGGAACCAAGAAGGGCGAGAGATTATGCTACCAATCCTGGTCGTCAAAATGAAATCTCGGAGAGAGGAGGAAGATGGGAAAAGCTGCTCCGCTTTAAAGCTGCGTCTTTTAATCCTTTTTTTCTAATGCTCTGCTTCTCTTTCTCCTTTCTTTTTCTTGCGGGAGAGTTTACGGTCAAAACGGGACAGGAACAGAACAGCCGCGAGAGATTCCACCGTTCGAAAACCGACCGAGAAGGGAAATTAGAACGCCACTCACGCAAGGGCTGGATTTGGATCGCTTCAGGGGACGCGTGCGCCTATCATCCCAGCACACACGTACCCATTCGGCCAACGACAGGGATGTGTGCACTGTTGCGTCGTCTTCTCTCTCTCTCTCTCTCTCTCTCTCTCTCTCCCCCACCTTTATTTGAATGGAAATAATGGAAATTGGAAGGGTGCGAAGCGATGGCTATGCATGCATCAAGACACAACATGGGGGTGCGTTGCTTTATCTGAGGGGCAGGGAGGTTGATGCTACATACCAAGACTGTTGTTTGAGCTTAGCCATTTGACAACTGATCCTCTTCTAGCAACCAATAGAGGTGTTTGTCTCTTGTGTGATGCTGTAATGTGCACGTCTCAGTACTCGGTTTGATCTATCTTTTGGCTCTTCAGAGTATTTGGATGAGTGCGTGGGCATGGATGTATACGTATGCATTCATGTTGTTTGATGTTATAATGTCCACGTCTCTCATATATACTAAAGTCTGATCTATCTTTTGGGTCCTTAATAAGAGTATTTGGATGCAGTATATATAAAAATATACATAAAATACACATGCATAAATTCAAAAAACAAAGGTCAAAGGCCACTATCATCAAGCTGTTGTATAAGTTTTAGCCATTTAAATAAATTAAGGTTCCCTTTCTTTCGTTAACTTTTTATTAACGAAAATCACTGTTGTAATTTTTATCTGCAATTTTGAGCCAGTAACTCTTCCATTCGTATATGATTAACCTGATCTATAAGTATTAACATGTATCGATATATTATATGTGATATGTATAATTAACATGTGGTGGTTTATCTTACGGCCGGGTCTTGTGGAGTATTTTGACCTTACACCTACTTTGGCTGTTGTCTGACTTTAGCCCTTTAGATCGGTGGTCCTCAATTTGCCTGCCATCAAATTAAAGAGGAGGCTCAGAGAGTGACTGAATGAATGGGTTAAAAGGCCAGCTGTGATGGATCCTTTTAGAGGACCCTTGGAGCCACCACCACCTTGATCGCGTTGCTGGTAGACCGGTCCAGCAGCTGGAAATGGATAGAGTTCGAGGAGTTGGCGTGCATTGGATTCAATACGTGTCACAACTCGCGATGGCTCAGGTGATGGATGTGGCCCTCCAACCACACTGTAGGAGGGCCGCGGATGGGTGGTAGGCAACTGTGGTGGCTCACGGGAGTCCAGTGGAGATGATGGTTGATTGGGTTTGCTTCGTGCTCTCTCGGATGTCGAGGCCTTATAAAAGTTCACGTGGAATGGCTGCATGATTCAGTGCAGGGAATATATATATATATATAATTAAGAAATATATTTTTTGTAACCACATATTATTACTGTACCAGAGTAGATAGATAGTAGTTTTTCTTTTTTCATTAAAATATAATCAGAATGTTTAACTAATATATATCTACTTTGGATGACTTTAGACGCTCTGATCCTTAATAAAGTTTGGGGGACCCCGGTTTCCACCAGTTTTCAGTCAAAAGAAAAGACTTTAGACACTCCAGACTTTCGATTTTTATAGGATTATCTACTTGGCTCCTTGGTCTTCGATTTGCTTTATCTACTAAATAACCTATGCAGTTGTATTTAATTGCCATTGCATCTCAGTTATCACCTTGCATAACATCGGTTTGATATTAATCCACATGAGGAAATCCGAAATTTAATCATAAAAGGCTAATTTAATCACCAAACGAGCTCGAATTTTACTACTTCATTGAATTGCCTTTTTTATCCCCAATAGATTGAAGTTTGCACTGCATTGTTAATTTGAAGCAAGTCTTATCAATAACTTCATTTTAATAAAATTATATTAATATTATTAAAAATTGATGTAATTGAACAATTGATGCTCTTTTTCATGATGTCCCACTAGCAGTAACCACTTAGAGAGTGGATATAAGTATAATAATCTAATTGTAGTGTTGCTGTTTTGAATAAAACAAATTCATGATCAGCAAGGAAAACAAATTTTGATCTGTTAATATGCTTTTCTTCTTTTTTTTTTTTTTACTTTTTAGTGATACCCATCATCAAGATTTGAATATTATATCTTCTTCAAAAGCAAGACTCCAAGAGGGGGATGTAAACTAAGTTAACAACTCTTTACCAAAAAAACTAAGTTAACAACTAATTTGATGATATTAATACACTAAAATGATAAAATAAATAATAAAGGACATCCCATCAAGAAAAATAGTATTGTGAGAATGGATAGGAGGAAGGACTAAAATAAGGAGGAGAAGATTCAACTAATCATCCAAATATGTGCTGCCCCTCCCCTCCCTCTCTCACATTTAATGAAGAAAATGACTTGGCCACCATAATACCTTGTCCCTCTCACGTGTGGATGTTTACAAATAAGAAGAAAATGACGTGATGATCATGCTATACTTTCCTTTTTGAAAAACCAAGTGGGTCCAATGTTCACCGTACCAAGTCCCTCAATCAGCATATATGAGAAAATATATAACCATGTGCCAAATTCTATAAGTACCTTAATTTTATGAATAATTTTGGATTCTACATCACACGTTAATAATCTAATTAATGTACATTATATTTAATCCTGCACATAATTTCTTTTATCAAACGAAATATCAATGAAAATGGCAGACTCTAAAAGCTACCAAGTAAAGTCAACGTGATGTCATCCATTGCAGATATCATTCATTTTAAGCTTTTTGCTCGTTTGATGTTTTTTTTTTAAAAAAATATTTTTTAAAAAATTAAAATAAAAGAGAGAGAGAGAGAGAGAGAGAGAGGGGCTAAAGCCATGGTCCTGCCAGCATGTCCAATCATGGCCGTTCAGTATCATGTCACTGATTTTTTCCAAAACAATGATAAGAAGGTGGCGGACGGCCGGTGCTGCTGCCGCGAGCTTATCTTTTCAAACCTGGGCCAGGCCCACAGCGGGTGACCAGACCGTGGACGGTGACGGGACCGGCCGGCTCGGTGGGTGGTGATTGGTGTGACGGGGCTCCACCCAGCCGCACGGCCGCAGGACGCGTGCTACTTCTCCTCCAATAGAATGGCGGAACGTGGCCCTCCCAGATGCTAAATCTCGGCCTTTTGCGGGCGGGCCCACGCCGAGTACGCGTGGGTGAGTCGTGGCCCCGCTTCCGACCACCCAATCCAACATGCTCTCAAGATGCCTTTTCAAGTCGGCGCGGCCATCATTGCCGGCCGCAGCAAAATTCCCCGGAGATGCTGAAAAAATTCGAACCTCCTCACCGTTGAAACTCTGGAAAGCTTAGAGAAGGAGAGGGAGGAGAAAAAAACAAGTGGTTTGGACTCTTTTCAATTTTATCAATTGTTTTTAAAATTGTCGTTTCGTGGTTTAATTTTTGACAGAATAAAGAGTGTCACCTGAATCCGAATGAGTGGTTTCACACCTGAAAAATTTCTTGCAAGCCCGGAGGAATTTTTGCGGCCAGAGGTGGCTTGATTGATGAATGGTTTTGTTAGTGATGAACATATATGTCCGTTGCATAGAATGAGTTGTGTTTGTGTGTTTGCGTTTTTTTTTTTTCTTTTTGGGTGTATGTTTTGGATATTTGGACTCCATTTTAGATTCTTTGGCTATGCAAGGATGGTCAAGGCAGAAATGTTGGATATTTGGACTCCCTTTTAGATGCTTTGGCTATGCAAGAAAAGCCAAGTAGAATTGGATCGAGCTCAGACAAGCTACATGCCAATAGCATGATCCAACATTCATATTTAGCTCAATTTAAACCATGGAACCTTTTTTTTATCGAGTTAGATCTAATTAATAAGTTCAATGAGAGTGTTCGTGATAGATATGAGTGTCCGTAGTAGATGTGCTGAATCACTTTTGTCATTCATGACGTGGATGGTATGATGTTGGCGGCGAAAGGGTTTTGGCTTACTTGACTACTCGATGCCTCTTGCCAAGCTGTACCCGACATGGATAGGTATATCCTATGCCGTTTGGATCCTAGGCACCCGCAGTCTTATCATAGAAGGTGATTCTATTACTGTTATTTGCTGAATCCGGCAGAAGTCCAGCACCCTCCTGCCTTCTATCCCCTTAATGTGCGACATCCGATCTATTCTTCTGGAAGCTCGTAACGTCCAAATTCGGCATGTCTACCGTGAAGCCAATGCTGTTGCTGATTGGATTGCTGCCCGAGTGGCTTTTCATTCTGATTTTTGGAGCTGAAGCAGGAGGACCCTTGCCCTATTATTCTTTCTTAGTTATTATACTCTGATATATCGGGTATGACACACCCTAAAATGGTGTAATCATACGTCTGTACCAAAAAATAATAATAATAAGTTTAATTTTTTTCTCTTATTAATCCAAGCAAGATTTTTTAATATTCAAACTTGTAAAATTTGAATTAGGTTGAATAAATCATTTGCCTTATGATCAACTCTAATGTGTATATTAGATTGGTTCAAACTGATTATCTCATAATCAGCTCTAGGGTAGAGCTATACAATGTATGCCATATTAATCATGCAAGCTTCATTTAAGGCACGAATTATGACGTGTCATCATTTTAAGTAGGAAAAGAAAATGTTGTATAAAGTTGGTGCGTACAACTGAAACCATGCATTGGTATGCACTACTAATTAAGTGTGTAACTCTTATAATTAAATTCAAAAAAAAATTTGAAAGAATACTTTGTACTTGTATAAATTGAACTCATCATAATTAAGCCAACTCCTTCAATATCCGCAAATCTTTCTAAATTTTTATCCTTTTCATCTTGCCTAGCATTTATCAATACAAAAAAAATACTTGCAAGCTCCATCCGTTATCAAAGTCTTTATTTTTATCCTGTTGAGGGGTAAAATCGCCATTGCATTAATAACCGTGCAAGGGTTAGGATCAGTCTGACTTCCACTCGCGTGCGGTGCCCGCAAGAAATGAACCAACCATTATACCTTGGTGGATCGACGCCTTAGCCCTTGACGAACCAAGGATTCTCCGGGTACAGATTATGTCTCTATGTCTCGATCCTAGGCCGAGCGATCCATATGTCTCAGTCCTAGTCCGAGCTATCCATATGTCTCGTCCTAGTCCGAACGATCCCTATCTCTCGGCTCTAGCCGAGCTATCCCTATCTCTCGGCCCCAGCCCGAGCGATCTCTATGCCTCGCTAGCCGAGCTATCCTTATCTCTCGGTCCTAATTCGAGCGATCCATATCTCTTGGCCCAAGCCCGAGCGGTTTATAACTCGGCCTGCCCAAGCGATATCAACACCTCTACGAATAAAACCATCCTTACGCCCAGCTTACTCCTTCGTCATGCCTCGGCAAATCGAGCCTTTCATACTTCGGCAGATCAGGCCGTTCTCTATGCCTCGGCCCGACCGAGGCACTCAGGCACCTACCTCTGCGGAACCACAATGACCGAACAAGGATCCACATAGGCAATCATGCCTATACTACCGAAAACGGCCTAGAGCCTATATGATCGCTGAATCTCAAAGCGTCGGATAGTCCCCTTGGCCATCGATCCTCTAACTAACCAGATACGGATCCTGCCGGCCTCACAACAGCCTGATTCGAATCAGCCTCGAATCCAACAACTTCCAGACCTCTTATGACGCCCAAAGAATCAGGTGATCGCCTATAAATAGCACAGTCCTAGATTCTCTGAAAAAAGGGGCATTCTTGACGCATTCTCAGCATTACTCTCACTCTATCCCTACTCAACCCCTTTCCGCCATTAACGCTCTGCTCGGAGCCCCCAAAAGGCCACCCTGGAGGGACTCTTCAGCGAGAGCCTTCTCCCATATTTGTTCATTGTTGATCTTTGCTGACTTGAGCGTCGGAGGGTCTTCCACAAGGGCCACCCCCAACGCCTCTCGCATGAGGACTGTTTTGCAGGTCCACCAGAAGGAGCCCAATCTGAAGCTCGACCATGCCCGAGTCGGAGGACGGATTCCAGCAATAATAAATTGGCGCTAGAGGAAGGGTCGTCAAGTCCCATAAACTTGAAAAAAAGAGATAAGGATCTCGATCTTGAAGAGAACCCTCCAATGGCCAATCGAAGAAGGGCTACTTTTGAAGCCCGGGATCAGGTCGCCTCCCAAAGACCTGATCCGATGAGCAGTGTGGCACCGCCGCCGCCACCAGTTGAGACTCCATCGCCACCAGCGGCCCCAATGACCCAGGACCAGTTTGCCACACTGGTCCAGCAGGTCCAAGCTCTGACCCATCTGATTCAAGGACACCCTGAAGCTCCCCGTCCAGCTGCTCTTGCTCCACACCTTCCCGAGGAGGCCGCAGCCCCCATTCCCCCAGCAATCTCTTCTTCTGGTCCGCATGGAGTCGCGGACCCCCCTCGTCGTCCTAAGGGACCTGGGCCAGCCCCGCAAGGGGTCTACGGCAAGGATCTCCCTAGATCTCGGTGGGCCCAATCCCTCTCTCCAGTGTTCTTTCGCCACGACTCGACACCGTCTCCGCATTCTCCTCGCCCAGCCCTCCTGCTATGCCCAAAAGGAGATCCGCCGACAGATCCGGGAGATGCGCCAGGAGTTGGACGCTGCCAAGCAGGCCCATCCGCTTCAGCATAAGGCGGAGCAGGGCATTCCCTTCTCCAAGGAGATCATGGGGGAAGTGATTCCCTCCCATGTCAAGCTGCCCGCCATCGAGCCTTATCATGGATCCTCCGATCCCGACGACCACCTCAGTAGCTTCCGATCGATCATGATGTTCCATGGGGCATCAGATGCGATTCTCTGCCATGCCTTCCCCTCCACCCTTAGAGGGTCCACCCGAACCTGGTTTAACGCCTTAAAACCAGGTTCCATTGGTTCATTCGACGAGCTGAGTCGCCTCTTCATCAGCCAGTTCGTCAGCAGCCGTCATCACCGACGGAGATCTGATTCCCTCTCCGAGGTTAAGCAGAGAGAGGGGGAATCCTTGAAGAACTATCTCGGTCGATTTAACACGGCCATGCTGGAAGTGGATCATCCTAACCATGAGGTGGCCATGTCTGCCCTAGCGGGCGGAGTGTTAAAGGAGAGTGACTTCTACCTGGCGTTGGAGGTCAGTTACCCTCCGAACCTCTCCGATATGATGGCTCTGACGGACAAGTGCCAAAGTCAAGGAATCGCGGAGGACTGCCGCGCTGAGCTGGCAAGGAAGAAGGAGTCCAAGGGCTCGGACAAACACCGATCTGTCCGTCAGCTGAGCCCACTCGCCGCCAAAGGGTTTCTACGCCGCCGCCGAGGAACCGCACCCGGAGCCCGCCTAAGAGGTTCAACCAGTTCACCCCGCTCACTGCCCCGAGGGAGCAGATCCTCATGGAGATAGAGAGCCAACTCCCTCGATCGCCTCCTCTCCGAGGGAATGCGATCCGGAGAGACCCACCAAGTACTACCGCTACCACCGGGACCATGGCCACGACACCGAAGAATGCTAGCAGCTGAAGAATGAAATCGAGAGGCTCATCCAGCGGGGCCAACTGAACCAATTCAGGGGAGCGCCCGAGCCAAGAAATGGGGGTAACCGCCAGCCCGAGCCTCAAAGCCTCCTCCTCCAAATACCCCGGTTGCTGGCCACATCAATGTGATCGAGGCGGTCGGTAGTCCATCGGGCCGGCAGGATGATGAAGAAGATTCGGCACCAAAGAGAGCACGGACTGATGAGCTCTCCTTCTCCAATGATGATCTCCAGAAGATATAGTTCCCGCATGATGATGCACTGGTTGTATCTCTCAATCTAAACAATTATGATGTAAGCTAGATTCTTATTGATAGTGGGAGCTCTGTCAATGTTCTGTACCTCGATGTGTTTGCGAAAATGAAACTGCTCATGGAGAGTCTCCGAGCCATTGACTCCACCCTAATGGGGCTCACCGGCGATGTTATTACCCCAGAGGGAGTAGTGACCTTGACGGTCCGAGCAGGAACTTGGCCCTGTGTTGCCACTGTTCACACAGATTTCCTGGTGACCAAGCTTCGGTCGCCCTACAATGCAATCTTTGGGAGACCCGGTCTAATGTCCCTTAGAGCTACTGTTTCCATCCCGCATCTAGTCATGAAGTTCCCTACCGAACAGGGAATTGGGGTAGTTCGAGGAAGCCAAGCTATGGCTCGGCAATGCTTCGTCACCAGCCTTTAGTCCAAACTGCCCGAGGTTGATGGGCTGGACGCTCGGGAGGATTTTGCCGAGCATCGAGGAGAGCCAGCTGAAGAGCTGGAGAGGTACCGCTGAACGAAGCCCGGCCCGACCGAACTATAAAGATCGGGTCGCTACTGAAGGGAAACCTCGGCTGGAGCTGATCGACTTTCTCCGAAAGAATGCTGATGTCTTCTGGTCCACCTCTGATATGCCAGGGATCAGCCCAGACGTTCTCGTCCATCGTCTCAATGTGGACGAGATGTCCGGCCCATTAAGCAGAAGAAAAGGAGCTTTGCCCCTGAGCGACAGAAGGCTATTGAGGAAGAAGTCAACAAGCTTATCAAGGCGAATTTTATTCGGAAGGTAAACTATCCTAGCTAGCTGTCAATATTGTTATGGTGAAGAAGTCGAACGGCAAGTGGCGGATCTGCATCGACTTCACCGACCTCAACAAAGCATGCCCGAAGGACAGCTTCCCTCCCTCGATCGACCAGTTTGTAGATGCTACTTTGGGTCACCAGATACTGGCCTTCATGGATGCCTATTCGGGCTACAACCAAATCCGAATGGCGCCCGAGGATGAAGAGAAGACCGCCTTCATAACCGACCGAGGTACTTATTGTTACCGTGTCATGCCTTTCGGTCTGAAAAATGCAGGTGCTACTTACCAAAGGCTAGTTAACAAGGTCTGTAAGGAGCAGATCGGCCGTAACATGGAGGTGTATCGACGACATACTGGTCAAAAGCAAAGAAGCATCCCAGCACATCGAGGATCTCTCGGAGAGCTTCGCAATGCTCCAAAATATCGAATGAAGCTCAACCCGACTAAGTGCGCCTTCGGCGTCAATTCTGGGAAGTTTCTAGGCTTCATGGTTTCCCAACATGGCATTGAGGCCAATCCGCAGAAGATCCAAGCCCTTCAGCAAATGGCGCCTCCAGCGTCCGTCAAGGAAGTCCAGCGCCTGACTGGGAGGATCGTGGCACTCAACTGCTTCATGGCTCGGTCAGCCGAGAGATGCCTCCTTTCTTCAAAGCTCTCCGATCAGCTAATAATTTCCAATGGTCTCCCGAATGTCAGAAATCGTTCGAGGACCTCAAAAGGTATCTCGGCTCTCCACCCCTCCTCAGTAGTCCAAATTCGGGTGAAATGTTGTTCTTGTACTTAGCATTTTCGGAAGGCGTCATTGGCTCAGTATTGGTTAGAGAAGAAAACAAGACCCAAAAGCCAATCTATTATGTCAGCAAACTACTCCGAGATGCCGAGACAAGGTACACCCGGATCGAGAAGTTAGTTTTGGCCTGATAACGTCGGTCCGGAAGCAACCGTATTTCCAAGCACATTCTGTGACGGTCCTGACCGACCAACCCATCAAAGCGGTGGTCCATCGTCCGAGACATCAGGAGAATGACCAAATGGGCCGTCGAACTAAGCGAGTATGACATCTGATACCAACCTCGCCGGCCATCAAAGCCCAAGTTCTAGCTGATTTCCTCCTCGAATGCACTATCCCCAGGATGGCTCCACTATGGACTCCTCTAGCATCTGAGATCTGATGCCCGTGGCTGCTCCACGTTGACGGATCATCTAATGCTAATGGCTCCGGTGCTGGCTTAATCCTCACCAGCCCAGAGGGGGCGACCTTCGAATACGGCATCCGCTTCTCCTTCTCAGCCTCCAATAATGAAGCCGAGTATGAAGCTCTGCTCGCTAGACTCCGAATTGCTCGACCTTAAAGTGAAGAAGCTGAATGCCTTTACCGACTCTCAGTTGGTGGCCGGTCACGTGCGAGGCGAGTTCAAGGCCCGGGAGCCCAACATGATTTGGTATCTTCAAGAGGTGCGGGACTTACTTTCCCATTTCCCCGAGTTTGAAGTCATTCAGATCCCAAGATCGAGAATGCACGCGCCGACCTATTGTCCCTGGCAACCACCGAATCGATGGATTCGAGCGGAAGTTTCCCATAGAGATTCTGGAAAAGCCCAGCATCACGAAGGCTGGCCAAGTGATGCAGGTCGAGGTTGAACCAGAATGGTTCGACCCCATATTTAAGTATCTCAAAGAAGGGTCGCTCCCATCCGACCGAGGGAAGCAAGAAAGCTGAAATTACAGGCCACCCATTATGTGCTGATCGATGATCAACTGTATAAGCGGTCCTTCTTCATGCCGCTGCTTATGTGCCCTCACCCATCTGAGGCCGATTATGCTCTTCGGGAAGTGCATGAGGGAATTTGCGGCAACCACCTGGGAGCCGATCCTTATGCCACAAGGTGCTGCACCAGGGGTATTATTGGCCCACCATGCAAAAGGATGCTGACGATCTCGTCCGAACCTGCGACCTTTGTCAGAGACATTCTAATATTCAGAAGCTCCCCTCCGCCAGCTTGATCCCTATTTCCTCCGCTTGGCCCTTTGCTAAGTGGGGAATGAACATCCTTGGCTCGTTTACCCTCGCCACAGGATAGAGAAAGTTCTTGTTTGTCGCCATTGATTACTTCACCAAATGGGTCGAGGCCGAAGCAGTTGCCCAAATAACCGAAGCTCGGGCTAAGGACTTCGTGTGGAGATCCATTATTTGTCGCTTCGGCCTCCCGCATACCATCATCACCGACAATGGCAAGCAGTTTGATAACCCTAAGTTCCGAGAGTTCTGTGAGGAGCATGGAATCTGTCACCGCCTCACATCAGTCGGGCATCCACAAGCCAACGGAGAAGCCGAAGTAACTAATCGGACCCTACTTCAAGGGATCAAGGCTCGGCTTGCCAGAGCCCGAGGCAGATGGGCGGACGAACTTCACCACGTTCTGTGGGCCTACCGCACCACCCAGAGAGTTCCCACAGGCGAGACCCCATTCCGGATGGCCTTCGGCACAGAAGCCGTCATCCCCATGGAGATAGGACTCCCCTCTCCGCAAGTGGAGAGCTACTCAGAGGAGACTAACGACGAGCAGCTCTGCACCAACCTCGACCTGGTGGAGGAGATCAGAGAGAAAGCTCGGATCCAAGTAGCTCCTTATCAACAAAGAGTGGCTCACTATCACGCCTCTAGAGTCAAAGGGAAATCTTTCTCGCCCGGCGATCTTGTCCTCCGGAAAGCATCCGTCTCCAAGCCACTGGAACAAGAAAGCTGTCTCCAAACTGGGAAGGCCCCTATCAAGTGGCGAAACTCATCGGGCCCAGTACCTACAAGCTCCAGGATCTGAACGGAAATTCATTCCCCGGACATGGAATTCAAACAATCTTCGCATATACCATCAGTAGGGTACGCTTTCTATAGACTTGCCCCGTTTACAGTTTTGGCATCTTGTTTCTATGATCCATGGCATGATCGCTATAATCATTTTTTCGAAAATTCATAATGAAAAACAGATGTTGCTTACCAATTCTTGGCACACCAAGCTGCCTCCTTGAGCAGGAAATCTCCGTATCTCGGCTGGGCCGAGTCCTATTCTACAAAGACTCGGTATGGCCGAGATCTCTCGGTACGCCGAGGGCCAAACTAAATCTCCATACCTCGGCTGAGCCGAGTCCTATTCTACAAAGACTCGATGGTCGAGCACTCCCGTACACCCGGGGGCCAAACTAAATCTCCGTACCTCGGCTGGGCCGAGTCCTACTCCACAAAGACTCGGTATGGCCGAGCACTCCCGGTACGCCCGGGGGTCAAGCTAAATCTCTGTACCTCGGCTGGACCGAGTCCTACTCCAAAGACTTGGCATGGCCGAGCACTCCCGATACGCCCGGGGGCCAAGCTAAATCTCCGTACCTCGGCTGGGCCGAGTCCTATTCCATAAAGAGTCAGTATGGCCGAGCACTCCTGGTACGCCGGGGCCAAGCTAAATCTCCATACCTCGACTAGGCCGAGTGCTATTCTACGAAGACTCGGCATGGCCGAGCACTCCCAGTACGGCTGGGAGCCAAGTGATTTGCAAGCCTTGGCCGGATTCGGGTAGCTTACAAGCCCCGTCGGGCCAAATGGCATAAAAGCCTCGGTCGAATTCGGGTAGCTTACGAGCCCCGGCTGAACCGAGTGATCTCCATGAAGGGAGAAACAATCTCCGAGGCATGCATGTTTTAAAAAATTGATAATAATTATCAATGCAGAAATTTAAAATTACATACTAATCTATCTAATATGCATCAAGATCATATCTTTGCCTTGTATATAGGATCGATTGATCCAAAATATGCATATAAATAAAACTATCAAGATCATGTCTTGATCTTCAAGGCAAGAAGTCATACTTCTTATCTTGAAGCATGCCTTAAGATCTAGGGATCATATCACTTACCTTAAAGGCAATTGGTAAATCTTTTATGCTCTGCAGCCGTTCAATTATCCGGCCTCTAGTATCATCCACGTGAAGCCCTGAATGATCGGATTCCCGGGAGTGCTAACTCGTGGAAAATGACTTTGCTGATCTTGAATCCTTCCACTTGAATTATTCTTCTAGGATCCTCCACACTTCCGTTAGCACCAGAATCACCAGGATTTTCTATTCTGATTCTTTAGAAAATTAATTCATGACATATCGTATGTTGTTTTTCTCTTATGTGTAATCTGGTGAGGGATGTCCTCTATTTATAGTCTCTTTTTAGCCAGCCCATTAAATTCTAACATTTAGAATTCTGCCGCTTGGAGAAAACCAAAGAGACGCCGAACCGTAGCGCTTGGTTAATTCGACGTTCGGTAAAAAACCAAAGAGTCATCGAACCGTAGCGCTTGGTTAATTCTGACGTTGGTAAAAACCAAATAGTCATCGAACTGTAGCGCTTGGTTAATACAAAGAGGCGCATTTATTCCATATAAATTCTAACACTTTAGAATTCCGACGGAATTGTTTGGAGAAGATTAATGCAAGACATTAAATTCTATATGTGAATTTAATCTCTCAGACTTATGCGAGAGGTTTGGGTTTAGTTTTTAGTTTAAGCTAATCTGAATTTATTGGACCGAACCCACATAGATCATGGTCCTAGCCCAAATCAAATTTGGCTAGTCCTGAATCTATTTAAATCCAAATCAAGTCTAATTTTAAATCAATATTTGAAATTGACTAGTCCTTCTAATAGACTTAAACCAAATTGAATCTTATTCAATTGTACTTAACCCAATTGGGATAATTCAATCAATCAAATTGATTAATTAAATCATATACGATTCTCAATCGTTGATCAGCAAACAATCATCCTAGGAAACTTCTATGCGTGTGACTCTCTAGGCTCAAACCTAAGTCGGTAGCATAGAAACAACTTTCTATACTAATCGATGTGCCCATCTAGCAATGGAACCCACGTCTGGATAGGTCGAAGAGTTGCCGAGCAAACTCCAAGAACCCTAAGAAACAGTTACCATATAATTCATCCTCTTTACCACAAATGCTAAGGATGGCTTAACAGCCTATCAACTCTAAATAGCAAATCCATAAAGTGATTCAATTTTAGTGATCATGTGACTTTCACATGAAGTGCCTTGGCCAAGGTCTTGCTAAATTGAAACACAAACATTTCTCCTTTTAACGGGATAGGTCAAATTCATCTTGATCCACAACTGACTACTACAAGTACTTGACTGCACCCAGTAACCTTTCGTAGCTGGATTAAAAATTCAGGTGGTCCGGCACCTAAGTACAATGAGTTGCTTGTAAGCCACTGGTTGTGATCTTTAGGTCTGAAGGATACTTATACCTATATCTTCTCGGATTAACTCTTGACAATAGAGTATCCGAAATGAGTCACGTTCGGTAAAATATACTCCTACACTTTCACTTGTATGTTATACCAGTGTCTCTACACTCCTTGGTTAAGAGGACAACCAACAAATATGATATACAACGTCCTATAATTGATAGTACTATGGCCCTGTCATAGTATATCATATGGTCGCAAACCTTTTTGAGGACCTTCAAAGATAAATCCCTTTATCGTGAAGGAAGATCTAAGGGCTTCATTACAATCAGGAGTATTAAGAAGATGTTCTTGTAATGAATAAATTACCAAATAACTTTTATTAATATATCAATTTATATACAATTTACATTAGCACAATCATCAAATGATTAGCTTTAGGATACAATTCCCAACACTCCAAACAGTCTCCAAACCTCGGCAGGGCCGAGCAATGTTCCCCGTGCCATGACGCCACCAGGTATACACTCCACGGTTCCTAAAGCCTCGTCATGCCCGAATGGCTCCCTAAAGCCTCGGCCAAAGCCGAAGTGCATCTCTTATTATTGAAAGCCTCGGCCAAAGTCGAAGTGCATCTCTTATTATTAAAAGCCTCAGCCAAAGCCAAAGTGCATCTCTTATTATTAAAATCCTCGGCCAGAGCCGAAGTGCATCTGTTATTATCAAAAGCCTCGGCCAAAGCTAAAGTGCATCTCTTATTATTAAAAGCCTCGGCCAGAGCCGAAGTGCATCTGTTATTATCTAAAGCCTCGGCCAAAGCCGAAGTGCATCTCTTATTATTAAAAGCCTCGGCCAAAGCCGAAGTGCATCTGTTATTATCTAAAGCCTCAGCCAAAGCCGAAGTGCATCTCTTATTATTAAAAGCCTCGGCCAGAGCCGAAGTACATCTGTTATTATCAAAAGCCTCGGCCAAAGCCGAAGTGCATCTCTTATTATTAAAAGCCTCGGTCAGAGCCGAAGTGCATCTATTATTATCAAAAGCCTCGGCCAGAGCCGAAGTGCATCTCTTATTATCAAAGTCTCGGACAAAGCCGAAGTGCATCTCTTACTATCAGAACCCTCGGCCAAAGCCGAATCGAATTTCTTGTTAATCTTTGAAGCCTTGGATAAAGCCAAGTGGCCCCGACGATTCTGCAGTAACAGCAAGGCCGGTTAATTTCTCAGACATTTTAGCGCAACTGATACGTCTTATCATACTTCGGTGCAAATAAGCAATCCCTCTCTCTGCCCATCAACAGAGTTGTGCAAGTCTCTCCTCCTTAGGGAAAGACCTACTTAGCCCCTTTTTATCGGGCCATGCCTATCTTGTGAATCGGTAAGGTCGCTCAGGCCTCCCTCTGACTTAAACAGAGACCAGTGCCTCCTTTGAAGGGGGTCAAAAACTATGAAAATGCCTAACGAAGGCAGTGCTATACAAGCACAATCGAAGGTTTACAAGCCGAGCATGACTCGGTACGCCTAAAATGAACAAGACTGCATGGTCATGCCAAAAGGGACAAGCAGACATTTGAAAAAAGAAATAACAAAAAACTTTCTTTATTCCGTTAATCGATGAGAAATATAACCTCTGAAGAGGTATTACAAGTGCACTACAGCGCAGGAAGTAAAAACAAATGAATTAAAAAGCAGCTTCGGCCTTTGGTGTCGCTGCAGCATCCAAGAAATCAAAGAAATCATACGACCCCAGTTGAGTCGTTGATCCCTCGGACGGATAGGCCAAAAGACCCAAACTGGGCCGAAGACCTTTGGATGCCGATGTTGAGGGCTCCTTCCCTCTATGGTGGGATGCTGAGCTGCTAGCCGCTACCCAGAGATATAGACAGGGTACCAGCAGACCAACACCTCCCCTCATATTGGATCCCTCAGTTCATCCTATGAGAGGAGGGAAAGTTCATGTAACCCATAGGGACGGCATGTGCTTTGCATTTTTGATTGTCCCCATGGTGAACCATAAAGGATACATAGGAAGCGCATATGTGCGCTCCCCATATGACTTCTGTGGGCCTCCCATGCGCTCTCCATATGACCTCCAAGAATTTCTTCCTTGAGGACTGCTCGCTCTTCAGCAGCTTCTTATCACCCCAGCTATCTGGGATGGACCAGCTTTCAAAAGGAAAGCCCGATCTTTCCACTCTCAACTTCAATGAAACGGATGCCATGGAAGCCTTTGCAAGCCACGGAAAGGAAGGGCCTTGGGAGATAGCCTAACACGGCCTGCTCTCCCCATTTTATAGGCAAACAGATCGGGAGCAGTCATTAAAGCAGAAAGCCTCGAGATTCAAAATGCCCTGGCCACGCTACCACATGGCAGTTCAGGATAAAAGAGCACCTTTCAGAGCGCGCCAAGCACACCCCTCAGGTCATTATAGAAGGCAGAAGATCTTCCCACGATCTCGAATCAGGAGCCTTAAATACGGAAAAACCGCCTGCAGATCTCCGAGATATGGACGAGCCTGGAAAATCTCCACTGAAAAAGACGTCCCCCAATGAAAGTCGGATGCTTGTCGCCCACATAAAGCCAACTCGCCTTGAAAAAGAAAGCGCTGGCAGAGCAATAAAAAGGCGCAGAAGCCAAGTACTCCTCAATAAAGACACGCCGATATCTTCTGCTTCGGCCCGAAGCCAAACCATCTGTTATATTTCGGCCTAAACCGAGAAATTGCTTTTTGCTTTGACTCAAAGCCGAGATAGTCTCCTTACTTCAGAAAAAAAAATCGAGGTATCTCTTTTTGATTCGGTAAAACTGAACGTTCCCTTATTCCCCAGTCCAAACTGATATAGCTATTCTCGCCCCAACGCTAACGGGATGCTCCTTATGCGTCGGCAAAATCGAGTGATATTGCACTCCGACTGAAACTTATGAGTTCCCCTGACCTCGGCTAAAATGGGAGACCGTACCTTAGTCTCGACAAGATCACCAGAGATCCCCCAGGGGGGTGGTTCGTTTGTAAAACTCACATGATGAGAACGAACATTTCGAAGATGGCAGCAAACACGAAAGTTGCAAAAATTCTTTTTTTATCATAAAAAGAAAAAGAAAAAGAAAAGAAAAAGACACACGAGCCCTCATTGGGGCTTATCGTCTCCACCAGGCGCTGCCGAGCTCTCACCGCGCCGCAAACTTAGCTCGGTGGTAAAAATAGCAATTTGTTGCTAGAGAGTCCACTTGCCCTTCCAGCTGATTGTTGATCCGACGAAGAAGCTCGTGCTCCCTCATGGAGACGGCCAAGTATTCTTCGACCATCTTTGGACTCGGTCGCGCTTTGCGAGAATCAACAATAGGTCCTCCCTATCGATAGTTACCGGAACGCGGCTCTGATGGGGGCCCCCTCACGGCCATTACCCCAGTAGACCCCCCTTCATTTTCAGAAGCCATCCTACTATCCTAAATTTCGGAAGGTCAACAGAAGAAGTCATTAACGATGGCATCCCCCCATCCGTATTTAAACTACTTCTGGCGGGTATTTCGGTCGCCCAAGCTATCAACTCCAACGTCGCTATCGCGGAAACTTGCTACGCGTCACCGCCTCAGTGGACGCTCGCAGGAAACGAAGAGTTGCGCCCCCTCATCGAAGAGGATCAATAAATAGCAACGAGGCGCTCGAAAGGCACCCCCATCTTGGGATCAGACTCCCTTCGATCTGCCGGACTCCTTCGAACTAAATATCCTCGAAATAATGCGGAAAAGAGGAAAAAGGCACATAATAGAGACAAAGAAAATTTTTAAATTTCATAAAAGTCTTCTATAGACGGCCAACAAAGAGAAAGATAATACAAAATCTAAACCAGCCCTCAGTTATCAGGGCACGGGCCCAACCTCAGGGGCATCAGTGGTCGACACTGGAGAAACATGGCTCGGTCCGCCCACTTCGAAGATGGCTGATCGATGAGCCTCGGGCGCCCCTGCGTCGCTCGGATGACTCTCCCCCTTTCGATCATCCACACTCGAGTCTACAGTTGCATCAGCCCCCAGGAGGGCATCTACGTCAATATCTGAGACCTCTTCATATTCGGTCTCTGCTGATAACTCGGTCCTAGGGGTCCGCACGTCATGACCCTCCATCTCAAGGAAAGAGAGGTCCCATTCCGGTGCTCCCGAGATATCCTGGCTCAAACCTCCTCCACGCAGAGCTGGAATGCCTCAGCACAGGTCGCATCCTGCTCACCCCGAAGTAGGGCGAGTTGTCTTTCAGCCTCAGCGACCTGACTCCGAAGCGAGGCGATTTGCTTATCGGTCTCAGCGACCTGGCCTTCGAGCCCCAAGCTCCTCCGGCGACTCGACGCCAGCTCTCCTTGCCGGGTCTCTAATCGACTTTGGCCCTTGAGTTTCGCCTTCTCCATCTGTAAGTACAGGATTAGTCGGTGCAACAATAAGAAAATAGGGGAAGTTAAAGAGACGATATCGTACCTCCCCCTCCTACCAGGCTATTCTCTCGGTCAATTCCTCGACCTCGCCAAAGGCTCTCAGCTTATCGGCCTTGACCTGCTCATCCTATCCTTGAGGTCATTGATTCTCAACTGCCTATTGTTAGCTTCTTCCCTAGACTGGGAAAGCTCATCGTCGAGCTTGGCTATTTTATCCTGGTGCCATTTGATCCTACCATCCCTGGCCATGACGCAATGTTGTAGCTGCCAGATCTTCTCCTCTGTCTCACCGAGCATTCTTTTCACATGACTTCTTTTTTCGGCAACATCTTTCCTTAGCCTGTCCCGGCTCTCATCAAACTGTTTCTTAACAGATTCCATTTCTCCAGCATGCATAGATCTGATTCACAATAGCTCCAAGCATGCTTCATCATACCTCGGTCGGAGCTCACGTAGCTCCCTAACTTCGAGCCTCAGCCTGGACGCTTCGTCGAGGGCGGCTTGATGCAGTCCCCTCGCCTTCACCAAGTTCTCATTGGCAACGTCCAGAACTTGTTTGAGTTTATCAGACGCCTCCGCTCGCAACCAGAGCTCGACGCTAACTCTTTTGGCCTGGACACTGGCCCCTGTTTCTAGGTTCAAGCACCAGCATAGTGCCCTGGTGATCAAAGCGCTCTGTGAAACAAAACGCAAGTAAGAAAGCGCAACCAAGTCAATCAGAAGGAACCCATTACTCTAGAACAGCAACTCACCCTTGAGGGTAAGACCTAGCGAGCTCCATAAGGGCGGGGTTGTCGATTTCAGGAAGGAGATGGACATCCTTCGCTACATTTCGCTGACCAAATGCGCATCGATAAGATCCAGGTCTGCGAATTCATTCGCCGAGGGACCCGCGCTCGGGTACAATGCCGACCTCATTAGGACAGCGAATGCCGCCTCGATGGCCGGGTAAACTACCGGGCTGCACGTCCGAAGGACCAGTCCGGACCACCTCAGGCTGAGAAGCCTTCAACCGCCTGACCTCCTTCAGCACAATTCTGGCCTAGGATTCCTCGGATGCCTCAACCAGCCCAGGCGCCAATATCCCCAAAGCCTCAGTGGGAGAAGCTTTGGTTGGAAGATTCTTATCTTGTCTCCCCCTCGTCCAAGGGTTCTTCCTCGATCACCAGCATCTGCTCCTCCCCCACGGGCTCCACCAAAGCCTCGATCCTCTCACCAGCTCCTCCAACCTCTTCAGGAGGAAGCTCTCCAGCAGGAAACTCCTCTGAGCCTCCGCCGCTGTCGGCCCAACATCACCGCTCCTTAATCCCTTCGAACGAGGCCCTTCGATGGTAGGCTCAACCTGAGCCTCGGTGACTACAATCGCCCCCTCCATTTTCCTGCCAAAGCTAAAGACATCTTCTCGCTTGGGAAGGGAACCCTCGGGATACGACCTCCCCTGAATCTGGCAACAACTCATCTCCAAAAGAGGGAGCTGCCGGACAGGCCAACGGAGCCTCATCTGAGCTGTCCACTATCTCCACTACCAAAGGACAAGGGATCTCAGCGATCCTCCCTAAGTCCTCCCATGCTCTTTGCTTCTCCGTCACGGCTATAACTTCTTCCCCCAACTGAGAAAATCCCTTTCTCACCGCCAGCGCTCCCACCTTCCCTTTCTTCGATGACAAGGAGCGTGGGCCAACCTTGACTCGCCCGGCCTCCGGCGAGTGCTCTTCGGAATGGCGAACCTTCTTCTTAGATTTGCATCTTTCTCCGCTACCGGTATCTCTTGGGCGTTTGCCCAACTCCTTCTTTATACGGCCTGCCAGCACAGATCTCTTGGCTGCAAGCACAGTGGGCGAATAATCAAACCGAGATATACTTGCTCGAATGAAATCAATAGAAAGGGAAAAAAGGAGGGGACTTACCTTATGTGTCAATGGGGCTAAGCCCGGCGGCGAAAAGAAACTCCTCCGATAGTAAGTCATTAGCCGAAAATACTCGGCCATCACGAAGGACCTCTAAATCCTCCTTCTCCTGTTCGGATAGAGCTGGATGCGCTTCCATGTCCCTGACAAAGTTGCCCCATCCCTGCAAAGTTGGAGCCGATGTTCCCCTCAGCAATAAAAAATCAGACCTTCCACTCCTTTATGGATGACGGCTTATCCATTATCATCTTGAACGATCTCCGAGGTCCGATATAGGACCACTCCGAGTTCCTCCCAGACATCAGATAGTAACAGGCACAGAACAGGGAAAGAGTTAATGTTACCTGAACCTGGCTATACATCGAGATAAACCCGATGATACTGCGCCAGCTGTTAGGAGCCACCATTGTTGGGCAGATGTTGTAAAACCTCATAGTCTCCTTCACCAGAGGGTGAAGGGGAAACCGAGGCCTACCTTCAGGCTATCTTCATAAAGAAAAATCCCATGCTCCAGTTCCTGCGAGACCCTATGCTTGAGTTCCGGCAATTACAAAAGGACATCCGAAGGAACGCTATACTTCTAGCGTATTCTTCCCAAGTCCTCGGCAACAATCTCTGAAACCATGTCGCAGGGACTCACCATGCTGCTAGATCAAAAGGGACACCAAATGGGGTCACAGAAGAAGCAGGGGAACAAAATTCTCCAAGAAGAAGCGAGAAAACGCTGCAAACAGGAATGGCGTTGCTTCGACTTCGCTTTCCCCAAAAGAAACCACTTCAAAAGGAAGATAAGGCGTCTCAGCCGAGGTACCCGGAACCGCCATCACAAGTGCCATGAAAATCAGGATTTGCTTTTGCTACGTGGCACTTCCCCGACCGTTGTCCCTAAGAAACAATGAATCCATCCCGTAAGGGCAGGGCGGCCGCACGACATTAATTAGGGCATCATTACGCAGGCTGTCAAATCTAGATTCCCCATCCAGATCGTGCCACCTAGGGCTATACTCCCTACGCCCGAACTTATGCTTCGAACTAGGGAGTGGGGAGCATGTGTTGAGGGTAAAATTGTCATTGCATTGATAACCGTGCAAGGGGTTAGGATCAGCCCTGACTCCCACTCGCCGCATGGTGCCCGCAAGAAATGAACCAATCATTATACCTCAATGGATCGAGGCGCCTTAGCCTCTCGGCGAACCAAGGATTCCCCGAGTACAGATTGCGTCTCTATGTCTCGGTCCTAGTCCGAGCGATCCCTATCTCTCGGCTCTAGCCGAGCTATCCATATGTCTCGGTCCTAGTCCGAGCGATTCCTATCTCTCGGCTCTAGCCGAGCTATCCCTATCTCTCGGCCCCAGCCCGAGCGATCTCTATGCCTCGCTAGCCGAACTATCCTTATCTCTCGGTCCTAGTTCGAGCGATCCATATCTCTCGGCCCAAGCCCGAGCGGTCCATAACTCGGCCTGCCCGAGCGATATCAACACTTCTGCAGAATCAAACCGTCTTTACGCCCAGCTTACTCCTTCGTCATGCCTCGGCAAACCGAGCCTTTCCATACTTCGGTGGATCAGGCCGTTCTCTGTGCCTCAGCCCACCGAGGCACTTAGGCACCTACCTCTGCGGAACACGATGACCAAACAAGGATCCACATAAGCAATCATGCCATACTACCGAAAACAGCCTAGAGCCTATATGATCGTGAATCTCAAAGCGCCGGATAGCCTCCTTGCCGTCGATCCTCTAACTAACCAGATATGGATCCTACTGGCCTCACAACAGCCTGATTCGAATCAGCCTCGAATCTCAACAACTTTCAGACCTCCTATGACGCGCCCAAAGAATCAGGTGATCGCCCATAAATAGCACAGTCCTAGATTCTCTGAAAAAAGGGGCATTCTTGATGCATTCTCAGCATTACTCTCACTCTATCCCTGCTCAATCCCTTTCCGCCATTAACGCTCTGCTCGGAGCCCCCAAATAGCTGCCCTAGAGGGACTCTTCAGCGAGAGCCTTCTCTCCATATTTGTTCATTGTTGATCTTCGCTACCTTGAGCATCGGAGGGTCTTTCGCAGAGGGCCACTCCCAACGCCTCTCGCATGAGGACTGTTTTGCAGGTCCGCCCAAGAGGGAGCCCAATATAAAGCTCGACGCATCCGAGTCGGAGGATGGATTCCAGCAACAATAATCCCATTAGACATCTATTTGCTACTTACCCCCTATCATTATCATCCGTTAGATGATGACGGGTCAATCATCATCTTCGGGTCCTCTACATTCTTCCCAATAATGTCTTGGGTCTTAATGGTTAGATTTTGTTTCATTTTCCGTCATTAAATGTAGAGGAAATAACAAAAAGAGTGTTTTTTTTTGTACAGACGAGCGATCACACTTGTCTAGTGCGAATCAGCCCAGAAAGATCAGAATACATTATTTGTTGCAACAGAGAAGGGCAGAAGTCTCCCGGCTTCCAAATCCACGAACAAGATAGCTGGGCCACGGACGAAGCCACCCAGTCTGCCGCAGATTTTGCTTCACGATAAATATGTCGGGTTTGGGCGCTTTCAACATCCCGCAGGATAGACCAAATATCTGAAATAATCGAATTAGCAAGGCCAGAGTGGCAACTCTCCCTCTGAAGCCAAGAGATGACCGTCCTGGAACGCATAAGAGTACTCCAAAGACAATGCGGCTCCAGGAGGAATTTGGATGCATGTCTAGCAAGAAGGGCATCCCTTCTAACGATCAGAGACTGAATCCTGAGACCGCCAACCTGAATAGGCATGCAGACCGTAGTCCAGGATAATAGGTGAGTACCATGACCTTCTTGCATGGATGCCCATAGAAAATCACGGAAA
This sequence comes from Calamus simplicifolius, assembly GCA_900491605.1. Taxonomy (NCBI): domain Eukaryota; kingdom Viridiplantae; phylum Streptophyta; class Magnoliopsida; order Arecales; family Arecaceae; genus Calamus; species Calamus simplicifolius. The sequence goes on along the minus strand of UESW01003994.1, from coordinate 904,430 downwards.
CATCTCTCAATCCTCTTCAGACAAGTGATCAGAATGACTGAGTTTGACAGAAGGTACAGAGGAAGAGAGGAAAGAACCGAACGGATAATGATGACCCTAGCCATTATAGAAAGGCCTGTAACCTGCCATCCCTCCATACGCTGGCGAATCCTCCTCTCAAGTTCAGAATAGTTAGAGCAACGGGGACGACGCCCCGTGATAGGAATCCCCAAATACATAAACCTGTCAGTCTGAGAAGATATGCCTGACAAATTAATAATGGCTTCCCTGGTAGCCCTAGAAGTCTTTGGGCTGAAGCATATTGAAGTCTTTTGAAATTCACCTTCTGTCCCGAAGCCTGACAATACCTCTGAATAATGGAGTAGTATGAAGCGGCATTTTCAATGGAAGCCTGACCCAGGAGGATACAATCGTCCGCAAATAGAAGATGAGAGACCAGGGGGCCCTCAGAACCAGCCATAAAAGGGACAATCCGCCGATCTACCTGAGCCTGTAGAAAGCACAAGAAAGATCATCCACAGCCAGAATAAACAGCAAGAGGGATAGAGGGCATCCCTGCCGAATCCCTACTGAAGAGTAAAAAAACTCAGTCGGACTCCCATTTATGACCAGAGAAAAAGACGGCCTCTGAATACAAGCCATGATCCATTCAATGAACAGACCATCCAACCCAAACTCCTGAAGAGAATGGTTCAGGAAGGCCCAGCTCAATCTATCATAGGCTCTCTCCATATCAAGCTTAACAGCCATAAGACCACGGCTAGCCGGAGCTCGCTGAAGATCGTGCATAAACTCTTGGGCGATGAGGACATTATCAGAAATGGAACGCCCTCTAATAAACGCCCCCTGCTCCACCGAAAAGAGGCGGGGGATCAGCAATCCAAGGCGGCGAGCTAAAATCCGAGCACAGACCTTATATAGAGTAGTACAAAGACTAATAGGTCGAAAGTGCTGCAGTCGAGAGGCATCAGTTCGCTTGGGCACCAAAGAAATAAAGGTCTGGTTCCAGTCAGCTGGAATGTGTTTAGATAGGAACACTGACTGAATAACCTGAGTCACCTCCTGCCCAACAATGTCCCAATAGTGACGATAAAAGAAAGGCGGGAACCCATCAGGCCCAGGGGCCTTATCCGGTCCAAGCTTCCAAAGGGCCACCTTAATCTCTTCCACAGTAATGGGTCTAACAAGCCTTGAGTTTTCAGTGGAAGAGACCTTCCCAGAGTCCGGAACCAGAGTAACCGGGCCCCCTCTCCAGAGGTCTCTGCCCACCTAGAATGAAAAAAATTAAGAAGCTGATCCCTGATAGAGTGGATGTCCTCATGAATATTCTCCTCATCATCAACTAATCTCCGGATCCTGTTTGCTGCTCGCCGCTTCAAAGTAGCCTAATGAAAAAATCTGGTATTGCGGTCACCATCATGATCTATTGAAATCTGGACCTCTGCCACCAATAATCTTCTGTCGATGAAGGAGAGAGTGAACTGTCTATGCAATGCATGAACCACGGGCAACAACTACATTCTACCAAAATCTATTACAGTCGTTGTCATTTTCCTCTCTGTCCCCCTCCACTTGAAGCAAAATAAGTCCCACCATGCTGACAGAATTTATGCTTCAAACCCTTAGAAAAGCACACCAAACTTTGGAACACGGAATCTCATTAAATTTGACCAGAAGTGTGATGGATGTGATAATTAAAGTTCGATTTACAAGCAAGATAGCATGGTATATCAACCATGAAATGCACTTGATATCTTAAGTAGTTGTGGAGGCATCCAATAAGTTATCGTCAGAAAAGTTTAATTAATTGTTATTCTAACAAATTCATCTTGCAAAATACTTCAAGCAACCAAATCACCCTATAATTTGATGAACTTTTCTTAATACCATAATATTTCAGATGAAAATATACTTCTAATCTTCAAATTTCACTCAAAATTCTTTTTAATATTTAAATTTTTAATTATCATAATTTTATTTTATATTTTAAAAATATCATTTTCTTTGCATTTCTTTGCATATAATTATTTTAAATTGATGAAATTTCTAATGTATCATATTGACATTTTATATCGGTAGAATGGTAACTCACCATGTAAGATAATTGGTAATTGATGTGTTCACATCAATAATTACAACTTATCCGTATAACGAAATATCAAGAATGTAATATTTTTAAAATATAAAAATTTAAATAAGTGCAACATCATCCTCTCTGTCTAGGCATCATGGCAACAGGGATGTTCTCGACGTCAATGATTCCTGTTCATGAAAATTTCCACAGCCAACTCATCAACACGTGCCAAAGGTTCATGCCATCTAAGATGTGCTTACAACCACCACCATCACTCAAAATAGTAGTTTATAAACTTTATAGTGGTGGGCTGGAGCCAGACGAAAGGCATTGATTGGGTGAACCCGAATCAGTTATAGCTTACCCGAGTCCGATCCAGCAAAAGTTTCTAAGATAGTATTTGATAAAAAAATATTATTCATGAATAAATGTAAGGAATATAGTTTATCCTCTGGTTATCTCTTGGATATCCCTTGGTTATCCATTGATCATATCAAATGTAAAAAGGTAAATCATAGGATAACTTTTTTTTACTCTTATTTGAAGGATAACCAGCTATACCTATTTTCTAGGAAATAAATTGAGGGGATATCCCATGGTTAATCATGGATTATCCCTTTGGTTAACTTTATTCCCAGCTATCCCTTATAGTTATGACTTTTGGAAATAAAGGGGATATCCTGGATATCCCTCTTATCCCCTATTTCAAACAATACCTAAGAGTCTGGATCCCAATCTAAGCCAAGCTTATTAAGACAAACACATATTAATTAAAATGGTTTTTTAACTCTTAGAACCTTGATTTAAATCCCATATTCAAATTTTTTAAAAAAATATTTTTTATTATATACAATATAATATTTTATCTATTTTAAATCTAGGCCCAATTCGGTCCTATGGGCTAAAAACTTTGGTAAAGCCTTATAATTTTTTAGATCAAACTCAGGTCCGTCTACGGCCATTCGATCCTTGCTCACCTCTAGTAGTTTATGATCATTTAAGCATGAATGACCTCAAGTTCAACTAAGCAAGGTTTATTAATATCCACTGCTCGTTTGATAGCAAGAGTTTAATATTTATCTTTTTCGAAGCATAAGATATAGCGTTATGTTTTTCTTAAAGAAAAGAAATGTTGCACTTGCCCTTTAAGAGTGTTATATTTTTTTAAAAAAATAATTTTATTCTTTATTTTTTGATTCCTATAAAATATATGAATAAGTAAGAAAATTTTATTTTATTTTTTATTTAATTATAAATGATGTGTTTTAAATGAAAGTGAAAAAAATAAAAATACTATTCTTTTTAGTATTCCTAAGATATATAAAAGAGGCGTTCCATGAGCTAACGTTCAGCTTGACTTTTAGCTGAAAAAAGTTTTGGTACATCATATCTCGTATATGGCTTACATCGAGCGTAATGATTCGCTTGCATATGGGCATGTTGAGAGGTTTGCTCATGGGTTTTTTATTGCCGATACATTGGCAATCATCGTACTCGATGGCAATCATACTACATTGAGACAGTGTACCAAACTTTTTTTTTCTTTTCACAACTCAAGTGGTAGGAGACTTGTAGTGGGCCATAGCAAGCAATGAGCGAAGGAAAAAGCCTCGCTTCATTTGATGTGGTGTAGCGCTCGATGATTAGCACTCGATGCATATGCATACATGCGCATGCTAAAAATAAAAAAAAATATTTTATTTTTGATATGCACACATATATGTTATACGTCAATCGTTAGATATGATGTGCAAAATCTGCACTGCATCCCATGCACAAAGATTTATTTATGAGTGGAGTTGATACTTTGCGATGGGTGATCCTCGGGCGAGGGGCTGGACGGTGATTTTGTGATCTTTTTAGCAACCGAGGTCACAGCTGAGGAAGAGCTTGAATGAGCTCTTTTTAGGATGAGAAGAGTCCACAGAGAGGAGGAATTCCCCTATGGGTATCGGGATAGCAAGTCTCTAAGTTTTTCGTACCTGATTATTGAGTGAATTCACCTTTTTATAGGGGGTTGACACTTGCATGACCACGTGGGATTCCATGAAAAAGGAATGTCCACGGAGTTTTTGGGGTTGCGTGAATCTGGGCCGGTTGGTGGGTCCTGTCCCATCGAAGAGGGGAAAAACGGGTTGGTGGGCTACGTCCCATCAGCCAATGGGGCTATCAGGTAGTTTGGTCCAGTCCCATCAGCGGCGTGGCCAGTGGGTAGTTGGATCTGGCATTGTCAGGTGGCGCAGGTCAGAAAGGTGGCGGTCTGAACATGTACTGGGGCCGACTTGGAGAAATCGGGGGCGCCTTGACTCTCCTGAGGGCGCCGAGGCTGAGCTGGGCCAACCAGAGATGGTCGGGGCCAACTCTATCGACCAAGAGGTGCCGGGGTGGGGCTGACCAGGAATGGTTGGGGCCGACTCGGCGGGCTCGGAGACGCCGGGGCCGAGCGGGGCCGACCAGGAATGGTTGGGCCGACTCGGCGGGCTCGGAGACGCCGGGGCCGAGCGGGGCCGACCAGGAATGGTCGGGCCGACTCGGCGGGCTCAGAGATGCCGGGGCCGAGGGCCGACCAGGAATGGTCGGGGCCGACTCGCGGGCTTGGAGATGCCGGGGCTGAGCGGGGCCGACCAGGAATGGTCGGGGCCGACTCGGCGGGCTCGGAGATGCCGGGGCCGAGCGGGGCCGACCAGGAATGGTCGGGGCCGACTCGGTGGGCTCGGAGACGCCGGGGCCAATCGGGGCCGACCAGGAATGGTCGGGCCGACTCGGCAGGCTTGGAGATGCCGGAGCCGATCAGGGCCGACCAGAAATGGTCGGGGCCGACTCGGCGGGCTTGGAAACGCCGGGGCTGCACTAATATTTGCCAAACTTGCCCTTGTGGCTATACCAACCACATCAGTCTCAATTCAAAAACAATATAAAATACATCTCGAACTCAACATGAAGATAGAAAATTTAAATTGAGCATGAACAAATTTGAATCAAAATCGATTTAATCAATTAAATATAATTAATAAATAAATCGTATCTCGGAATGATCCACTAATTCAAAGTTAATCCATAGTTAATATGACTATAAAACAGATTAATTTATATAATATGATTCACAAATTCTATCAAATTTATGCTAGAAGCTTATTTATATGTCCTTATTCAATATAAAGAAAAAAAAAAAAGAAATCACTCACGAAAGAAACTGTTGAGTTCACTTGTGCTATTGTTGTTATTGAATTTAAAATTTACATCTGTGTTCCTTATAAAAAAAATGATGTCAAATGCACTTCAAACAATTCATTGCAAAGACATATATTTATGTAAGACTTTTATATTTATCATTCTTTATTTTTTTCGTTCAATGAAAGAATTTTTTATTTGTACTTTAGTAGTTATTATGAATATAGAATTATTTTATAATTAAATTAATATTAGATGTGTTATATAAATTGAATGAAGTAAGATTTAATTTTCAATTATTCTAATTGAAAATGAGTTGCGCATTTTTGCTTATCTAAATGTGACTTAGTTACCAAATAGGTTACGTATCATATGATTGGGATAATACACGTCATGTTTGTATTTAGATTTTTGATCAATAAATAAATTATGTCTGAATTGATAAATTTGTTGTAATGGTCTTAAGGTGATGCTCCCTTTGTAAACAACCATCAGGATCCCTGCAATCTTGAGGGAGGTTCCACATTGAATCCCATGAAACTGCCCTCGAGTGAATTGTCCTGCACGATGCCACCCAGTGAGTCGCGGTGTTGACATTCGTTCACGAAGATTATTAATGCGGGCCAGCCTTCCCTTCACTCGAGTCAATTTCTCATGAGAACGACTCAACGACGTCGTACAGATTACTTTGGAGCACAAGATGCAGACGCGCGCGCAGAATTCCATGCTCGTCTCTCTTCAAAGTTTTGGTTTATGTGATAAAAGGAGAGCCTAGAGAACCATATTAACAAACAGACCAAGAATTGATACACTTTCTTTAGTCTAAATATAAACCATTGGTATCCCGATTATTTTTCATGGTTTCTCCTTAATGAAAAATTCACCACAAAAATTTACAGGAGCCACCATTGCTGATTTGACAATAATCGATTGGTTGTATCCGGCAATAATTCCACAAGTTACACCAAAACCATGTCTTGCCACCTAGCAAGTAAATTGTTTCAATATAAAGAGATGCGGGATTTTCTATGATGCAAATTTTATATTGCATAGTATGATGTATGTTTAGATGATCGTGAAATATGTTATCGTGAAATAGAATACATAATGATCATCTAGAATATATACACAGCATTAAGCTGTATATCGTAGAGGATCTATGCTCGTAGAGCCGCTTAGCAGTCCTTTTCTTTCATTATTCTGATTGTTATTGGGCCTATAGTTGAATGGGCTCCAAGGCTCTGCATCGCGAAGCCCACCAACTATTTGGGGTATTATGTGGCCGGGAAAAGTCCTCCTGCACCGTGCGTCCACCTCACGAGGTGCAGGAGCGCACAACGTATACGGTGCAAAGAGCTTTTCTACGTGCCCATGAACTCCATCCAAGCTCTGGCCAAACTTGTGGTCCTGGGCTTCAACAGATGAAGGCATGGTAATTTTTCTTGTTTGGTCGTCTATCCGATTGGTACCATTTTTAACGAATCGAAGAATCTTGGTCTAAACAGCTTAATGGGTAACAAAATTTTTTTATTAACGCCCCGGACGGTATTCTCCGCCTCATCCCATTTACCCATCTTCGTTCCTGTTAACTTTAATATAATATATTTAAAATTTAAATATATATATTAATATATTAAAATTAAAATTAAAAATAAATAAAAATATAATCCTCTTGCTCTTTCTTATTTCTTTCACGCAACCGATTTGAAGTTTGAACCAAGATGAGAACCTAACTCCATTAGTTCATCGCCTATCTTCATTAATCGTACCCCATGGATGCCTTCCAACATTTTTCTTTTTTGGTATACTATTCTTTGAAAAATATCTTTTATTTAGTTTTTTAAAATTTGAATGTATTTTTTATGTACGGTTGTTAGTTATTTTCTTTCTTATTTTTTTGTTCTCTTCTTCCTTATCCCAAAGTCAAAGAATTTCTTATATATATCGATATCATCGTCTCGATTAATCTTTATCTTATTTAAACGAATAAACGGATATCCAGTGGGTACTCATTTATCCGATCAGGTATTCTTATTTTTATTCCATTAATTATAATCGAACGAATAACAAAAATATTTTTTCTAATAGAAATAGGGATCGGTATAAATCATCTCGGACTATTGCCATCGCTAAACAGATGGCTTGTAGACTCTTGTAAGCAATCCGGTGAAGATTCATTGGCACGTGCTCACGCATGGGCTCGCGCGTCAACGGTAAGAAACCATGGGTTGACTCCTCGATGCAAATTCATGTGCGGATGAATTATTATGCTTAATATAGATCATGCTACATAGGGGTGGCGTAAAAAAAACTTTTTTTTTTCTTTTTCGCGGCACCGACAAATCCATGGGTCCGAGGACAGAAGATTTCAGGTAGTTAAGTTGAATTACAAATAAAATGAGTTTACTTTTCTTTATCCAGAGGGGCGGATTTATGCTTGGTTGTTGTTGCATTCCGCAGAAAGACAATCCCATCTCCACCACCAGGCTGTTAAATTTCCCATTTCGATGCTTTGAGTGGGCTGCGCGCCTGGCCAGGTTCAGAACCCATTCCAGGTCCTGTCCAAATCCATCATCATGGGTCTGGGGGGACCCAAGATTTCAGGCAGACGAGTTGAATTACAAGTAATAAAAGGGAGTCTACTTTTCTTATCCAGAGGGGCAGCTTCATGCTTTGCTGCATCCCGCGGAAAGACATCCCATCCGCTGCCAGGCTGTTAAATTCCCCTTTTTGATGCTTTGAGTGGGCCTGGACGAATTCCAGCTCCTGTCCAGGATCCCAGGCTGGAACACACTCAGGATAAAGATTAAACAGAGAAAGCCTGAGCCTCAACTCACCACGGATAGCCCAGATTTCTTTCCTTCATGCATGCTTCGCATGATTTTTGGCCTGCAGGGTAATCAGTCAGGTGTCCCAGATGGTTTGGATACAAATTTAGGGCTTCTTTGGATCCGTATGGGAAGAAGATAGTAATGAAAAATAGAGCAGGTTGGTGTTGGTTTTTGTTTGTCGGGTCTTTACCTGGCGCCTTGTTGGACAATAATTTTACTCTTCATCCTTAACATCGCAAGGAATGGAGATGCTTCTCTGTGATACTTTTACTTTTTTTTTTATTTTTTAAAAATTAACTTTAAAACATTACGTTTTACAAATAAATATTTATAAAATTTAAAAATATATATTTAAAATATAATCTAGATAAGTTTTAGAGCAAAGAGTTTGTGTGTGTCTGTGTGAATCTTAATTATAATATTTTTGTGATAGTTTAAATTTAATTCGATAGTAAATGAGAAATAAATTATTATGTGCTTATAACTCAAGTTCATTTTTTAACTCAACTCAATTCAATTCATCATAGCCTTTTCTCAACAACTCAAGTTCATTTGCTGTTCATAACTTTTTACTCAAATTTTAGGGCCACTTGATTTTGACCTACTAACAAAGTTAATTATAGTAGCATATGGGCTTAAAATTTTACAAATGGTATATTAGTGCTGATCAACTTAAGTTTATGAAAGCTAATGGATATGAGAAAAGAGTTACCCATAAAAAAACTTACTCCAAATTTTTTTAAAAAAAAATTATTTTTTAAAAAAAAAAACTTACTCCAAATTTTGCCAAAGCCAGGACACGGGACTCACTTTGTTTAGGGTGAGCCTTGGTTAGATCGAGATAAAATTTTTATTTTTTAAAAAAAAAAAGATTAACAAAGATAAGAGGAGGAGGAGGAGGAGGCGAGAATATAGAAGGGTAGGATTAAGGGGTGGTAGGCCCGACCCCATCAAATTGAGCAAGACATGGAAAGGTTTCTTTTTAAAAAAAAATCCATGGCTTGGGCCCGTAACCGGCCGGATGATGTCCTGTCTCTCCTCCCACCTCACTTTTTGCTCCTTGAGTGGTCTGTTTCTCTCTTTCCGGATCCAGTGGATGGTTCCCAAACCTGACCTCATTTTTGTGCTCAGAAGAAAGCTTGTCCATGAAGTGATTGATCAAGAAATGAGGCAAAACACCTTGGATTGGCCCGGCCTACGAACTCAAAAAATTTCGCCAACCACCAAACCCAAGTCCAACTGCATTTCGACCATACAATGGACGAGACGGCAACCGCTAGCTTCCGAGGAAGCGTCAGGGTCGCAGGGCACTGTGGTTACCCTGAGAAGGAAGTGGGCCACGGCCGTCCAGAATACAACACTGTGCTTGCCCGTGTGGGACCGGATGTCCAAAATAGAACGCTGCGGTTGCCCGCGTGGGACCAACTCTGCACCGACTGGTTCTTCCGACAATATTTTAAATGCCTTGCTATTTGATTCTAAAATCGAGATCTCTTTGCAAATATTTTTGCTTTAATATTTATAACACTATAGCAATAATCACAGTTATCGACCCGGTCCGAACATCAATCTAGCCAAAAGGATTTGGATCATCGAATCACTGATTCAATCATGACGATTGAACTATCGAATAATTATTTTAATATAAATATATATTTATATAATAAAAAATAATTTTTAATAAAAAAATTAAAATTAACATGATAATAAAACTCATGATTCAGTTCAAACTGACTGATTGATCGGTTCATGAGTACCGAATAGGTTAATCGGATTATTATGGATGTCTTATACATTCGGTTTTATGTTAGAACCAGACCGACTTAACCTTTGGGTTCCGATTCAACTAGTCCAATCGGCTGATTCGATCTGATTTCTGATTAAGATTAACATAATAATAAAACCCATGATCCTATTGATTCAGATTGAGTTGATTGGTTCATGGATACCGAATGGATTGACAGAGTTATTTTGGGTATCTTACACATCTGATTTTATGTTAGAATCGGACCGGCTTAACCTCTGAGTTCTGAATTAACTAGTCCGACAGGCCGTTCATCCTGTTCTGACAACATAGTTGATAACCATTTAAAACTTCTAGCATTTTTTTCTAATTTAAAGAATTACTGAAAACTATCCATCTAATTTTAAAAATTATTAAAAAAATCTATTCAATTTGTGATAATTCTTTATCAACTCAGCCGTCTTAACAATTAATTTTCAATCCTTTTATTAAGACTACTTAATTTACAATATTTAAATCAATCAAAGCATTTTTTAACATAAAAATAAACAAAGCATTTAATGCATTTAATATAAATGCATTCTTTAGTATAAATACATTTTTTATATGAAAATATTTGATATATTAAAATATATTAAATACTTCTTAGATGTTAAATATTTTTGATTTATTTTTTTCATATTTTTATTTTTAAAGCTATATATTGAACTTTTTTTCAGCTAGAGAAATTTATGGATAAAATCGAAAATATTTATGAAGGTTTTTTTGAGCTGTACGTATGTGATATAAGATAAAAATATATGATATCAACGTGGTAGGGACGAGAATTAAGGTTTAGGCAAGTAGCGTGAGTGGGTGATATTTTCTTTAATGATTACTTAGTGATTTGATGGGGATTTAACGTTTTAAATAAAAATGCTTGCTGAGACTCCCGGCAGCGGGGGGGATGACTTCAACTGTTCAACAACCATGGCAAGGTTTGGTGCGTTACAACTTACATGCCACCCATCCGACAAAGAAGTTTGCACGCTAAGCGTTGCATAGATTTTCTTTACTTGGGATCGATTGATCCATGACTCTCACATTATTTTATAAAATGATTCAGCCATGCGCTACGGGATATGGATGATGCCTTTTCTTAAGCGTAGAAAAAACTCCGATGCTACTCATTACGTGCAAATGAAAAATGATCCGAAGAAAAGGATATATATATATATATATATATAATAATTTAATCTGCTCACTTACATCCATATGAATAAAGATGATAAAAAAAATATTATAAAATAAATTATAAAAGTATTTTTTCTCTCAAACCGTCTCTCTCTCTCTATAAAATTTTAACCCCATGTACTTTAGGTTACAGAAGCCTGTATAAAAAAAAAGGAAGCTATATATGGTGTTCTATATATTTATTAGGCTTCAGAGAAACTTTAAAATATATATTAGCTTATTTTTTAATATTCAATTTTTTTTTTTGGTGTGAAAGAATGTTTGCGTATGTGAAACATTTCCAATTATGACTAATGAGATTGATAAAGTTTTTTCTTTTTTAAAAAAATCAGGTCCTCTTTCTAGTGTTTCAAACAAAAAAGGCTTGTGAATTTTTTTTTTTTCTTGAACAAAAAGCTAAATAAATTTCTTCTGCGCTACGCGAGATGATTGCCGGCCATAGTAATTAATTTTTTTGAAACTACACTCTACGATAACAATAAAGAAAGCAAACGTGACAAAAAGCTCGACCAAGTGCCCCCAACCACCGCAATCATGCTTCGCACAATTCCTCCGTCATTATTTGACCCCAAGAATGCGAAACTCCAGTTCGCCGGCGACTTCAAAAGGCTCGCCCGCTCCCGCCGGCGGCATCATTGCATCACCCTCGTATGATTACCGCTATCAAAATAAAATAAAATAAAAAGAAAAAAAACTAATGTTTTTGCGCTATATTTTTTAACAAATTATTGAAACTAGATAGATCAATTTGGTTTCTGTTTGAATTTTTTTAAAGAAAACAATACATCCAAAGAACATGCGAACATCATATAAAGTTTCATTTTTATGATATAGCTAAAATTATATATATCGAATGGATTAAGCAGTCGTATAATATAGCATGGAGGAAGAAAGCATGTTGTTCGTATATGACTTATTGTAGGCTAGTTTTATTTGTCTGCACATTTTTATATTTTTTTCTTTTAATTAAAAAAATATTTATATTTATATTTATTTTATTAAACTAGTTTAAAAATTAAAAAAAATTGCTAGATCACACAAAATTGATAGATCCCTAATGCTTTAAGTTGTGCCAGCATCCGTTATAGCAATCATACCATATTAGCATAATATGATAGCGTGTTGGACCAAATCTTACATGAGCCATGCTGACATGCTTTTATTCATTCGATGGTAATTATAGTTGAAATCAAAGTGTGATGGACATATGTGAAAAATTAAGTTACGAGTATTGTATTATTTTTAACTTAACTCAACTCATTTCAACTCATCTAAGCCTTTTTCCAACTGTATAGGGTTGACTATATGAATATACTTCTTTCACTCTACTTTATTCAGGACTAAGTCGATACTCAAATTATAAATAGTTATATCTCTCTTAATTATTTATGTCCATATTAATTTAGGTCTATATTTACATCTATCATTATCATGAGCTGTTAAAAGATCACTCTTTCTAATTAGAGCATTTAAATGTCTTCGTTATATATGTCCAAACTACTTTTCTCTCATTTTGTCTTCAATTGAGGCTACTTCTATTATTTTTCATATTTATGTATTTTTAATTCTATTTTTTAAAGTTTTACCATATGTTCATCTTAACATGCATATTTTTGTTGTACTTAATTTATTCATATGTTGTTTTAGTATTACCCAACACTTTGTTCCATAAAACATAACTGGCCTAATAGCGATTTTATAAATTTTTTAATAGAATGCATCAATTATACAATACTCCGAAAGCACTCCTATACTTAATCCATCATGCTTTAACTTTTTGATTTACATCTTCATCTATTTTATTTTCTTATTGGATAATTGTTCCTAAATACCTAATATTTTTATTCCTCGGTATCTTTTGGCTTGCAATATTCATTGTCTCCTTATTTGTATTTATTCTACCACTAGAATTATATTTTATTTATTCAATTTTAGTTATACTAATCTTGAAACCTTTAGATTCTAAAGCCTCTTCCAAAATTTCTAAATTAATATTTACTCCAGGTTTAGTTTCATTGATCAACACTATATCGTATGCAAATAACATAAACAACATGATATCATCTTGAATATGTTTGGTTAATTCATCCATAATTAGTGCAAAAAGATATGAACTTAAGGCAGATCCTCGATGCAAACCTACAATAATTAAAAATTAACTAGTTTTTTCTATTATTATTTTAATAATTATTATTGCTCTATCGTACATATCTTTTATCAATTCTATGTATATTTTAGTAACTCTTTTTTTTTCTAAAATCCATCATATTATTTTTCTAGGTATCATATACTTTCTCTAAATCAATAAAAATTATATGAAGATTTTTTTTCTTTTTTTAATACCTTTTCATTAAATTTTTTAATAGATAAATAACTTTTATGATCGATCTTTTGGGCATAAATTTAAATAATTATTTAACACCAAAGTTTCAGTTTTTATTCAAGTTTTATTATCCTCTCCCATAATTTTATGTATAACTTATCAATTTAATCCTCTTATAATTGTATAGTTTTAAATATCTTCTTTATTATATTATTTTTTATAGTAAATAATTAAATTATTATTTAACCATCTAAAGTCCAGTATGAAATTTGATTTTATGGTCATACATCTGTGTGTGCATATATATATATACACATAGAGAGAGAGAAAGGAAGGGAAATCGATAAGCTAATTCGAACCAAAATTAATTTTTGTTATGATTTCATTCAATTTACTATTAAAATTAATTTGATTTCAATTTTAGTCTAAAACAAATTAACTCATATCAATTTAATTAAAAAAATCTAAATCAACCTGACCCATGCATGCACTGACTTTGGATCATAGCGCTGAGCAACTAACAAGAGATGGCATTGTCCAAGCCATTTAGAAGCGACAATGAAGGAGCAGTTGCATAGAAATTAGAAAGGCCGCTCGCAAGCCCCCCTCCCTTCGCTGCCCACCACCCGTTTAGTCCAATTGGCTGATGGATATATAACGAAGACCGAGTTTACCTACCACACAGCTGTGCTCTTCTAGCTAGCTCATTCTCAAAAGCAAATGACCTGTCATAACAACCCGCACTATGCTCGAATCTGGCAACAATCCTCCCTCTTTTTTTCTCTTGATCATATGCAACCAGCTGGATTTTATATTGCTAAAACTCTCTCGCCAGATCAATGAGACCAAGTGCTGAAAACAAGGAACCTTTTTTACGAGGAAAAAGATGCTGCGAGAACAGACGCATATCACTGTACTAATTGCAAGCTGGAAACGGGATTAAAGCCAGAAAGAAAGAAGACGCGATGCCAAAGGAAAGGAGAAGTGCGGTGTTTGTCGATGGAGGCTCTAAAAGGGATATTCTAGATATTTTTTTATTTTTAAATACTATAATTACAGAAAATAGTGCCGAAAAAATTTAATAAAATATGGTAAACCTAGGGGATATCCCCTTTATGATGTTTAAAATAGGGAATAAGAGGGGATATCCCCTTTTATTCCTAAAAGCCATAACTATAAGGGATAGCATAGAATAAAGTTAACCAAAGGGATAATCCATGGTTAACCATGATTAACCATGGGATATCTCCTCAATTTATTTCCTAGAGAATGCATGAATAGTTGGTTATCCATCCAAATAAGAGTAAAAAAAGGTTATCCTATGAATTTACCTTATTGCATTTGATATGATCAATGGGATAGTCAAGGAATATCCCTAGGAATAACCAAGGGATAAACTCTATCCCGTACACTTATCCATGGATAATATTTTTTCTATCAAACACTATCTTAATCATGGATTATTTTCTGAACTTATTTCCTAAAATACTCAGAAATAACTAAAGTTATTTATCCCCTAATGACGAAATAATAATTTTAAAAAAATACTTATTCCCTCAACTATTCTCTGAATAAATACTATCATATATATTTATCTAAAAATAGTAAAAAGATATCAAACACAGTCTAAACAAAAATTTCAGACCGAAAGCTTAGCTTGGCTGCCCGCTTTCATGATTGCTGTATCTGTCTCTCTCTCTCTTTCCACCCTCCTTTCGAATAATTGCCCAATATCCCGCATCTCCCGCGAGTCCAAATGAGGGCTGGGACCCAGTTTTTCTTTTTCTTTTTAATTACTGGTTCTCTGCTCATGTGGCGGAATGTCAAGCTATATGAATGCCTTCGCGTTATTCTTTTTATACATTTTTTAATTCTTAAATTTCCACTTAATAACCACTTTGATTCTCTAACTTTTAATTATTATTTTTTATTTTTTTTATATTTTAATAATATTACATTTTCGATATTTTCTCATATAAAATCAGTTAAAATGAATAAGATAACCAATGTACGTACCGCTCTATTACGAATATTTTTAACTATTAATAGGGTGATATATTACCTATATCATCTACTTTGATTAATCTTATATAACAAAAAGCAAGAAGTATAATATATTTAAAATATAAGAGGTTAAGAGAAGCAAAATGAGTTTTCAATGCAAGCATGAGGACCAAAAGTTTAACCTCTTGTTTTTTTTTTTTTTTTTTTTGATTGAAGATGACACTACAAGGGGCATGACTTCTCTAGAATTTGTGAAGGTCTCATCACATATAATCCAATAAAATTTTTAACTTATACAAGTATACATGCATGACTCCTCAAAATAAAAATAGAAAAAAATAATTTTTGCCACCCATTCAATCGTAAGCAAGCAGCTGTAAAATAGTAAACCAGAGTTTTAACTCTGGAAACGAGAGAAGCCAACCAGCCGAGATAAAAAAAAACTATTAACTATACAAACTAAAAGTGTGGTCTGCGTTAAAATTATGACATTCTATTGAACTCCTTTTGGCCATGCATTCCTTCACCCTTCCAAAAGTAGGATGATGGCATGCATGCATGCATGCCGCATGGTGGTATCATATGCATTGCCACAAAAGACCTCGACCTCGAGCCTACTTCGGCGAAGGGCACCACCACCCGC
Source organism: Calamus simplicifolius (assembly GCA_900491605.1). Taxonomy (NCBI): domain Eukaryota; kingdom Viridiplantae; phylum Streptophyta; class Magnoliopsida; order Arecales; family Arecaceae; genus Calamus; species Calamus simplicifolius. The sequence continues at coordinate 888,407 of UESW01003994.1, read as the reverse complement.
GTCTTGAAGCGAGGCATCGGAAGGCCAGGGGGGGGTGGGGGGCATCTCCTTGAGCCTGCGACTCATGTGATAATTTATTCAGCGGTACGAGCTTAATTAAAGTGTGTGCAGTGTGCTTTTCTCTGCCACGTCGTCCTCCGTCTCTGCCTCGAGATTTGACAGTTGTCGCCACCCCACGTGCGGGGCCTCCCACGACACCCCAAAACAGCGTCAAATCTCTTCCATCATCGCCGATTCGATCCCGCCGATCCGCGGCCGGGTCGAGATCATGCGACGTGACAAAACAAGTTTGTCAATTCGACGGATCACGATTTCCCCCAGCGGCGACGGCCTCGGAAGTCGGCGATGAATCGGCGGAGGATCCGTCCAAAGTCGTCAATTCACTCGCTTCAGTTCACTGTTTCTCTTGGCCTCGACCAAACTGTTTGGCTCGACGGGTTATATGCCTTGGGGTGCCTCGCAACCCGAGCCGTCCTCGCCCTCGTCTCGTAGCATCTTCTCTCGGAGAAGAACGACATTTCCCAAAACACCCTTGCACGATCCCTTTAATTATTAACTAATTCCTTATCTACTTATCAACAGACCAGAGTGTCCTTGGATTTAGTGCCCTGCATCCGCCCGAGCGTCCTAATGTTTAGCATCTCAAGATCAAACTTTCCTTATTTTTAATATAATCTTATAATATTACACGAAATAATATCTAATATTGTAAAACATTCACGAGTTACGTATTATACTGCTTGTGATACCGTGGCTTGAATGATAAAATATGTAAAAAAATTTTAAAAATTATTTATAAATTACTATAAGATTAATTTTTAATATAAAAATTTATTATTAAATAAAGTATTTATTTAAATTAAATGTGTATGTTTATTTTACCATACTTTTAGCTATACATAAAGGTGTCATAATTAATAAAGAATTTGAAAGCATGAAGATTTTGAAAAAAAGTCTCAAATCATAATTAAAATTGAATGGTTGAATTAGAATTCTGTTATATATAAAAAAAAGAATTAGAAAAAAAAGCTCTTACCCCAAATAGATAATATGTGTCATATAAAAAAATTTAATCTTTCATGCAATTCAATTTTTTTTTCTAATCAGGCCTTATCATGCATTGCAAATAATTCATGGAAACTTGTGATGAATTTTATATTTTTTAATCATAAAATATGGATTAGATTTCAATTATGACTTTATGAGTTGACTTAATTGATGGTTTTATTCCATATTGAATTAACTAGTTGACGGTCTTCATTAATAACCGGTCACGTGCAAGGTAGAAGCATGAACGACGTTGGAATCACGTTACTGTATCGGGGTTAATTTAGTCAACCAATAAACTAATCTTTCTTGACTCCCTCCAGTGCTGGGTATTTCCGTAATATATCGACAAAACAAGGTTATTTTCAATGCGCTGGAGCTCAAGCAGCCCCTCCACCCTTTCCGCTTCGGATCCTCCGCTTGTGCTTGTGGTTGCTATTATTATTGTTTGTTTTTAATTTTAACTCCCGTCCGCTCTCTCTCTCTCTCACCCGTCTTCTTTACAGCGAGAACAGCGAGAAGAGAACAGAGTGAGAGTGAGTTGGGATGCCGCTGAGCTCACAGTCCCTTGGCATTCTCATGTCCTTCAAACCGCCTTAAAAACCAACCCACCTCATCTTTCTCCGTTCCTCCCATCATCCCCGGATCTCCGTTCGTCCCATCACCCCATCTCTCCACTCCCATCTCTCTCACGTACACGCAGACTCCGATCCGTACTATCCTCTGATCTCCTTTTCTTGATCTAAATCTCTGCTTTCTTTCCTAATTTTCGTCGAAAATTTGTTCTCCAGTTTCGTTTTTCCCTGAAGAAAAAGGTTTCGTTTTCCTTAAATTTCATCACCCTGGCAATTTTCCGGACTCGATTTCCTGGGTTCACCTTTTTTTTGATCCATCTTCTCTAATTTTCTTGCTTTAAATCGCACTTGGTTTTATCCCTCCGTTGATGGTTTTCGAATCTTGATGTGCTTGATGGTGGAGATCCTTTGCTTTGCTTGACATTTCTTGAATTTTTTGCTTCTTTAGATTCATTTTTCCTCTGCTAGATACCAATGAAGCTCCTCAAGATCGCTTTTTTCGTCTCTTTCTTGTTCCTAAATCCACTTTTTTGCCTGTCTTCTTCGACTCCGCTGAATTGTACCGACAACACTCGCCTCTGCACCTCCTTCATCGCCTTCAAAACGAATCGAAACTCCACCCTGCCCCTGATCCAGAGCATGTTTGATGTATTCCCTAACGACATTACCGCCGACGAGGCCAGCAGCCCCGGCTACCTCTTCATCAGAAAGAACTGTTCTTGCTTGTCCTACAAGAAGTACCTCACCAACACCACCTTTACCGTGAGGGAGGTGGAGGGCCTCGTGTACCCCATGGTCACCGAAGCCTATCGCGGGCTCGCGTTCTTGCCCAACTCGACCCGGAGAGCAAGGATGAGATCCGTGGTCTCGCTGCACCTTCTTTGCGGGTGCTCCAGTGGACTGTGGAATTATCTGATGACCTACGTGATGGAGGAGGGGGACTCAGTCGAGTCCTTGTCGAGTAGGTTTGGGGTCAGCATGGATAGCATTGAGACGGTGAATGGGATGTCGGGTCCCAATGATGTAGTTATCGGCAATGTGTACTACATTCCTTTGAATTCAGGTAACCATTCGTCCGTTGTTAATATATGATGTATGGATCGATTGATGCAGTTTAAGACAGGAGAAAAAAAAAATTGCGAACTTTGCTTTGCTGCCGTAATTTCAGATTCAGTTTCTTGCAATTGTAATAGTGCTACTGGTCAGAGAACTTGGTCATGTGTTTTTTTTTTCCTCTTCCCTGTTTTTAAGAGATTATATTGTAGCGTAGTTGCTCATATATTCGGTTAAGTAGCTGATGTTCAAACAGGCGGGTGTACCGTGAGATAGCTGTAATCAATTAGACAATGACGTCGCGTGTGGGAGCTTTAATAATTGAAGGCGAGCTAATCTTTAAATGTCTCGGACCATCTGGCAAGAAATTTAATGTCACAAATTATGGAAGGAGTTGGCATTAAATTGGTACATGGGTCCATCGGAGCAAAGTCTTGTTAAGCTCAACAGTGCATTTGACATCTCTTTTCTAGTTTTCTTTTGATGATTTATGTTCCTGTTTATATTGGCAGTTTTTTTTGGTTGGTAGTAGAGATGCTCTAGAAATGACAAGGGAAAGATGCAGCATCCGCATTATTATATTGGCAGCTTATAAATTGTTCCGAATTGAGACATTATCAGTGACATGATTCCTTTTTGCCTGGCGTAAGGGTCATATGAGATAATCAAGAGATGTCAAAACTTTGAGATGCCCTTATTTTGCTCTTCTTGATTGAGAGGCAGTATTCAAAGTTTCAAATCATGATGTAAAATCTTACATTCAGTTGACAGCGGGAAATACTTGTTCCTTATGTCTGATAGTTTTTCACCTTCCATCGTGGGGTACCTAAGGGAAAATATTTCACGGTTTATTGCTCTGATGTCCATGCCATAGTGACTTTCTGAAAAAAGGGAATTCTGATTTGATGTTGTGGTGTACGTTGATCATGCATTTCTTTTGTTCTTTGTGTCTTACGTGTTGAAGATAAAAGTATTACTGGGCAAAAGTCACCAGCTTGATTATTAAAAACACCTTCGCATTTTTCTCCTCCCTCTTCTTGTAGTTCCCGGGCAGCCTGTGCACGAAGAATATCTCCTGCATCTGCTCCTGCTCCTGCTCCTGCACCAATCGTTGAAACATTCTCAGGTAAGTGTTGTTAAATATTCATTCTCTCTGTGGGATAGTATGTTCGTGAATTATGCTTTCAAATTTCTTGACAAAAGGATTGGCAGATCATACTTATATACAACCTTCCGGCTTCTCTCCATATTTTATACCTTTTAGTGAAAGCACATGTCTCATGGTTCTTTTTTCTCCATCTTGTGAACGGTTATATATGTGGAATGCTCTGTGACTTATTAAAATGGCGTCAAGAGTACTAGCATCTTAGGAATCACTTCATGTCAATCTCTTTTCTTGTTAATACTAAATACCTTAATGTTTGAATATTAAGAATTGATCACGGGCTTAAATTTTTAATTTTGCAGGGAAACAACATTCTGCCAGATTTCCATACGGATGGGTTCTTGGGAGTCTGGGAGCTGCTCTCGTGCTTATTGTAGTGATTCTACTTTCATGCATATCAATCAGATCATTTGATGGTTGCTCCCAAAATCAAAGAAGGAACACAAAAGATCTTGATCGACCTATCTCTCATAAATTTCACATCCTTAAGAGCACTAGTTTTGTTAATGCCTCAGGAAGGTACCTCTGCTGCAAATCTGTAAATCTGAAGTCATCAAATGGGGAAACAGGAAATCACCATATCAGTATTCCCAGAGGTCAGTGGGCTATTTATTCCATGTCGTCTCATTTACATGCAAGAATTTGTCTCCCCTTTGACATCACGTTCACATGTGCTTTTTGTTTACGTTACAATTTAGTCCCTAGTATTTGGCTGCTGACTTTCTCAAAGACCTTCCTGAACCTATCGAACAAAATTAGGCTAGTTGATGGGTTCATAAATGTAATTTTCAGACATAGTTTTGCTTATGAAAAGAAGAGCTTATAACTTGATTACCTGAAAAGGGTATTTGCAGCCTCGAGGTTCTAAGATTGAACCTTGCTTGTTCAGCGGTAGAAGAGACATTGTGTTGATTGTAAATTTCTCTGCTACAGGGCCTACAAAATATATTGACAATTATGCTTATTTACAACTTTGGTTCATATTTGTCTTGATTACTTTTATCTCTTAAGCACACTTAGGGAGCCATTTAATTGATTTCCATGAAACACCACTCTGAAATGGGCGACATGCTTGGAGCACCAGACTTAACTTGCTAGTTCAGTGCATGTCCAAAGTTGCCTCAGGGATCGGTGATGTGGGGAGCAAGACCTCTCAGAAGTTTGTTATCTCTGCACCAGCTCTGAAGTGCTAATTTGAAAAAAAAAAAATCCAAGGCTGTAAAAGCTGAGTTGATTTGGATTGATCTCAATGCCAATCTTCTTAGGTCTAGCAACAAGGGGTGATAAAAACTATTGGCAGGAGGGGAAAAAACCATGTTTCCAAAGATGAATAACTTCTTTTGGACTGTAGGATGGCAGCTTGCAACCATCAGCAGATGAATGATATTTTGCTTTGGGAAAAAGCTACTATTAGGCAGCTTAGATTAAAGCTTGCAGTCTTGGCAGCATCATATTGATGATTATCTAGAATTAAGGTCTCTGATTTATTGCACAAAGATTGGGCTTTTGGATTGATCATACAATGTCCATGGAATTGATGAACACCCTACCACCTTGACTGAACCCTGGCACAATAGTTGTGTGGACAGTCATTGCCGTTGCCATTAGCTTAGGCCCCATTGGTATAGTTTTTTTCCTGTTTTTTATTTTTAACTGTGAAAACACGAAATCTAATGCAAAAAGGACATTTGATTATCTTATTTTTATTTTGTATTTTTAAAAGTGACTTTTAGAATTTATGAAAAAAGTAAAAGCGAAAAACTCTTACTTTTACTATTTTTTAAAATATTTTTTAAAGTCATAAAACCAACTCTATCCCAACTCCCATGTTTTATTTCTTTTCTTCTGTACCCTTCCTAAACCCCCCTCATCTGTAGCATGATCAACATTAGCAACTTCATGCAAATTCTTCCTTATTTGTTCTTTTCTCTTCCCTTGCTATGCCCTCCATTCCTCTGCTATCCAGGATGGCCCCCTCCTAGGATTCTGATGTGCTCTAGATGAATATATACCGTCTTCCATAGTCTGCAATGCTCGACAGTCCTTGATCAAAGCCATCCCTCTAGATTTTGATTGATATGAGAAAAATCGCTCATAAAAAGGAGATTGATGTCTCTTGGAAGGAGGCTCTCATGTTGGCTAAAGGTATCACCTTTTGCCAAATAGGAGTAAGGTTGTGATTAATATATATATATATATATATATCTGTGTTTGTGTGTTTTTTTTTAAAGTTTTGCTTATCAATCATATATGTTTCTAATAATAAAAATTTATAGAAAAATAGAAACAACATTTTATCTCTATTTTTTTTTAAAGTAAGAGTGACAGTGATGCCAAACACAACCTTAGAGTAAGCATGTTGGAGGCTTTGTTAGTTTAAGTGTGTATCATAATGTGAGAACTCATATGCCTCTCCTTGCTAACCAGATGTTAGTACTCTGTGAGCTGTGTTTGCTTTTGGTCAGAGCAACTTTGCACAAAGGGGTACTTGCTATGGAGCCAGGACAACTAGTTGGTGTGAAGGAAGATGTCTTATTGGAATTATCATGCAATTTTAGTGCGTGAAGCAATAAAAGAAAAATACTTTCAGGTTGCCCTGGACTTAAATGTGTGTAAAACTAATAGGGAAGAAGGTGAAATTTAATATGCAGAATTGCATTCATTTTGTGGTAAAAGATTAGATCTAAAGATTCACATGTATTGTTATATATTTGTGTGAGTATTAGTAATAGGATTGAATCAACTGCCTATGACACTACTAATAATTTACAAATGTAAGTTTCAAATAAAAGAACTAGTAGAGATTAATTTTAGTATTACCATGTATATCTTTACAAGCTTTCATGTTTGATTAATGTTGATATGAATATTGTATGACCTTGTATAAGTATCATCATTGGTAACTGTAGCTGGCCTATGAACCTTATAGTAGTAGTAGGAATAACGTAGTATATACTGAACATAAGTGATATTCTTTTTATATAGGACTCACTTTTGGTATTCCTTGCAACCTTGCTCACTCTGTGAACATGCTACAACCTAGATCCACCATGGTCCCATTATCACATTGTTGGATGATGGTAGACCATTAGACCTCTCATGTCACTTCAAAATGCCAAAATAATACATTTTAGTGTTATCGTTATCTTGGCTGCTTGTTTTATGGTTATACTGAAGAGTCAAATGTGTATCTCTATATATCAGTTCTACTTATAGAACATTGCTATATAATATTCCTACGTGTACATAATTATGTTTATTTTGAGACCTTTTGAAAAGTCCAGCCCATTTAAACCTTTAGCCATTGAATTACATTTCACGAATCTTGATTCCCTCCCTAACGTATTACTAGTTTTCTGCAGATATGGTGACTGATGCATTTGAAATGGAGAAACCTATTGTTTTCACGCATGAAGAAATTCTTTCTTCAACTGATGCCTTCTCTGATTCAAATCTACTTGGTCATGGGACATATGGTTCTGTGTATTATGGAGTGCTTCGGGACCAGGTTTGTCTTGTCCATATATCATGTATTATTGAATACCTTGACTGCTTCTCCAATAATGACTCATCAATTATAACCATGATCTTTAGGAGGTTGCAATAAAAAGAATGACTGCTACCAAAACAAAGGAATTTATAGCGGAGGTGAAAGTTCTCTGCAAGGTTCATCATGCAAGTCTGGTATAAGTCTTAGCATGCTAGAGTACTTGTGACTTCTTCAACCTCTTCTTAGTGACCTCCGTATTAACCTTCTTAACTTACCTAAATTTTGTCAAGGTAGAGTTGATCGGTTATGCAGCAAGTGATGACGAGCTCTTCCTTATTTATGAGTATTCTCAAAAGGGTTCACTTAAGAGTCATTTACATGATCCACAGAGTAAAGGTAAGATTGCATAAACTACTGAACTGGTTTCCCCAGAAATCCATTTTCTGCTACTTACAAATGGATGGTAGAACATAGATCTTCATGAAACTTTCTTGTAGTAAACCCAACTTTAAGATTTTATTCTCTACCATCCTCACTAGGTTTTGCTAGGAAGCATGGATGCTTTAAGCTGCATGCTGCATTCATATCAGATGTATGTTGGATAGCTATGCTCATTGCATACTTTTAGGATGCATGTCTGTTGTTTGTTGCTTATGTTGAGTATCCTTTTTTTCAATTGGAAAAAGTGCTCTGGGTACTTCTATACGTGCTCAAATTACTGTGATGATACTTTTGAAGATAAGAAGAAAGTGCTCTCTCTCTCTCTCTCTCTCTCTCTCTCTCTCTCTCTCTTCTCTCTCTAAGTGTTAAGATTTTAATGATGAATAATGATGCCAATGCTATAGTTGGAATGAGCATTGGGATCTATGGACTTGAATATGGATTAGTATAAAATTTGTAGAAGTTGTTGTTGGTACATAAAGTATGGATTATGGCCTTGTTTGGAAAAAGTTGTTGGCAGTATTACTTTTGACATTGAAGCATTTGGAAATAGATTTTTTGTAAAATGTTATTTGTTGTTTAGTAACTATATTTGTAAAATACCGTGGAATTTTCATAAGTCCCACATCTATTTGGTTAGTAAATTAAGAATGTGCTTTTAGAATGACAAATGATAATGGACATTACATAATATTAAAAGTGACTATTCTTGTGGTTTGAATCTCTCACCTTTTAAGTTCTATAGAAAAAGGCTTCTTGATTAGCTTAAGAAAGTACTTATGGGCAGAAGTTTCAAATAGGAGATTGTATCAAAAGTACTTTTTAGCTTTCGGACAAAAGGTACTTTTGGTAGAAAGCCGTTTCAAAGACTTTATCAAAAATTTTATCTTACAAAAGTACTTTTTAGTCTTTGAAGATTGCTTTTGACTCCTTCAATAGTGTTCCCAAATGAGGCCTACTTTATTATTTGGATGTTCTTTTATATATGTGAAAAATGCACACACATTTATATTTTATCCTAGCCATAGTATATCATATTTTTTTTAGGGAGCATTTGGTATGGGATGATCCATTTAGGATCACTGGTAATCCATCGGATGGTGATGGAATCATCCCATTTGGTTACATTGGGGTGATCCTCCACAACGGTAATCCAAGATCATTCCCACCTTATAGATCACTCCCTTAGGGGTGATCCTATCACTGTCATCAAGGGTAGTGATCTTGAAATAAAATTTATAGTCCAAATATCCCTCATTTAATAAATATATTATAATAGCAACAATTATATATAACATGATATATAAAATTAATATATCATATTACTATATTATATCAATCTAATATTATTAAATTATATTATATTAGTAATATTTTATTTATAATATACTCTATAAGAAATAAAATATGATGTTATTATTATATTATATTATAGTTTATCAATTATGATATAATAGATATAATGTAATATGTCATGCTATATTATATTATGTATATACTAATATAATATAACATAATACTAGTTTATATATTATAATATATGATATAATTTAATATATCATTAGATATTATATCATAGATATTATAGTAATAGAGTACAAGTATAATAGGGGTGACTTGGGTATTTTATGGTTAGTAATCTTAAATTTTTATGGCATATCAAACTGGTAATGTTAAATCATCAATTATCCTTGTTCACTGTGGTATGCCATACTAAATGCGGTGATCCTTGATAACTGAAATCGGATCACCTCAGCATTATAATCACTAATAGTCTAAGATCACCGAGGCGATCCCAATTCCCAAAATGCTCACCAAACGTACCCTTAAGCTTTGCTATTATCAATGTGTTTGTATCATATGGTATCCATACCTTGTATGGATGCCATAGCCAGCATGTTTTGCTCCATAGCAAGCATGTTTTGCTCCATAGCAAGCATGTTTTGCTATTATCTATATGCTTCATAGCAAGCATGTTTGCTTATTCTTTAGCCAAAGGTCATCAGCCATAGTGAAAGAATTATAAAGTACTTATAATAAATGAAAGTAGTTCTTGGATCTTTTTGTTACTTTATTTTCCTCTTTTTTAAGGTAGTTTTCATAAAAGTTTTTCTACTTTTTCTTTTTATTTTGTGAGTGTATTGGTGGGATTTTACTATTTGTGAGGTGGTACAAGAGATGGAGCGTGCTTTAAGGTCAAGATCCCCTCCAAGACCAAATGTACCAGACTTAGAACTTAAATATAGATTTATAAAAGAAGGCAAGCCTTCAAGCCCTTTCGCTGATAAAGATTTTCAAAAAGGTTGATCTAAGTTTGGAGGCACCATAAGAGAATTGAAGGCAACATCTTGAAATCCACAATCAACACATATGCACCCTGAGGATGGTAGGATAGTGTCCTAGCAACTGGACCAACTGCTTCACCAGGTTTTATTCCTCACCTGGGATCCTGTTTCATTGATCAGTTGTATATTTTGAGCAACCAGTACGTATCATATTGTAAGCATATTTTGTGTTGATTTCACAGAGCACAAATAATTAGCATCATTTTCACACAAAAAGCTCTGCAGTATTTAACTGGTTCTTCAGAATCTTTTTCTTTTCCTTTCATTATATACTTTTACTTGATTTAGGTAATCAAGAATTAAGATATATCAAAGTCATATATCAAGCATTGTTGCTGTTGTATATAGTTTATGTCTTTCTCTAGTGCCTTGTAACCTCTCTAATTAGGTCATCTGTCCATTAGAACTTTTAGAAATACTACTGTTGTCACTATTCTTTGTCTGTAACACTTAACTATTAATCCTTTTTGGCAACCTTCAAGGTCTATCATAGAAGAAATGAACTCTCTTCCATTCCCATCTGATTTTGTGGATATTCATTGTCCTTAAACCTCGAGTATGGCCCTTAACTCGAGCAAATTCTGTCGCGGAGTTGCTGTCTTCATTGCAATACTCCTGGCAGCGCAAAAGAAGGTTCTAAACCACTAGGTCTTTCAGAGATATCTTTTTACCTAATCACTTTATCTGCTGATTTCTATGTTCTGCATATGCTATCCATTTATTTGCATTATTTTATAAATTTGAATATAAGCTGAGCATCAATTGCTCGGATTTTCATATTCACACATTATGGCAATGCTATAACAGTACATAGCTACCCAGGATAATAAGTTTATAAATGTAAGCTTTCTGCTATTTCAAAGGCTTGAATGCTTTCAGATAAATGGTAAATGGTCTAAAAGTGGTCAATTGATGTTTATACAAAACAGTGAATTGGGAAGAAGTAGAGGTGGGCACTGGGCCGTGCCGCCCATGGCACGGCACGGCCCAGGCCCTAATGGGCCGTGCCAGGCACGGCCCAGTTTACCGGGCCGTGTCGGGCTCAGAAAATTTTTTCTGTTGGCCCAGCACGGCACGGCCCATGACGGGCCTGGGCCGGCCCGTCGTGCCGTGCCGACACGGCCCACCTGGGCCGTGCCAGGCACGGCCCAGGTGGGCATGGGCCGTGCCGGCCCAGGTGGGCCGTGCCAGGAACGGCCCAGGTGGACCTGGGCCGTGCCGGCCCAGGTGGGCCTGGGCCAGGCACGGCCCAGGTGGGCCATGCCAGGCACGGCCCAGGTGGGCCATGCCAGGCACGGCCCAGGTGGGCCATGCCAGGCACGGCCCAGGTGGGCCATGCCAGGCACGGCCCAGGTGGGCCATGCCAGGCACGGCCCAGGTGGGCCATGCCAGGCACGGCCCAGGTGGGCCTGGGCCGTGCCAGGCACGGCCCACCTGGGGCCTGGCCCATGAACAGCTCAAATAAAAAAATTTATAAAAAATATTTTTTTTTGATAAATTAAAAAATTATTAGGAATAAAGAAATTTTATTAATATAAAGCCACCATAATGGTGGGGGGTTTGGCACAGACCCCTACCAGTTTATTAATTTAAAATTAAAATGGTACAGAAGGGAGGGGGGCTAGGCCTAACCTCTAGAACATAATACAATAAGTAAGAAGAAAAAAATAGAAAGATCGCAACCATCGGATCATCGCCGATCGGATGGATCGCAACCGTCGGATCGATCATCGCCGATCGGGATCATGGCTTGGATCGATCGCAACTGTCGGATCGTCTTCGATGGGATAGATCGCAACCGTTGGATTGATCATCCCTGATCGGGATCATGGCTTGAATCGATCGCAATCGTCGGATCGTCTCCGATCGGATCGATCGCAACGGTTCGATCGATCATCACCAATCGGGATCATGGCTTGGATTGATCGCAACCGTCGGATCGATCATCGCCGATCGGGATCATGGCTTGGATCGATCACAACCGTCGGATTGATCATCGCCGATCGGGATCATGGCTTGGATCGATCGAAGACGTCGGATCGTTTCCGATCGGATTGATCACAATGGTCCGATCGATCATCGCTGATCGGGATCATAGCTTGGATCGATCGCAATCGTCGGATCGTCTCCGATTGGATAGATCGCAACCGTTCGATCGATAATAGTAGATCAGGATCATGGCATGGATCGATCGCAACCGTCTGATCGTCTCTGATCAGATCGATCATCGCCGATCGGGATCATGGCTTGGATCAATCGCAACCGTCGGATCGTCGCCGATCGAATGGATCGCAACCGTCGGATCGATCATCGCCGATCAGGATCATGGCATGGATCGATCGCAACCGTCGGATCGTCTCCAATCGGATCGATCGCAACCGTTGGATCGATCATCCTTGATTGGGATCATGGCTTGGTCGATCGCAGACATCGGATCATCTCCGATCAGATGGATCGCAATAGTCCGATCGATCATTGTCGATCGGGATCATGGCTTGGATCGGTCGCAACCATCGGATCGTCTCCGATCGGATGGATCGCAACTGTTGGATTGATCATCACCGATCAAGATCATGGCTTGGATCGATCGCAACCGTCGGATCGTCTTCGATCGGATTGATCGCAACCGTCGGATTGATCATCGCCGACCGGAATCATGGCTTGGATCGATCCAGACGTCGAATCATCTTCGATCGGATGGATCGCAATCGTCGGATTGATCATCGCCGATCGGGATCATGGCTTGGATCGATCACAGACGTCGGATCATCTCCGATCAGATGGATCGCAACCATCGGATTGATCATCGCCGATCATGATCATGGCTTGGATCGATCGCAGACATCGGATCATCTCCGATCGGATTGATCGCAACAGTCCGATCGATCATTGTCGATCGGGATCATGACTTGTATCGATCGTAACCATCAGATCGTCTTCGATCGGATGGATCGCAACTATTGGATTGATCATCGCCGATCGGGATCATGGCTTGGATCGATCACAACCGTCGGATCGTCTCCGATTGGATGGATTGCAACCATCGGATCGATCATCCCCGATCGGGATCATGGCTTGGATCAATCGCAACCGTTGGATCGTCTCCGATCGGATTGATCGCAACGATCTAATCGATCATCGTCGATCAAGATCATGGCTTGGATCCATCGCAATCGTCGGATCCATCATCGCCGATCAGGATCATGACTTCGATCAGTTGGCTGGTGCCTAGGTGCACAGTGTGCTCCTGGCACCAGCCGTGCCATGGCACGGCCCTTGGCACGGCCTATAAAATGGCCCAGCAAGGCCGTTCTGGCACGGCCCAGCAGGGCCATTGCTGGGCCGTGCCAAAACGGCCCAGCAGGGCCGTGCCAAAACGGCCCAGCAGGGCCATTGCTGGGCCGTGCCAAAATGGCCCTTCTGGGCCGTGCCATGGCACGGCCCAGCAATGGCCCTGCTGGGCCGTGCCATGGCACGGCCCAGAAGGGCCGTTTTGGCACGGCCCAGCAACGGCCCTGCTGGGCCGTGCCAGGCACGGCCCGTGATGGGCCGTGCCAGGCACGGCCCGTGGCCCATTTCTTGATGGGTCACGGGCCGTGCCGAATTTGATTTTTTTTTTAATGGGCCGTGCCTGGCACGACCCATTTGTTAATGGGCCGTGCCAGGCACGGCACGGTAATTTTTCTGGCACGACGGGCCTGGGCCGTGCCTGGCACGGCACGGCCCAGTGCCCATGCCTAGGAAGAACAAAATATATAATGTAATAAAGCTAATTTGAATGATGTCATCGTTATTTTATGTTTTACTATATAATTTTAGCATGCTGAAACATCAAGATTGGAGAAACTTGAACGCATTTTTCTAATTCCCTTACAGATACTTATTATGTGTTTACTACCCAATTGTAAACCAAAAATTCAGCGTTCCAAATAACTGCAAGTTTTTAACTACATTTAGATTTAGAAGTTAATTTCATTATGTTGGATATGTAAATCTGAACTATGTTTCTTTTCTCTAACAAAGTCAATTGTTTGCGACATCAAATTACTAGATTTGCTGTTTAGGTGAGTGCACTTATTTGTATCGATATCTAATAAATGCTGAGTGCAGTTCATCCTTAATTTTAACTTCAGGTCATACATCGTTATCTTGGATCTCTAGAGTTCAAATTGCACTTGATGCAGCTAGAGGTCTGGAATACATTCATGAGCATACAAAGGATCATTATGTTCATCGAGACATCAAAACAAGCAACATCTTGCTCGATAGTTCTTTCAGAGCAAAGGTTTTTGCTGATTTAAATTTATTTTCACTTGCATCTTTCCATGACTGTAAGTTGCATGCTAGTAACTCTTACTTCATATAGATATCTGATTTTGGACTTGCAAAACTTGTTGTGAAAACTGGTGATGGAGAAGCATCTGCCACGAAAGTTGTTGGCACTTTTGGTTATCTGGCTCCAGAGTAAGTAAATCTATAAGCATCAGGTTCACTAAAATTTCTTCCAGCAGTATACTTTCCTCTATATTTTTTCTTTTGATTTTCCACAGATACTTGCGTGATGGTCTGGCTACCACGAAAAGTGATGTATATGCATTTGGGGTTGTCCTTTTTGAACTGATATCGGGCAAAGAGGCAATAACAAGAACAGAAGGAATGATTTTAAACAACTCTGAAAGGCGATCTTTGGCATCAATTGTAAGTTTTTTTTGCTTTTGTGGATTTGTAAGACAGAGTAACTGTCTTCGTTCAACAACTTGATACTTGTAAAATAAGCACATAAATTTATTCTGTTTAGTTGTTTTTCTCTGTCTGTACTTGCTTTCTTGAAATGATGATGCCAATATTCTGTTGTCAGAGTCCTAGTTCTAAGTTATATAAACTTGAAGAAGTCAAATGATTTAGTACTTTTTTCTGTACTTTTTTCCTAATTTATAAAGGATCACGTTTGAGATAATATATTGCTGCTAAACTCAAGGATGCAAAATAATACATCAGTATAATTTAGGAAAAAAGAAACAATATATGGTTTTCGTAACAACTTGCGATTACTGATATAAGTTACTTCTCCAAATATTATTCCTTGCTTTCTCGGGTGCATGTAGATGTTCTAAGACGGTGTAACATAACCATCAAGCCTTGTCCCAGATTTATGGGTTCTGCATTGTGCATCATTATTCATTTATTCCTACCAAAGTTGGGCTCTACAATGACTGCAACCTTGCAGTTAGAGGTTATTTGTGCTACCTCTTCATTGGCATTGCACCATGACAATGTCTATGCTATAATTCTTGACTCACTTGTCCATGCTAGAATTCATCAGCTATTCTTATGCTGTAGTGAGACATGAAAGCTACATCATGATGCAACGCCCTTGTGTCATATTTTCTATTTATACAATTCATTTTCCATTTTGATTCAGTATCAGAATCGAAAATGAACACATACCATGGAAAATTAACCTATTAGTACTGATGGGAGAAGGAACTGATTGCTGACCTAATGCTATCTGGACTGAATTCTCACTAGAGCCTTCCAAATTGTTGTAAACAGATTTGTCAACTTTTTCATGTTTGATCTAGAGATCTAGAACTTAACATCTCTTACCTAGTTTATGTTCAAATCTTATAGATTTGGTTATTTATTTAATTATTTATATCATCTTATCTTCCTCATCTATTACCTTAAGCATGACACAATTATGCCAACACATCTAATTTTAAGGCTCTGTTTTCGCATGGCAACCTTTCAGATGCTAGGAGCTCTGAAGAGTTCCCCAAGTTCAATGAGCATGGCTAGCCTGAAAGAGAACATTGACTCCAATTTGATGAATTTATATCCTCATGATTGTGTCTACAAGGTGAGTGATTTTGCACATTCCATGTTTTGTAAGCAGTGAAAGGTTAGATGGGATTACTTATTCATGCTTGTTTCTCCATCCATGCTAGAGAAACAGCTAATGCTCGATTTAAAATGACATGAATGGGAAAAAAAAAAAAAATATTTATAATGACTGGATTATATTTGATGTTTCTATTTTCACAGTATTGTCTTTTTTGGCAGAGCAAATTTTGCTGAGCTCATGCTACATATTATTATATGCTGTAGTGCTTGTTCTCGCATTTATGTCATCAATCCTGAAGCTCTTATTTCTGCTTCTAATTAAAACATATAATAACAGTGTGAATTTGATGCCAACATACTTATCTAGATGACACCCCAACGACATCCCCCAACCCTGCAAAGATTTTTCTCTTTTTTAGAAAAGAATGCAACTGTCAAACTTCTTGTGCCGTATAATCATGAGAGTGAATATTGATAACTTAGCTATAACATTTTTTATGAATTAGAATTTCACAGACGAGGAAGATCCATGAGGATAAGATGAATGAAGAATAAATGGTAATGCAGATATGGACACGAAGAGAGAGAAGATACGAAGTGAAACTAGAAAAATAAGAGTATGCTATGAGCACCAGCAGTAAAATAGATGAATTAGTTTGGTTTCCAGTGGAGCTGAAATGCATAGTTGAGCTGAAATGGGGGTGGTTGACAATCTGGTGTCTTTGATTATGTTAAATAGTTCTATTTCACTCTGTTATGAATTAATTAGTAAAATATAAAACAACTGGTCTTACGTTTCTTTGAGGATGTTTTACATGAGGAAGGGGCCACTGCTTGGTGCAACAGCAAAAGGCTTGGGCTGACAGGAGTAATATCATGAGTTCAAGTCCTAGGTCAGCTACTTCGTGCATAAAATATTGAAAATTAGATATGTCTTCAGTTTGCCCCTCTCAGGACCCTGGATTGCTGAGACACTTAACTGGGTAACCTGATTGGTTAAGTCATCGGTGGTATCCTAGGCCCTTGACGTTCTGAATTTTTCATAATAGATCAGCATATAATTACTAAATGCACAGAAGGCTTTCTTTGCCATTTTTGTGGCACTTCTTTTCCTCTCTTAAATTAAAAGGTGGCTGTGCCTAATTCTTGTGTTTGCTTTTGCCCTAAGATGGCGATGCTGGCAAAGCAATGTGTGGATGAAGATCCAATTTTAAGGCCAGACATGAAGCAAGTGGTTATTTCTCTGTCCCATATACTGCTTTCATCCGTGGAATGGGAGGCGGCTTTGGCTGGAAACAGTCAAGTTTTCAGCGGCCTTGTGCAAGGAAGATGATTGATGATTGTCGATCTTGCTCCTCTCCAGCGAAGGCATCGGGTTTTTCTCTATCCCCACATCCTCTGTGTATATTATATCTTCTATCCTTTAGTGTGCCTACGGGGTGCATCAGCATCAGATAATATATTCTGTCTTTTTATTCTTTTGCTGTTTGTATTCTACGTGATTTAAGTAGTGCTTGTGCAAACAGGTATTGTTTCCTTCAATTGTAGTTTTACAATTTTATTCCATTTATTTTGGGGGAAAAAAAAAGGTGGATCTGTTTCAATGGCAAAAATAGCTACCAAGGTCCCATCTATAAATAATACCCTGACCGCTGCTTGCCATTTATCTGTAATCAAACATCATGCGTGGACCCCATGAAAAAGATGCACCCTATTTTACCTGCTTATCTGTTCTCCCATGATAATGAAAATCAAATTGTCACTAAAATGAGGGTGAGGCTTCTTTTTTCAATATCGCTTGTGGCACGGTTGGTTTCATCATTCTGCTGTATGAGTTTGGTTCCATCGAACTTGGAAGTCTTGGTTGGGAAGCGGAATCCTGTTTCTAGCTGTCCTCTCCGGGTGACTAGTCTCTTCCTGAGCGTTACTTTCTCTTCTTAGAAGCAAGCAATCGGTATTGGAAGCCATCATGTTCTTTCTGAAAAATCAGGGATAATTTTTTAATTTTTATAAAGTTATTCTTTGTTGATAAGAATTAATTTTAATTCCAACAATTTTATCCTAGAATAGCTTTTAATTTTTATAAAATATAAATTTTAATATAATCAATTTTTTCTTTATATAAGCGAATGCGTCTTGGCCTTAAGGAATCATGGATAATTAGAGAGAGCCTAATGAGCCTTAAAAAGGTTGATGAAAAGTTTAGGAGTAGTAGGCTTAGGATGTGTGGGAGAGCGAAAGTTGGAAGAGAAAAAGGTTGAGTTATTATTTTAAATATATGTATTTTTTTTTAAATCTTGAATAATATTTTTGCTATCATTACTTGTTTTATTTGGTGCTGAATCTTAGATTGACATGTTTGATCTATAACAAAAATGTGCCATTCTACGGAAGAAGCGAGAATGCCAAATGGTAACTAATTGAAAGAAGCTTCTTTGTACATCATCCTTTTAAAAGCTGTGTGATGATGGAGATGCAACCCCTTGCGAACATTCACACGGGAAATTCAGATTGCTAGAGTATAATCCGTGCCTGCGTCCAACCATGCTCCTTCATTCACGTAAAACTAGCGATTCAGATAGCAGAGATGCCAGATAGCAGCATATTACTGTTACAATATCCACGGCGATCGGTCATTCTAGCTGTTCTGCTACTCTTCAGCACATCTTTGAGATGGTGACTTTGTTTGATAACTTGCAGCCCTTTGGAAGACTATAATCAAAAAAACCAAACAGAACATGGATGGCAGAGCAGCTGATCACGGGCTACCAAGCTTGGATCGAATTTTTTACGGGTTTGGACTCGTGGAACGGGTTTGAAAAGAAAATTAAGCCTAAAATTATTTTTTATATATACATAATTTTGTGATAATAATAGATTTATTTGGAAAGGGATGGCTGCAAGGTTGACCTGATTTTGGTCTGTTTCAAGTGGGCAAGCTTTTGATCCCGACGGTCGGGCCAGGCCGGACCTGGATGCAGGTACCGGGCGTAGTAGCTACTCGTCCGGTTGGATGCCCACGCTCATCCTCGCACGTTGGATGACCGCGCTCGCCATGGCACAAAATTTCTTACATTTGCTGGGAGGTACGAGAGGTGGAGAGCGCGAGTGGCCTGTCCTGGCGTATCAGTGAACGAAATTTAACGATGTTGGTTTACGATTTAATATGGTATTCCCGGTGGCCAGTTCTTCTGGTTCATGTGTTCTTCAGGGCCCCCAGTATAGTATGTACATAATTATCGTTTACATTGCTCCCAGTCAAAGCAATCATAATCGTTACCATGTAGTATAAACATGCCATAAGTAGTTTACTAGCATCCCTGGGTGATCCATGACCAATAAAGAGCACGAGCAGCATGAACTTGGATGACCTAGTTCATGACCTAATGACTTGATGCATACTACTAGCTGGTGTAAGCGGAAGTAATTCAACTTTTAAATGAAAGGTAGCCAACTAGATCAATGGAATGGATAACATCATTTGGAGTGCTAACCAACGGCCGATGGCCCGTCTTTGGATCCCACCTTAACTTGATATTTAGTCAGGTTTTCTCCAATCCTTTTTTCAAAAAAAATACAAAGAAAGAAAATAATTGATGCAGAATATTTTTTATTCAATTGATGGATTGACTTACATGATGTGATATGCCACAAATTCACCCGACTTGGAAGATGTGAATTATGGAAAGGATGATGCATGGCATAAACTAAAGCTATTAAAATAAAATCAATGTAAGCTTTTTAAGTCAGTAAGCAATTAAACAGATGAAATCATCAGCCAATGGGCAACTGCACAGATTTGTACACTTCCTGATTGAACTCAAAATTCTTGGGAGTCCATTTTTCTATTCTTGTCCTCTATTTTATATAATGTACGCCTTCTATTCTTCTAATGGATGTGAAATTAAAATACAATAAAATGCAGTTTGAAAAGGGAGCAGATCTGTTTCAACCTAAATCTGTAGGCAGCAAGACTGGTGCATCCATTGGGAAGAATATAGCTGATAGAAATTCTGAAGCAAAAAAGCGTTCTGGAGAAGTCAATAAGAATCTGTTGGGTAAATAGGCTAATAAGGCCTAAATAGGTTAATAGACCTAAATATCCTAATAGACCTTGAAAGTCCATCACTTCACTTTAGTGTGTGAATAAAAAATTACGGGGACATTTAGTCCCATATCGGAAAAATCAAGAAAGAAAGGTTCACTTATATGGAAACTATTTCTTGAAGCTTAAGTTCCTTAGGCTTACCATAACTGAAGAGCTTGAGGGTGATGCTATGCATCACCCTCGCGCACGCACATGCGCGTGTACGAAGGGTGCAATGGACGCTTTGTAGGCGCACTTTGCACATGAGCATCGTCACGAGGAGCTTGAGGGGCTTTAAATTTTTTATAGATCATGAGGATCCGACGATGGAGACTGATCGGATCAAGATAAAGGGCTGAGATCAATTGACCGTTGATCATCGGATCAGGATTAGAACTGATCGTTGATCGATCAGATGAAGGGTCGAGATGCGATGATCAAATCATAATCGCGATCGCGATCCAACGGCTCACACCCGTCGGTTGACCAGTCAACAGAATGATTGGTGATAAGGCATCCATCCGATCGTCGGTTGGTGATAAGGCACCCGCCCGATCGTACGGTTGGAGATAAGTCAACGGTCCGATCATGAAATGGTGTATCAAAGACGTGCAACCGTCTATCTGACAACGTGATCATCAGATCACGATGATGAAAAGGCATATTAGGATGAGGACAGCCTTATCCGATCAGTTGATCTTTAGATCATAGCCATGAAAAGGCTTATTCGATCGCCTGATCTGAAGATCACGATGTCTAAAGGGCATATCAAGGGTGATAAGTCTTTAACCTTCACATCCTTTGATCAAATTTGATCAAAGAATTCAAATTAAATTAAATTCGTAGGGTTGCTTCCAAGAGGCACCTAAAAACCTATAAATAGGACCCTAGACCCTCTCATTTCATTCATTCCAATTCCATTCCGAATTGAGTTCTCTCCTAGGCATTTGCATACTTTCCTAAGGGTAGTATAGCAATAGTGCATTAAAAAGAGAGTAGCATTCTTGGTTCGATTTTTTTGGTGAATTATAGTGCTGCTTTCATCAAAAGGAGATTGTTGTATCCAGAAAGATAATCATCATACTGACCGTGAGCACCATTGCGGGACTAAATTGTCTTAAGAATATAGAGTGTAACTCTGCCTCAGTCTGATAGATTAGGTAGCCACCATCTGCCGCAACCAACAATCTTAAGACAATTTTTCTGCTATCATGGAAATGCTGCTGCAGATGGCTACTATGACGACATCCGTTCAAGCCAAGAGACCAGAGAAATTCTCTGGCACGGACTTCAAGAGGTGGCAACAGAAGATGTTGTTCTACCTTACAACTCTGAATCTGGTCAGAGTACTGAATGAAGATCCGCCTATCCTGAAGGAAGGGGAGACCGACAAGCACGTCATTGCTACGGTGGAAGCATGGAAGCACTCAGACTTCCTTTGCAAGAACTACATCCTGAATGGTCTAGACAATACCCTGTACAATGTGTACAACAGTATTGCTACTGCCAAGGAGTTATGGGCATCCCTAGACAAAAAATATAAGACAGAGGATGCTGGACACAAGAAGTTTGTGGTTGGAAGGTTCTTAGACTACAAAATGGTCGACCACAAAACAGTTATGGAGCAAGTCCAAGAGCTTCAGATCATCCTGCATGAGATACATGCAAAGAAAATATCTCTCAGTGAGTCATTTCAGGTAGCTGCCATCATAGAGAAGCTACTACCACTATGGAAGGACTTCAAGAACTACCTGAAGCATAAGCGGAAGGAGATGGGACTTGAAGACCTAATTGTTCGCCTGAGGATCGAGGAGGATAATAAGAGCCAAGACAAGAAGACATGAGGACAACCTGCTGAGCCAAAGGCCAACCTCATAGAAGGAAGAAAGAAATGCAAGTTTTCAGGCGAAGGCTTTAAACAGAAGAAGGGCAATCCAAAGAAATATAAATTCAAGGAAAAGTGCTTTGTTTGTGGAAAGCAAGGACACAAATCCAAGGACTACCATTTCAAGGACAAAGAAATGAAAGAAGTCAACGTTATCGAAACCCTATCCAAAGAAGTATCCGAAATGATGCTGTCAGCTGTTGTATTTGAAGCAAACATGGTTGACAAAGCAAATGAGTGGTACATCGACACTGGAGCTACCAGACATGTCTGCTCTGATAAGAGTATGTTCTCATCATATACTCCTATCAATGGCAGAAATTTGGTCATGGGTAACTCTGCTACATCCAAGATAGAAGGACTTGGCCGTATCGTTATGAAGATGACATATGGTAAGGAGCTTCTACTTAATGATGTGCTACATGTCCCTGACATCTGGAAGAATCTTATATCAGGCTCCCTCCTAAGCAAACATGGTTTTAGGATGGTCTTTGAGTCTGATAAATTTGTACTCACTAAGGGGAGGATATTTATTGAAAGGGGTTACTTGAATAATGGATTATTCAAGGTGATGTAATGACTGTACACAGAAACCTTGAAATAAATAAAGCTTCTTCTTCTACTTATATGATTGACTATTCTTATTTATGGCATGATAGATTAGGACGAGTGAATTTTAATTCATTACGAAAATTAATGAAATTAGAATTATTATCTAATCCTGAAATCGATCCACATTACAAGTGTGAAGTGTGTATTGAAGCTAAGTTAGCAAAAACACCATTTCCATCAGTTGAAAGAAATACTGAACCTCTTGACTTAAAGTCAGTTCAAAGTTCAAACTAGAGGAGGTAAAAAGTATTTTATAACATTTATTGATGATTCAACTAGATACCGCTATGTGTATCTACTAAAGTCTAAGGATGAGGCCTTAGAAATATTTAAATGTTATAAGAATGAAGTTGAAAATCAACTTGGAAAAAAGATTAAGGCCATAAGGAGTGATAGAGGAGGTGAATACGATGCACCTTTTGGCGAATTCTGTCAAGAGCATTAGATTATTCATCAAACTACTGCTCGTTATTCACCTCAATCTAATGGAATCGCGAAACGTAAAAATCGCACATTAAAAGAAATGATGAATGCTATGTTAATAAATTCTGGTACATCACAGAATTTATGGAGAGAAGCAATTCTCTTAGCAAATCAGATTCTTAATAAAATACCTCTTAAGAAGAAGGAAGTTACTCCATATGAGTTATGGAAAGGAAAGGAAAGGAGCCTTCTTACAATTACTTAAAAGTGTGGGGGTGTCTAGCTAAAATAGCTATTTCGGACCCCAAAAATGTCAAAATAGGACCTAAAATTGTTGATTATATATTTATCGGTTATGCACATAATAGTAGTGCATATCGCTTTCTTGTGTATAAATCAGATATATCTGATATACAGATAAATACAATCATGGAATCAAGAAATGCAACATTCTTTGAAGATATATTTCCAAGTAAAAGGAAATTAGAAATAAGTTCAAATAAAAGAACTTATGATAATACTGCTAGTAGTAGTCATCAGGAAGAATATCCTGAAGATGAACCCAGACGCAGTAAGAGACCAAGAGTTGCAAAGTCTTTTGGTCATGATTATGTAACTTATATGTTACAAGATGAACCTCAGACATTCAAGGAGGCAATGTCTAATCCAGAAGCACCCTTTTCGAAAGAACCTGTCAATAATGAAATTGAGTCCATCATGCATAATCATACCTGGGAGTTGGTAGACTTACCATCTGGTATGAAACCTTTAGGGTGCAAGTGGATTTTTAAGAAAAAGCTTAAGGCTGATGAATCAATTAACAAGTATAAAGCCAGATTAGTGGCTAAGGGCTTCAAACAAAAAGAAGGAATAGACTTCTTTGATACCTATTCACCAGTAAGTAGAATAACATCTATAAGAATGTTAATCGCTTTTGCAGCCATTAACAATCTTGAAATTCATCAAATAGATGTTAAAACTGCTTTTCTGAATGGTAAATTAGATGAAGAAATATACATGGAACAGCCTGAGGGATTTATTATTATAGGACAAGAAAAGAAGGTGTGTAGACTTGTTAAATCCTTATATGGATTAAAGCAAGCACCTAAGCAATGACATATAAAATTTGATAATATCATATTATCAAATGGATTCAAAATAAATGAATGCGACAAATGCATATATGCTAAAACCCTACTTGAAGGGTATGTGATAATCTGCTTATATATAGATGACATGTTAATCATTGGTAGTAATACTAAAATGATTAAACAGACAAAGAAAATGTTGATCAAATATTTTGATATGAAAAATATGGGTGTTGCAGATGTTATACTAGGGATTCGAATCACTAGAACATCTGAAGAAATAATATTATCTCAATCTCATTATATTGAGAAAATATTAAATAAGTATAAAAAGTATGATACTAGCCCAGTGAAAACACCTATAGATGTTAATCTACATTTGGCTAAGGATACTGGAGAACACATATCTCAATTGGAATACTCACGTATAATTGGCAGTTTAATGTATGTCATGAATTGCACTCGTCTTGACATAACATATGCTGCCAATAAGTTGAGTAGATTTACAAGTAATCTCGGTCCAAATCATTAGACAGCTCTAATAAGGGTATTAAGATATCTGCGATATACCCTAAGTTATAGATTATATTATTCAAGATATCCAGCTGTACTAGAAGGACACAGTGATGCAAATTGGATATCTAACACAGAAGATACAAAATCCACAAATGAATATGTATTCACCTTAGGAGGAGGTGTTGTGTTATGAAAATCTTCTAAGAAAACATGTATAGCTCGATCCACTATGAAATCTGAGTTTATTGCCTTAGAAAAGGCAGCTGAAGAAGCAGAATGGCTTCGAAATCATTTAGAAGATATTCCATGTTGGCCAAAGCCTGTGTCTGCAATATGCATACATTGTGATAGTCAATCGGCAATTTGCAGAGCACAGAATAAGGTGTATAATGGTAAGTCTAGACATATACATTGCAGACATAATACCATTAAGCATTTACTTGAAATTGGTGTAATTTCTATTGACTATGTTTAGTCAAAGAAAACCTAGCGGATCCATTAACAAAGGGGTTGCCAAGAGATCAAGTAAACTGTTTTTCGAGGGGAATGGGTTTAAAACCTATAACTGAAAAATCTTTATAGTGGATACCCAACCTAGCTGACTGGAGATCCCAAGATCTAAGTTCAAAAAGGACAACTAAATTATGAAGAGACTTGATAGCACTAAGGATGTCCAATCCTACTCATTCCTATGATAATTGGTGCTACCTGCTAAAGGTACTAGGATAAGCATTGCTTTTAATGATTCTTATGACATGAACATCATGTGGGGTATAGCAGGATACTCTTAATAAGAATCACCTATGTGAGTGTGAACTAGGCCAATTCTATGAGAATTTTAAGGTTTAATTCTCTGAAGCACTCATGAGACCAAGAGTTGTTCGGGACCAAAATGAATACAACTATGAGAACCAAAAGAATGCTCGAGAAGAAGTTGCGTGATTGTTATTGTCTTAGTTTACATAAAATGTTGAAAAGTTCAAGACATCATGTTCACTTTTTAGCAAGTAAACTCGATAACAACTCACTAAAGAAGGTTTAAAGCCACAAGCTACCTATCCCGATACAACTTCATCCCATTATACTCTCTTTAGTGTGTCTGTATATTCATTTGCATTAAAATCCTTTTATGTGGGGGTTTGCCTTTGCTGATCTCTGATGATCTTTGATCTAAGTCCAATTTTCATTCATGTGAGGGATTGTTGGGTAAATAGGCTAATAAGGCCTAAATAGGCTAATAGGCCTAAATACCCTAATGGGCCTTGAAAGCCCATCACCTCCCTTTAGTGTGTGAATGAGAAATTGCGGGGATATTTAGTCCCATATCGAAAAAATTAAGAAAGGAAGGTTCACTTATATGGAAACCACTTCCTTGAAGCTTAAGTTCCTTAGGCTCACCACAACTGGAGAGCTGGAGCCAAGAAGGAGCCAATTCTGGACAGATGAGTAACGGTAGCAGAAGGAAAAAGCTGGAGCCAGGAAGGAGACTACCTTCTAAGCCTAATTTATCCAAAGGCAAAGGACTTCTGAGGGGTAAGGCTGGGGAGAAAGCTATCTTCAATTTCTCTTCTTCTTCAGTTTTTTTCCCACCTTTGTCTCCAAAAAGTCTCCTGCTGCAATAAAAGAGAATGGTGCTCAGCCAAACAGGACCTGAGAGTCGAAAGGTCAGACTGATTAAAGGACCCCTCCTGATCCTCTTTCAACTGCAAAGTGGAGATGGTAGACTCAGTCTGCTCAACTTGCCGAACAATATCCCCCACCTCTCTTCTGTTCCATCTAGAGAGTCTACGACTAGCAAGAATCAGGCGCCGAGACAAACGATAGGTAGCACTCCCTCTAATAGGTAATCGCCAAACCTGAGAGATGATTAACCTAGCAGAAGAATAAAAGGTCCATAATTTCTCAAATCTAAACATCCTGCTCTGATGAATAGTGTTATCAGTAGAAACAAGAATAGGACAATGATCGGAGCCAATTCTGGACAGATGAGTAACGGTAGCAGAAGGAAAAAGCTGGAGCCAGGAAGGAGACGCCATGCAATAGGGGCAGCCTGGAACATATTCAAGATCAGGAAAAAGCCATGAAGCCCTCTTCACTTCCTTCAACTGTAGCAAATAATTCATTGTGGAAGTAATTGATCCAACATCTAGCCTTCGTTGCTGCAGGAGGTGGAATGTGTATGGGTGTTTTGGCGTTCTAAAAACTAAAAAGAACTCGTTGTAACTATTAAATACTAATAGCCAACTACATACATTATTTTCTTAGTATATGATTGTTTTCTGGTATGTTCCATATTATATTACTTTTTATTAGAATGCAAAAACAGAATATTTTTTATTTGTGCATTTAATATAGGGTTAAAGGGCAACTTTTCATTATTTTTTAGGGGTTAATTCTTTTTTCAAAAGAATAATTTTCTTTCCCTTGTTATCTTGCTAATTGTTAACTTAGTGAAGTAGGTTGATAGGAGTTAATATATATATATATATAAGAAATAAGAAAGCTGAAATATTGAAACTAATAAAATACTAAATAATTTTATTATTTATCAAATATAGAAATAATCAAACATAATTAATAAAAAACTTTTATACTTTAAAAAATTTCTAATGAGATTTTTATTCGTGTAACTTTTTATCTCTATTTTGTCTCAGGAGATGACATCGATGGAGTGGCCACTGCCAATGATGATAGCCAAGTTTGATTTGATTTTATTTTTTTTAGCTGTAATTAGTTGCTTGCCGCTCGGCAAATGAAATGCCGACACAGGTCCGAAAATATACTCGAAGCAGCAATCATGCCTTAAGGCCGACCCGGTTTAATCTACAGCCCATCCCGACCCGGTCCAATGTTATATAACAATTAACACGGGATATTAGTATTACCGAGGTGGACGTTTGAATGGTGACTGGTGAGCCATTTGGACCGCCAATTCGAGATTTGAATCGCAATAAAATCCCATCCCTTCATCATTTCTTTCCCATTCGCGGCCCGGAAAGCTTTGAAATCGGGGAGTTGTCCGTTGGGCTTCTGGCACCTTCTCTTCGCCTTCGATACTTTGATTCACTTCCGATCAGAAACCAGAGTAGGGGAGCAAAGAATTCAGATAGATCGAGACGAAATGCTGAAGAGCCAAAGAGGGAAGTCGGCGGCGAGGAAGCCCCTCGCAGGTATTTCCAACGGTGGTAAGTCCTTGAAATCTCGCAGGAAGAAGATGGCGGAGGAGGGCGATGACGGCGCTCTCGATCGCCTTCTTCTTGCGCGCTGCGATCTCGCTAATCTCATCAGCAAGGTACGTGGAGAGAAACCCTAGATTCGGGTTCGTCTGATCGAAATATAAGAATAAATGATAAAAAAAATTAGATAGAAACCCTAGATTTTGTCTGTTTCAAGAAGCACTGTTTTTTCTTCGCAAATATAAATTCAGCGATTTTGTGGTATATAATGGTGCTGAGTTCTTGATGGTTTTGGAGGTGTAATTTCGTTTTTTTAATTATTTTAGTACTGATACTAGAAAAATTAGATATTTGAAGTTGTTTAGTAATATTGTAATCTTGAGTTTTCAAAGATGCGTTATTTACGCCTTTTTCCTTAATTGAAGTACATGGTTTGTGTTATTTTATTTTATTTATTTTTTTATAAATTTTTTGGTGAAAGGGGAATTTTTTTGGTCAACTGGTAAATTTCAGGTCATGTTCTTTTTGGATTTTCTAGGTTTTCAAACACTACTTGTGATTGTTAGGTTTAGGAATCTTGAGCCTAGTTTTGATGCACAACTTTTTTTTTCCTTTTATTTAATTTTGTTTTACTTCTTGAACAACCGTAGCCTGATAACCTCTATATTTTGAACTATATAAATGAAGTAGACGATTTACCTTTTTGCTGCTTAAAAAAAGAAAAAAAAATCTGCAACAGGGGTCATTTTGAAGTAAATCAGCTCAACTTCTGTAAGCCTGTATGCATGAATGATGATTGCATATGGTGTTCTATGAATTTGATGCTGAGCGGTGCTGTTGGATGCGCACTTCTTTGTGATTCAAGATTTTATGTTTTATATTGAGATTATCTTTATTCCTGATATTTTATCATTCCAATTTAATCAATTGATGTTGAAGACTTGAAAGTTAGCCTAAGCAAACTTATGGTGTATTGCGTCGAGCTTACATCATATTATCTGTGAACACAAGAGGGTTTTAAGTGGTGTCAGTTGGCTAGACAGGAAGGCGAATCCTGTACTTGTTGTATATATATACAACATTTTCTGGAATAGGCATGGAGTTTTAATTCTTACCGGGTTATCATTTTAGGGAAAGTTGGAGATCTAAATTGTATGTTTTGGTTTCTGAGGATATCACTGGATATTTTGTATCAATATTTTCAGAACCACTGTATGTTTTGGTTTCTGAGGATACCATTGGATATTTTATATGAATGTTTTCAGAGCATATTGATTTCTAATGCTTTTGGCATTCCATTGTTGCTCTGTTATTGGTGATGTAAGTTATAACTATGACCGATTGACCAGAAAGTTTAACCTTAGCTATATTGGTTTTAAATGCTCAATTATGCCATCCAAGGAGTAATTATGTTATTTTTCTGTCTCGTTTTCTTGACAGTGTTCATCTTTGTTATCCAAGTCTTCCCCCTGCCTCCTTATCCACCCAGCACCCTATTCCTCCACATCACTTGAGAACAAATTGAAGCCACCTCCTAAGATATTCCCTGCACTGGATCCTGCTTCCATTTTACTTGGCCTCTAGGGTTCTTTTGCCACCATAAAAATAGGAGGAAGATGGTTGCTTTCTTCCAGTTGAGTACTGTGACTAGCGTTGCTGAAGTATTCCCAACCGAGATGAAATCCTAAGCTGTGCCTCCTAAGGCATTGGACTTAATTCCTTGTCAGCAAAATCATGTCATTATGCACAATTTATTATGTGAAGGCAATCAATTGTATCATTTTTAAGCTATGATGCAACAGATGGCAGCATCCTTCATACCTTCGTCAGTCTTGCTAATGCATGGTAATCCATTACTCTTTGTTTGTGTTCTGTGCAGTGTTTTAGTGTTTGCTATGGCTTGAAATGAAAGGAAAAGGAGCTGACATCAAAAATATTGAAAGTATTTGTCATGCATCATGTAGGAGTTTTGCTCTACAGTAGTATAGCCTTTTTCTAGATATTTGCACCTTTTCTCTTCTAGAATAGAGAACAGCTATTTTGTCACCTCCCGTGCATGGCCTTTACTCTGTGCTACCTTTTGGTAGGTTTGCTGGGATCTTTGTTAAGCATATTCACAGATATCATAACTGGTATTCAGAGTACAGAGTGTAGGATTTTAGAGTGGGTTGTTTCTCTCCATCATATATCTAATAACTTAAATTTGATTAAGTCAATTCTGCTCATTAAATCTGTGGGTTGTTGTTAGTTGTCAATGTCTAATTTTTCTTGCAAGTGCTATGTAATTTTTTAGCTCATAAAATTAATTTGAGCTTTGAATTTTCTTATATGTAGCCTTTTATAATTTTTGTTCACAGATTGATGAATTAATTGCTCAAGCCATCAAACACAAAATGCTAAGCAAGAAAGGAAGCCAAGATATTGAATCATTTAGGCATGTGTTATCCGATATGCATGCATCGTTGAAGGTATGTACTGTCCAAAGTTAGTACGTGCTGTACTCTAAATAATCTATTTAGTCTGGGAAAATAGATCACATTTTGAGCTAGTAGATATGAATTAGACTTGCTAGTGACAAAGGGAGGCCATGTTACATTTACAGGGATAAAGGGAGGCCATGTTATTATATGTCTTTACATTTATTGCATTTTCGTTTCTTTAATTTTATGCAGCCATGGTTCCTGGGGCTCCAACAAGCATTTGCTGGTACTTCAATGGCTTCTGAAAACCAGCTGGGTCAACCTTTAAGTCCTAATTCTCTTTCTGCTGCAAAGGAAGATGGAAATGTTGTTCAAAGCGATAAAACTGAATCTGAGTTGGACTTGATAGTCTCTCCTTCACCCCTTGTCTCCTGGCGTGCAGGTGCCTGTACAGTTGAGTGTGGGAGACAACTGTTTCTGCTGACGCCATTGCCCAAACCGAAAACCTATTTATCTAAATGCCCAGGATCATCTAAATCTGTAGTGGGAATCTATGCCAATAAGGATCAATATAACCCTCATGAGTTGCCTCCATTACTGCCTGGTGCCAATAATATTCGTGATGATCTATTGGAAAGGGCAGAGTTAAAGCATGCACCAAGTGATGTTTCAAAGCCCACTGCTATTGGAACAAAGTACGGTACTTTGGAAAGTGCATATGTTTCTCCTTTGAATTTTTCAAACTACAAGAACAGGAGAAATTCCTACCTGTTGACTACATGCTTGAAGACATCACCACCAAAGCGTTGTCCGTTGCTTGATGCAATCTCTGAGCCCTTTCGGTTGGATGAGATACCAACCCAAGGTAACAATGATTCCAAACTTGCTGATGACCTTGTCAGTGAAGAAGCGGCTGACACTTTGGCATCAAGGTACCAAGAGCTCTTTGGATTGCAGATTGGTCCTAAAGCTACAAGTAGAAGAAAGGAAATTGATGAACTTGACTGGTTTTTGTCACCTCCAAAGACTTGTGTTTTGATGGAACCGTCAGATGAAAAGCCACTACCAACTCCTGCTAAGAATGATCTTTTGCTTGGTACTCCTGCATTGGAATTTCAAAGCGCTATCCGGACTGGTAAACAGCCCGGAGAAGCTACACTGAAGAGAGAGCTTTGGACTAAGTTTGAGGCTGTGTCTATGAATGGACTACATTTTGATGCTTCTGTTTTTCAAAAAACATCGGGTAAAGGATTTCTAGACATGCTTGAGGAGGCTTCATGTGAAACTACTGATTCAGATTCTAGAGTTGCTAGATAACAGTAGGTTACTTCTGAGATTGTGATTTCTTTAATATCTTGTACTCCTTTGGAGGGGATTACAAAAGACATGTTGCCCTTTTTGGTTGGATTTTCAACTCAGAAGCTTAATGAATACAACAATCCTGAGGCTATTGTTTTGGCTTTGCTTTGCTTTTTTTGTTGCCTGTCATCAACATTTGGCATGATCGAGTTTTAATAGAAAACACCTATGTAAAAATATTCATCCATCTTGTATCGTCTATTTTCTTTCTTAAAATTTGTTTTATCATGTACGATTAGGGATTGAATTTTGGGCGTGCAAAACGGATGTATCTGGAGGAAGGAATGGTTAATACATGTGAAAGGAAAAAAGGTGGATAGGGATCAAAAATCACAGAGTAAGAAAATATTTGAATACTCAACATCTCTTAGACAATATGGTCTTAAACTGACAAGCAGGATGAAGCGAAAGGATTGCTGTATTGGGCTTCAACTATTTTGAGATTTTGATTTAGTTGACTTGAGTTTATTAGGAATTGAATTCCTTATCTGGAGTAAGCCCTTTCAGAGTTTTCTTTCATGCAGGTCTTCACAGGTCCACTTTCGTTTTTGATTCTTGTGGGCTCTTACATTACCTTTAGCAGGTTTCAATTGGCTTTATTAGCTCGGCGCAACTTATAACCCTTTCTTTATAATTCTGGAGCGTTAGTATCTCATATTTACTCTGGCTGCTATTGCTTTGGCTGAATAACCATCTGAACGACAGAATTGACTTCTTTATTGTCTTCGAAATAAGCTGTTTCTGCATCACATTTCACTTGGTAGTATTTTTATCACCTTACAATACGTATCTTAGAAACAACCACCTTTTGTGCTCTTTACACTGCTCCAATTTTTTCCACTGCTATTTGTCTTGCCTTCTATTAACTCAAAAGACAAGTATGCTAGGACTTCTCAAGGGAAGTTCCAGGTTTGGCCTTCCAGATCTATCCTAGCTTCTCTGGTGTTTGCCAGCAATCGCAGATGGCTCGTGGTTGTCTCTCGAGGGGCAACATCCAACAGCTTGCTGCATCCAGAAGGCAAGAGTTTGCCCCAAATTCTTTCAGCATGTTAATGTTGGTCGACCAAGTAACATTAAGGGGCAGCAATCAGGGGGATACGCTTGGCAAAGGTTCTCAAAACTGTTATGTTGCGTAGCTTCCATCGAGATCAGACACGTGAGAAAAGGTAGAGGAGAAGAAGAATAGATGGATATAGAATAAAAAAAGAATGCTTTTATTTTTCTGAGGTCTCAGCTATCCGATTACATTCAAAGAGAGCCTGAAATAACCATCCATTTTGGATGATAAGACTTATCCGCACCAGTCTGTAACGAACTCTCTAACAAACTTTCTAAAATATGGAAGTCTATCCAAAAACCTGAGCCCAATCCCCCTAGACCCAGTTCCATAACCTACAATTAGGTTATTAAACATTCTCTCAAAAAACTTCCTTCTAAACCATGCAAGAAAACACTCAAACCCGAGCCCATATACACCCATGACTCACATGCTCTCTATTCTTTGGTCACAAGCCAACTCAAATGACTTAGGAACCTGAGAACTTATGTAGCCTAAGCTCTCAAACCTATATGACTGTCCTGAACTTTGGATGTGCCACACCTTAGCTTACAATCTCCATCTTGGTGCATCAAAGTTACAGTAAGCTCCACCTGATCCATCAATCCCATCAGTGCTCCACATCTGAAGCAGTTATCCCAAGGTAGTACCTTAGTGAGTGTATACGCTGCGTTATCTTTGGTAAACACTTTCACAAGCTCCAACTCACCATCCTTCACAAGCTTCCTGATCCTGTAGTATCTGATGTCAATATGTTTGGTCCTAACATGATAGACTGGATTCTGGACCAAATATAAAGCACTCTGGCTATCAAAAAATACCCCGATCACCCCCTGTGCTATCCCCATCTCCAGTGTAAGACCTTTCAACCACATAGCCTCCTTTGCAGCCTCTGAAATATCAATATACTCTGACTCTGTAGTAGACAAAGTCGTCACTGGCTGTAGACTTGACCTCCATGATATTGGACCACCATTCAACATAAAGACATATCCTGTCGTCGACCTCCTGGTGTCCAAATCACCTCCATAGTCAGCATCAACAAAACCTGCTACCCGATCCTGAGCCTCCATGGTCAGTCTAGTGCCATCCTCCATGCTACTATACCCATAGTATATACCAACACCGACTGTGCCAACAAGATATTTGAAGATCCCTTTCAGAGCTCTTCAATGTGCTTTACCTTGACTAGCCATGAATCTGCTAACTTGGCTAACAGCATATGCAAGGTCAGGCCTACAATACACCATAGCATACATGAGGCTGTTAACTCCTGAAGCATAAGGTACTCTGGACATCTCCTCGGCCTCTGTTGGCCCAGATGGCAACCCAAGAGGGGGGGTGAATTGGGTTGTTAAAAATTTAGCTTTTTAAAATTATATGCTTTGAAATAAAAGGGATTGAGTGCAAGATAAATGCTAGGCACAAATAATGAGATAGGAAGAGACAAAGAGATAAAGCACGACAAACACAAAGATTTTATAGTGGTTCGATGTATCCAACACCTACATCCACTCCCAAGTAGCACTTGGGCCCATACTATAATCCTCTTGATTACAGCCGAGTTGTTTTACAAGCTCACAACTCAAAACTTATTGTTTCCCCCGGGATCACAACGAACCTAGCTGGTTTTACCGGGCTCACCAGCACAAAACCCAAACACAAGCTATCCTTAGCTTGTCCCGAGGTATACTACCTCCACTAATTCAATCCCCTGATTAAATTAGTAAACAACAGTTTGAAAGCAATAAAGATTTCAATACAACACTTAAACAGCTCCTTAAGTGAGCAGATATTCAATAAAATAAATAGGGTAAGAAAAGCCTGATTGAAGCTCTTTGAATGTATGTTTTTCTTCTTTTTCTCTTCTCTTTTGAAAGATTGAATCAGCCTCAGCTCAGTTTCTTCACGCAGTAGAGAAGTTGAGGATTTGGGGCTTTTGCTTTCTCTCTTCAAATGTTGGAAATCTCCTTGATTTGATCTTGAGAAGCTTGTGGATTTCTCTTTGAACTTTTCTATGATTGATGGACTTAAGCTCAGAGTATTTCCTTTTTGATTTCTCCCTTTCTTTCTCAGTATTTTCTGAATATTTTCTCTCTTTTTCTTGCTATGTTCTCTCTTTTTCTCCTTTTTTTTTCAAACGAAAGGATATTCCTCCTTTTATAGATCTCTTAATCCAAGGTTTAGGTGGGA
The DNA here is from genome assembly GCA_900491605.1 of Calamus simplicifolius. Lineage (NCBI taxonomy): Eukaryota > Viridiplantae > Streptophyta > Magnoliopsida > Arecales > Arecaceae > Calamus > Calamus simplicifolius. The sequence continues at coordinate 853,631 of UESW01003994.1, read as the reverse complement.
AATATAGCCGTTGTGAGATGCTTGGATACTCCTACACACAAAGAAAAATAACCATTAGAGATTAGGTGGAAAAAATATTACCGTTGGAGTCCGTTCTGATAATTGAAAATCCGCTCCTGACAGGTTGGAGTCGGCTCCAACTTTTCAGGTGTCGGCTCCAGATCGGGTATCCAAAAATAGCAAAGAAAAAGTTTATTGAGGAGTCAGCTTCGAGAAAGTTAAGCGTCGGCTCGTCGCTTTCGGAAGTCGGCTCCGGAATCCAAGAGTGCCGGCTCCAGAAATGTCCATAAAATACGCTCTCTGTTCTCAGGTTAGAGTCAGCTCCAGAAACTCAGGTGTCGGCTCCCGAACTCTCTGGTGTAAGCTCCCGAATTCTAGTTGTCGGCTCCGAAAACTAAAATAGAATGCACTTCTCTGTATCTCAGGTTGGAGTCGGCTCCGAAACTCTGAGTGTCGACTCCAGACCGTGCCAAAAATCTAGAAACCCTCTGATACGCCTTGAGGTTGGCTCCTGACTATTTGGGTGTCGACTCCAAGTTCTGAACTTTGAAAAATTTCTTTAAAATTTGATTCAAAACTTATTCCTTTTGATTGATTAAACATTTTTAACCCCTGAAACACTTATTAAATCTATCAGAAACATAGTGAATATACTTATGTCTTTTGTTAATCATCAAAATCAATAATTGGGTCAACAATCTTCCCCTTTTTGATGATTATAAAAACAATGAGTATATGCATGATTAAACAATAAGAGTTTCAAATCAAATTTCTCAAATATTTAGTTTTCACAAGTAAGCTCCCCCTGAATGAAGTAGCCCCCCTATGATACTCAATTTAACTATCAATTACATCTTATATGAGTTTAATGTTTGATACCAATTAAACTTTCATATCAAATTAACTTTCAATTAAGCTTATTCCTTTCAATGCATATACATTTTTCCCATTATAACTTTCACATTATACCTTTCAATGCATATACGACTATCAATTACATTTTCTCCCCCTTTTTTTAATCAATAAAAAGGTTAAGAAATTTTAAATTAAATAACAAAATTAAGAGATGCTTCGAATATCAAATGATATTCATTAAGTAAAAAGTTCATTACATACTTCGCAAAGTCAAGCATTACATAAAAAATCTTCATTACATCAAAATTTCAGTAAACACATCAAACATCAAACTAAAGCAAATAAACATCAAATCCCAAATCTCCTTTTGAGTTCTTCTAGAATCTTGCCCATCCTTTCTCTTTGAGTAGCAATGAATTCATTTAGTGTTGGCCCAGATGGCAACCCAAGAGGGGGGTGAATTGGGTTTTTTAAAAATTTAACCTTTTAAAAACTATGTACTTTGGAATATATAAGATTAAGTGCAGGATAAATATTAAGCACAAATAAAGAGATAGAGTGAGAGAGTCAAAACACGGTAAACACAAGGATTTTATAGTGGTTCGGTGTATCCAACACCTACGTCCACTCCCAAGTATCTTTTGGGTCCACACTATAATCTACTTGATTATAACCGAGTTATTTTACAAGCTCACAACTCAAAACTTATTGTTTCCCCCGGGATCACAACGAACCCAACTGGTTTTTCGGGCTCACCAGCACAAAACCCAAACCCAAGCTAATCTAGCTTGTTTCCGAGGTAAACTACCTAACTAATTCAATCCCCTTGATTGAATTAGTAAACACCAAATTAATTTAAGGTTTACAACAATGCAAAGCTCCTTAAATGAGCAAATAAGTAATATAAGTAAACAAATATTTAGAAAAGCCTATTTGAAGCAAATTTGATGTGGCTTTTCTTCTTTTCCTCTTTTCCTTTGAAATGTTGAATTAGGCCTCAGCTCAGATTCTCCATAAAGATTGCAGTTGAGAAGTTGAAAAATCAGGGCTTTTGCTCTCTTTTTCTTCACTTGGAAAATCCTTCGATTTTGAACTTGAATCACTTGGATTTCTCTTTAATCTCTCTTCAGAAGATAGACGTGGATTCGGAGATTTCTTTTGAAAATTTCTCTCTCCCTTTTTTTTGGTTTTTCTTTTTATTTTTCTATATCTTTTAACTGGACAATTTCTCCCTTTTTATAGAACTCTCAATCCAGGTTTTAGTGAGAAATATAGCCATTGAAGATGTTTGGATTCTTCTGCACACAAAGAAAATAGCCGTTAGAGGTTAGGTGAAAAGAAATCTTACCGTTGAAGTACGTTCTGATAGATAAAAAAATCCGTTCCTGACAGGTTGGAGTCGGCTCCAACTTTTCAGGTGTCGGCTCTAAGTCGGGTGTTCAAAAATAGTAAAGAAAAAGTTGTTGGGGAGTTGGCTCCAAAAAAGGTAAGTGTCGGCTCGTCGCTTTCGAGAGTTTGCTCTGAAAAACTGTAAGTATCGGCTCAGAATGGTCCATAAATACGCTCTCTGTTCTCAAGTTAGAGTCGGCTCCAGAAACTGAAACAGAATGCACTTCTCTGTATCTCAGGTTGGAGTCGGCTTCGAAACATTGGGTGTCGACTCCGGACCGTGCCAAAATTTCAGAAACTTTCTGATACGCCTTGGGGTCGGCTCCTTACCATTTGGGTGTCAACTCTAGGCTCTGAACTTGAAAATTTCTTTTAAAACATTGATTCAAAACATGTTTCTTTATCCTTTTGATTGATCAAACATTTTAAATCTGAAACACTTGTTAAATCAATTAGAAACAAAATGAATATTCATGTCTTTTATTAATCATCAAAATCAATAATTGGGTCAACAATCTCCCCCTTTTTGATGATTATAAAAACATTGAGTATATGCATGAGTAAACAATAAGATTTTCACTTCAAATTTCTCAAATATTTATTCCTCATAGGTAAGCTCCCCTGAATGAGGTAGCTCCCCCTATGATACTCAATTTAACATTGTTCTTCCTTTTAACATAAACTTTTAATGTTTGATACCAATTAAACAATTATATCTATTGTAACATCTATTCATCCTTTCAATGCATATATAGAATTGAAAATACAATTGCTTCTCCTTATGTGCAATTAATTAGATACCAATAAATTAAGCTTATTTGATCCAATGCATATACAAAAGCTAAATACTTCTCATTTTATACTTCTCCCCTTTTTTTTCTTTCAATGCATATACTATTATCAAATACTTTTACTTCTCCCCCTTTTTTGTAATCAACAAAAAGGTCAAAAAGTTTCAAGTAAAATGATAAAATTGATAGTTACTTCAAAGATCAAATGACATTCATTAAATATCAAATAAGTTCATTACATCAAAAGTCGAACATTACATTATTTTGCAAAAAGAAACTTCATTGCATTAAAACTTCAAACTAAACTTCATTACATCAGAACAGTAAATCAACATCAAACTGGACTAATCATTAGCTTTTAATAACATCAAAGAAACTTCATTACAAGATAATCAAAAATTAGTTCTAATGCGTCTTTGCAGTTCTTCTACTATTCTTGCCATTCCTTCACTTGAGTCTTGACAAAAGCCTTCAGTCTTTCATCAACAAATGTACATGCAGATGTAATCTTATCCTGAAGCTCAGCATTACATTTGGAATAAGTCTCTGAGTCTCCACCAATGTCTTTAAGTTCATCAAAAATGTTCTTGAGATCATTCTTTAAGGATTCAGCAGAGGCTCCAAGTGTAGATTCAATTATTCTAACTCTTTCATCCAAAGAATAGAGAGTCTCTCTCAAGTTCATGAACTGGCTATCTAACTCAGATTTCATCTCTTCCTTGTGAATAGCAAAAATACCTCTAAGCTGTTCTAACTGAGTATCGAAAAACCAACATATGACTGATCAAAAGCAGAAGGAACTGGTGGAGCTGGAGGTACATCCTGACTGGGCTCTGGTGAGCTGTCTCACAGATGGTCCTGCCTCAGAAGGGCCAGGCACATTAGTCTCAGCAACCCTGTCGCCAGTATGACCTTTTCTCTCCCATTTACCATCTACTTTTACAAATCCCATCCTGTGCACAGTGGCAAGCTGTAGTAGTCAGTGTGCCTTAGGTTTTTGAAGGCTCATTATCAGAAATAGCTACTCCTTGACTCCTAAAAACCAAGGTTAGGATCATTCCATAAGGCAGTGAAGATCTCTTCTTGCCCCAGCCTCAGCCATATACCATATCATCATCCCAGCAAGATTTATAGGCTGACCCAGTCAAGATACTGTCCATAACAACAATGTCTCGCTCTGAGACATACTCAAAACGGCCAGTCTTGGAAATAAATCCTACTGCAGATGTTATGTAACAGCCTAAGCTCAAGTGGCAATTGGTTTGCCCTAACCTCTTCAAATTCAGTTATTTCTCTTCCTAACATCCTTGACAATGCAGCTGATCTCTCACTATGAATATTTGCAACAAATCCAGTGACAGGAATACTTAACAGATTTCCTAAAATTTGGAAAGTAAGATGAATCCTCTTTCCTCTACAGAACTAACAATCCCACCATCTCCTCTAGCTAAATTCAGATAAAATTCTTTAACAAGTGCTGGATAAGTGGGTACATCCAAAGAGCAGACTTTATCCCAACCAAGTTCTTTAATTTGTCTTCCAATGTCAAAACCTCGGCATCAAAGAAATCAAAATCAACTTTTCTACCCATGTAATAACTCGCCCAGCTAAGTATCTACCTGTGGAGATGAGGGGCCAGGATTATCTGATGTGTGAAGAAGAATCATCACTCGGAGTGGGTTCACGGATGGGACGTCTCGCCGTACGCTTCCTCGTACAACGGGAGCATCAAAGACCGATCCCCTACGCTTAGGTGCCATTGAAATCTTGGGAATGATTGATTTGGGGAGTATTTGGCTTGGGAGGTTTTGAGAGGGTTTGGAGAAGATTTGGAAAGGGTTTGGAGAAGATAGAAATCGCGAAGGTGTCGACTCTGCCCTAATAAAATCAATTTGGGACCACCAGGTGTCGACTCCCGCAAAGTCGGGTGTCGACTCCAAGTCGCTAACACAGTTAGCGCCCGAACTGGAGTCGGCTCCACTTAAGCGGGTGTCGGCTCCAAGGTCAAGGACCGAGAGCGACACAGAAGAGGTGTCGACTCCTCAAATTGAGGTGTCGACTCCACTGACAGTTTCAGAGAAAAAAAATGAGTTTCAAACAGCCGAAACTTGTCAAAATAAAATCAATAAATTTTTGAAAAAATCTTTGGAATTGGAGAATCAATTGCTCAAATGACTAGATAAATTGTCCTTAAAATTATGAAAGGAATCTCAAGAAATTGATAGAAATCTAGATAGTCATTCCTTAAGGGTTTCAAAATCATTCCAAAGGATCAAATTCCTAATTCACCTCTAAGATAACAAAATCTCTCTTCACTCAAGGGTTTTGTAAATATGTCAGCTAATTGTTCTTCAGTATTAACATAATCAAGGCAAATTTCATTATTAGCTACATGTTCTCTTATAAAATGATATCTAATTTCAATGTGTTTAGTTCTTGAATGTTGGATTGGATTTTAGTTAAATTTATTGCACTTGTATTATCACATCTAATAGGTGTTTTATCAAGTGTTATGCCATAATCTTCAAGTTGTCTCTTAATCCAAAGGATTTGAGCACAGCAACTTCCAGCTGCAACATATTCTGCTTCAGCAGTAGATAATGCAACCGAATTTTGCTTTTTGCTAAACCAAGAGATTAAGTTACTTCCTAAGAATTGACATGCACCACTTGTACTTTTTCTATCTAGTTTACATCCAGCATAATCAGAGTCAGAATATGCAATTAAGTTTAGTGTTGAGTCTCTAGAATACCATAATCCTACATTTTTAGTTCCACTTAGATATCTTAAAATTCTTTTCACAGCAATTAAGTGAGATTCTTTAGGTTCTGATTGAAATCTAGCACATAACAAACAGCAAACATAATATCTGGTCTACTAGCTGTTAAGTAAAGTAGAGATCCGATCATACCTCTATAATATTTTTGATCAACCTTCTTACCATCTTCATCTTTGTCTAATTTGCATGAAGGACTCATTGGTGTTCCAAGGGGTTTGATTGATTCCATTCCAAACTTCTTGAGAAGTTCCTTTGTGTACTTTGTTTGGTTGATAAAATTCCTCTCTTTGCTTTGTTTGATTTGAAGTCCTAGGAAGAAGTTGAGTTCTCCCATCATGCTCATTTCGAATTCACCCTGCATTAACTTAGCAAATTCTTGACACAAGAGATTGTTAGTAGCACCGAATACAATATCATCTACATATATTTGTACTACTAATAAATCTTTATCTTTCTTTTCAAAAATAAGGTTTTATCAACATTTCCTCTAGTAAAATCATTTTCAATTAGAAATTTGCTTAACCTATCATACCAAGCTCTAGGTGCTTGTTTTAAACCATATAGTGCTTTGTGCAATTTAAAAACATGATTTGAAATTCATGATCTTCAAAACCAGGTGGTTGTTCAAAAAACTTCCTCATTTATAAATCCATTTAAAAATGCACTTTTAACATCCATTTGAAATAAATTGATATTCATATGACATGCAAATGCAAGTAATAATCTAATTGCTTCTAATCTAGCTACAGGTGCAAAAGTTTCATCAAAATCAATTCCTTCTTCTTGATTATATCCTTTTGCAACTAATCTAGCTTTGTTTCTAATTACTATGCCATTTTCATCTAATTTATTTCTAAATACCCATTTTGATCCTATAACAGAATGATCTTTAGGTCTATCTACTAATGTCCATACATTATTCCTAGTGAATTGATTTAATTCTTCTTGCATAGCTAACATCCAATTATTATCTTTTTCAGCTTCTTCAATAGTTTTAGGTTCAATTTGAGATACAAATGCAAGATGATTATTGATGTTTCTCATTGATGATCTAGTTCTTACTCCTTGAGATGGATCACCTATAATCAATTCCTTTGGATGACCATAGGCATATCTCCAATCTCTAGGAAGATCTACATCATTATGATTAGTATCAATACATCAACCTAGGAGAATCATCATCTTTAGCTTCTTGTTCATGATCTGAAGATACATCTATATTTAATTTTTTAATATCTCTTTCTAGAATATTTGTATCTTCCTCATCATCAATTTTTGGAACTTGATGCTAAAGATTCATCAAAAATGAATAGATTCTTCTACAATTAATTTCTTATTGAATACTCTATAGGCTTTACTAGATGTTGAATATCCTAAGAAAATATGCCTTCATCTGATTTTGCATCAAATTTAGATTATCTTTACCATTATTATGAATGAAACATTTACAACCAAATGCATGAAAATAACTATGTTTGGTTTTCTATTATTCCATAATTCATAAGGTGTTTTCTTAAGGATTGGCCTAATTAAAGCTCTATTAAGAATGTAACATGCCGTGTTTATAGCTTCCGCCCAGAAGTACTTTGGAGTTGCTTTCACATAGCATGGTACGGGCCATGTCTTCTAAAGTTCTATTTTTTCTTTCTACAACTCCATTTTGTTGTGGTGTCCTAGGTGCAGAAAAATTATGATGAATGCCATTTTCTTGCAAAAATTTTCAAATAAGTGATTTTCAAATTCAGTGCCATGATCACTTCTAAGAGACACTATGGTGTTGTTTTTCTCATTTGTGACTTTCTTGAAAAATTTCAGAAATATTGAGAAAGTCTCATCCTTATGAGCTAAAAACAATACCCAAGTGTATCTAGAATAATCATCTACTATCACAAGACCATATTTCTTTCCTCCTAGACTAGTGGTTCTAGTAGGTCCAAAAAGGTCCATGTGAAGTAGCTCAATGGCCTAGAAGTGGAAACAATTTTTTAGATTTGAAAGAATTTCTAGTTTGTTTTCCAAATTGACATGCATCACAAATTTGTTATTTTCAAAATCTATTTGGAAGTCCTTTACTAAATCCATTCTAATTAATTTTGAAATTAGGTGTGTGCTTGCATGACCTAATCTACGATGCCACAACCATCCAATCTCATTCATATTAGCATTATTAGCAACTAAGCAATGATTACTAGTAGACAAATTGTCTAAATCAATCAAGTATACATTGCCATTTCTATTTCCAACAAATACAATGCTATTATCAATGGGATTAGAAACAGTGCAATAGAAGCTTCAAATGATACTTTGAAACCTTTATCACATAATTGGCTAATACTAATTAAATTATGTTTTAAACCATCAACATATAAGACATTTTCAATAAATGTGGAGGGAGTTATTTGAATTTTACCAAACCCCATGATTTGGCCTTTGCCATTGTCTCCAAATGTAACAACTCCTCCTCTTTTGCTTTCAAGGGTGATGAATTGATCCTTGTCACCCGTCATGTGCCTTGAGCAGCCGCTATCAAGATACCACTTTCGCTTTGATCTTTTGGCCGCAAGACACTCCTGCAAAATAATCAAACTTATGTTTAGGTACCCAAGCTTTCTTGGGTCCTTCATGGTTAGTAGCAAAAAGATTGTTCCTTTTGGAACCCATATTTTCTTTCCTTTAATATTTAAATTCTTATTAAGTTTCTAAATTGCATTCATAGATTTATGTCCTTTCTTGTTACAGTAATAACATAAAAAATCATTCTTTTGTTCTTTTCTAAAAAATTTTTACAATTTTTGTTTCTTATTAGGTCTATATCCTAATCCAGCCTTATCAAATACAGCTCTTTGATTACTTAATAACAAATTAAGTTTTTTGAGCTATATGTAAATTTATCAACTATATTTTTATATTTATCAACTTCTTTCTTTAAATTAACATTTTCATTAGAATTAATTCTTTTCTTTTAGCAATTTTCATTTTCAGATTTTAGTTTTTAATTTCATAGTTAAGTTTTCCTTCTCTTTCAAGATTTAAATTTCATTTTTTAAAACTTGTTTTCTTTTTCAAAACTTTAAAATCACTAACTAATTCATTAAAGCATCATATAATTCATCAAAAGTAAAATCATCACAAGGGTTTCAGAACTTACCTCATTGTCGTCGTTTGCCATAAAGCAAATGTTGCAACTTTCTTTTGTTCCTCCTCGGAGAGGATTCATCGCTATCACTCCATGTTGCAACATGCTTTTTCTTCTTCTTGTCTTTTTCAGTTGAGGACAATCATATCTAAAGTGCCCCGGTTTCTTGCATTCATAACATATAAGGGGTCTTTGTCTTTTCTTTGTCCTTGTCCTTTCTTTTTCTTTTTCTCCTTCCATTTTTGTTCCATATTCTTCTTATGGAAGGGTCTCCTTCTTTGCATAAATTTCTTAAATTTTCTAGCAAGAGAGCTGTCTCATCATCTTCATCTTCTTCCTCACTGCTGCTTATCTCCTTTTCTGCAGCTTTAAGAGCAATTGTTTTCTTCTTTTTGACTTCCTCCTCTTGATGTTGCTTCATGGTCAGCTCATGGGTCATAAGGATCCAAGTAGCTCCTCCAAAGGTAAGGTGTTGAGGTCCTTGGCTTCTTGGATTGCAGTCACTTTTGCTTCCCATGTCTTGGAAGTGACCTAAGAATTTTACGAACAAGTTCAGAGTTAGTATAGTCTTGCCAAGACTTTTAAACCATTTACAATATCAGTAAATCTAGTGTACATGCATGTATGGTTTCAGTTTGTTCCATGCTAAACAATTCATATTTGTGCACAAGAATATTATTTTGGATTCTTTACTTGATTAGTACCCTCATGGGTAACTTCTAATCTATCCCAAATCTTTTGCGGAAATACATGTAGAAATTCTATTAAATTCATTAGCATCTAAGACAATATAAACATTCATGGCTTTAGCATTGAGCTGAGCCATTTTCCTATCATTATCATTCCAATCCCTTTCGGGTTTAGGAACTATTGCCATCTACAAGTGTGTGGGTGTACTAGGTCCATTATTATTACACCCAAAGTTCATAATCAAAGCTTGAATGAAAATCCTCATTCTAGCTTTCCAATAAGAATAATTTGAACCATTAAACAAAGGAGGTCTATTAGTAGAATGACCTTCAGCAAATGATCCAACTTGAGCTGCCATTTGGATCTTTAGCTCTTGATCGTGTGATCAAAAAAAATGAGCACTTGCTCTGATACCAATTGTTGGCCCAGATGACAACCCAAGAGGGGGGTGAATTGGGTTCTTTAAAAATTTAACCTTTTAAAAAATGTGCTTTGGAATAATAAGATTAAGTGCAGGATAAATATTAAGCACAAATAAAGAGATAGAGTGAGAGAGTCAAAACACGGCAAACACAAGATTTTATAGTGGTTCGGTGTATCCAACACCTACGTCCACTCCCAAGTATCACTTGGGTCCACACTATAATCTACTTGATTACAGCCGAGTTGTTTTACAAGCTCACAACTCAAAACTTGTTGTTTCCCCCGGGATCACAACGAACCCAGCTGGTTTTCCGGGCTCACCAGCACAAAACCCAAACCCAAGCTAATAGCTTGACCGAGGTAAACTACCTCCACTAATTCAATCCCTTGATTGAACTAGTAAACACAAATTAATTTAAGGTTTACAACAATGCAAAGCTCCTTAAATGAGCAAATAAGCAATATAAGTAAAAAGTTTAGAAAAGCCTGTTTGAAGTGAATTTTATGTGAGCTTTTCTTCTTTTCCTCTTCTCCTTTGAAATGTTGAATCAGCCTCAGCTCAGATTCTTCACAAAGATTGCAGTTGAGAAGTTGGAAATCAGGGCTTTTGCTCTCTTTTTTTCACTTAGAAAATCTTCAATTTTGAATTTGAATCACTTGGATTTCTCTTGAATCTCTCTTCAGAAGATAGACGTGGATTCGGAGATTTCTTTTTAAAATTTCTCTCTCCCTTTTTTTTTTTTTTCTTTTTATTTTCTATATCTTTTAACGGACGGTTTTCCCCTTTTTATAGAACTTCAATCCAGGTTTTAGGTGGGAAATATAGCCGTTGGAGATGTTTGGATTCTTCTGCACACAAAGAAAATAGCCGTTAGAGGTTAGGTGAAAAGAAATCTTACCGTTGAGTACGTTCTGACAGATAAAAAATCCGTTCCTGACATGTTGGAGTCGGCTCCAACTTTTCAGGTGTCGGCTCCAAGTCGGGTGTTCAAAAATAGTAAAGAAAAAGTTGTTGGGGAGTCGGCTCCAAAAAAGGTAAGTGTCGGCTCATCGCTTTCGGGAGTCGGCTCTGGAAAACTGTAAGTGTCGGCTCCAGAATGGTCCATAAATATGCTCTCTGTTCTCAGATTAGAGTCGGCTCCAGAAACTCAGGTGTCGGCTCCCGAAATCTTGGGTGTTGGCTACCGAATTCTAGGTGTCGGCTCCAGAAACTGAAACAGAATGCACTTCTCTATATCTCAGGTTGGAGTCGGCTCCAAAACCTTGGGTGTCGACTCCGGACCGTGCCAAAATTCCAGAAACTTTCTGATACGCCTTGGGGTTGGCTCCTTACCATTTGGGTGTCGACTCCAGGCTCTGAACTTTGAAAATTTCTTTTAAAACATTGATTCAAAACATGTTTCTTTATCCTTTTGATTGATCAAACATTTTAAATCCCTGAAACACTTGTTAAATCAATTAGAAACAAAATGAATATACTCATATCTTTTATTAATCATCAAAATCAATAATTGGGTCAACATTTAGTCTCCTATCAAAGAATCCGGATGCAACAACGATCTTTTCTTGTAACTCAACATTGCATTTGGAATATGTCTCTGAATCACCTCCAATCTCTTTAAGTTCTTCAAAAATACTCTTGAGATCATTCTTCAAAGATTCTGCGGAGACTCCAATGGTGGACTCAATTTTGTTTACTCTTTCATCCAAGGAATAAAACATTTCTCTTAAATTCATCAGGCTATTGTCAATTTTAGTTTTCATCTCTTCCTTGTGAGTGCCAAATAATTCTTTAAGTTGCTCCAACTGAACATCAGAAAAACCAACAGAAGGAACAGACACTGGTACAGATGCAGGAACGGAAGTAGGTGCCGGTGGTGATGATGATCTGCTAGGTTCTGGTGAAGGATGCCTCACTGAAGGACCTACCTCAGAAGGTGCAGTGGCTCCAATGTCAGCCGTTCTTTCATCCAGATTACTCTTTCTTTCCCATCTACCATCCACTTTCACAAATCTCATTCTATGCACAGTAGCCAGACTATAATAATCGGTGTGTCTAAAGTTCTTCAAAGGTTCATTCTCTGAAATGACAACACCCTGGCTTTGGAATACTAAAGTTAATATCATGCCATAGGGTAAAGAGGATCTTTTCTTATTCCCTGCCTCTGCCATATACAAAATCATCATAGCAGCCAGATTAATTCGCTGACCAGTCAAAACACTGTCCATAAGTACAATGTCTCGCTCTGAGACATACTCAAAACGTCCAGTCTTGGAAAATAAAATCCTACCACAAATGTTATGCAACAGCCTAAGTTCAAGAGGCAACTGATTTGCCTTAATTTCTTCAAATTCGGTTATTTTCCTACCTAACATCCTTGATAAAGCGTTTGATCTTTCACTGTGAATGCTTCCAGCAAGCCCAGTAACATGAATCCCTAAAAGGTTTCCTAAAATTTCTGAAGTAATATGAATCCTTTTTCCTTTTACTGAACTAACAATTCCTCCATCTCCTCTAGATAAATTGAAATAAAACTCCTTGACTAGGACTGGATAAGTAGGTAAATCAAGGGAACATACCTTATCCCAACCTAGTTCAGTCAACTGCCGCCCAATGGTAAAACCTTCTTTCTCAAGGAAACGAAAGTCTACCTTCCTACTCATTGTGATTACACGGCCTGCCAAAGTATCGATTTGAGGTGAGGACGGGCTTGGAGCAGTGCTCGGTGTGGATGACGAGGAAGAGGATGCAGAACTCGACGAAGGCTGCCTTGTCGGATGCCTTACAGTCTGTTTCCCGATCGTTACCCCTTCACCAAACACTGATCCCCTACGTTTGGGTGCCATTGAGAGCTAAGGAGTGGTTAATTTGAGAGATTTTGGGTTTTGGGAAGAGTTGGAGAGAGTTTGGAGAGGATTGGAGTCGATTGAAATAAACGAGGAGTCGGCTCTGCCCTAAATAAGTTAACCTGGGACCATTTAGAGTCGACTCCCGCAAAGCGAAGTGTCGGCTCCAGGTTGCTAACACAGTCAGCGCTCGAACTGGAGTCGGCTCCGCTAAGGCGAGTGTCGGCTCTAAGGTCTCAAACCGAGAGCGACACATACAAGGTGTCGACTCCACAAATCAAGGTGTCGACTCCACTAACAGTTTCAGAAAAAAAAAAAAAGAGTTTCAAACATCCGAAACTTGTCAAAATAAAATCAATGAATTTTTGATAAAATCTTTGGAATGTGGAGAATCAAATTGTTCAAATGTCTAGATAAATAGTCCTTAAAGTCATGAGAGAAATTTCAAGAAATTGATTGAAAACTAGATAATCATTCCTTAGGGGTTTTAAAATCATTCCAAAGGGTCACAAATCCCTAACTCTCCTCTAAGATAACAAAATCTTTCTTCACTCAAAGGTTTTGTAAATATGTCTGCTAGTTGTTCCTTAGTGCAAACATAATCAAGACAAATTTCACCATTAGTTACATGTTCTCTAATGAAGTGATATCTAATTTCAATATGTTTAGTTCTTGAATGTTGGATTGGACTTTTAGTTAAGTTTATTGCACTTGTATTATCACATTTAATAGGAGTTTTATTAAGTGTTATACTATAATCTTCAAGTTGTCGCTTAATCCAAAGGATTTGAGCACAGCAACTTCCAGCTGCAACATATTCTGCTTCAGCAGTAGATAATGCAACCGAGTTTTGCTTTTTGCTAAACCAAAAGATTAAGTTACTTCCTAAAAATTGACATGCACCACTTGTACTCTTTCTATCTAATTTATATCCAGCATAATCAAATCAGAATAAGCAATTAAATTCAGTGTTGAGTCTCTAGAATACCATAATCCTACATTTTTAGTTCCACTTAGATATCTCAGTATTCTTTTTACAGCAATTAAGTGAGATTCTTTAGGTTATGATTGAAATCTAGCACATAGACAAACAACAAACATGATATCAGGTCTACTTGCAGTTAAGTAAAGTAAGGATCCGATCATACCTCTATAGTATTTTTGATCTACTTTCTTACCATCTTCATCTTTGTTTAATTTGCATGAAGGACTCATTGATGTTCCAAGGGATTTGATTAATTCCATTCCAAACTTCTTGAGAATTTCCTTTGTGTACTTTGTTTGGTTGATGAAAATCCCCTCTCTACTTTGCTTGATTTGAAGTCCTAGGAAGAAATTGAGTTCTCCCATCATGCTCATTTCGAATTCACCCTGCATTAGCTTAGCAAACTCTTGACATAGAAGATCGTTAGTAGCACCGAATACAATATCATCTACATAGATTTGTACTACTAATAGATCTTTATCTTTTCTTTTTAAAATAGAGTTTTATCTACATTTCCTCCAGTAAAATCATTTTCAATTAGAAATTTACTTAATCTATCATACCAAGCTCTAGATGCTTGTTTTAAACCATATAGTGCTTTGTGTAATTTAAAAATGATTTAAAATTCATGATCTTCAAAACCAGGTGATTGTTCTACAAAAACTTCTTCATTTATAAAACTATTTAAAAATGCACTTTTAATATCTATTTGAAATAAATTGATATTCATATGATATGCAAATGCAAGTAATAATCTAATTGCTTCTAATCTAGCTACAAGTGCAAAGGTTTCATCAAAATCAATTCATTCTTCTTGATTATATCCTTTTGCAACTAATCTAGCTTTATTTCTAATTACTATGCCATTTTCATCTAGTTTATTTCTAAATACCCATTTAGATCCTATAACTGAATGACCTTTAGGTCTATCAACTAAGGACCATACATTATTTCTAGTAAATTGATTTAATTCCTCTTGCATAGCTAGCACCAAATTACTATCTTTTTCAGCTTCTTCTATAGTTTTAGGTTCAATTTGAGATACAAATGCAAGATGATTATTGATATTCCTTATGATGATCTAGTTCTTACACCTTGAGATGGATCACCTATAATCAATTCCTTAGGATGACCATAAGCATATCTCCAATCTCTAGGTAAATCTACATCATTGCGAGTAGTATCAATAACATCAACCCTAGTGGAATCATTTTTAGCTTCTTATTCATGATTGAAGATACATCTATATTTAATTTTTCAATATCTCTTTCTAGCAAATTTGTATCTTCCTCATCATAAATCTTTTCTGAATTTGATGCTAAAGATTCATCAAAAACTACATGAATAGATTCTTCTACTATTAAGTTCCTTTTGTTAAATACTCTAAAGGCTTTACTAGTTGTTGAATATCCTAAGAATATGCCTTCATCAGATTTTGCATCAAATTTTCCTAAGTTGTCCTTACCATTATTATGAATGAAACATTTACTATCAAATGCATGAAAATAACTAATGTTAGGTTTCCTATTATTCCATAATTCATAAGGAGTTTTCTTAAGAATTGGCCTAATTAAAGCTCTATTAAGGATGTAACATGCTGTGTTTATAGCTTCCGCCCAAAAGTATTTTGGTAGGTTGCTTTCACATAGCATGGTACGGGCCATGTCTTCTAAAGTTATATTCTTTCTTTCTACAACTCCATTTTGTTATGGTGTTCTAGGTGTAGAAAAGTTGTGATTAATGCCATGTTCAATGCAAAAATTTTCAAATAAGTGATTTTCAAATTCTGTGCCATGATCACTTCTAAGAGACACTATAGTGGTATTTTTCTCATTAGTGACTTTCTTGAAGAATTTTAGAAATATTGAGAAAGTCACATCCTTATGAGCCAAAAATAATACCCAAGTGAATCTAGAATAATCATCTACTATCATAAGACCATATTTCTTTCGTCCTAGACTAGTAGTTCTAGTTGGTCCAAAAAGGTTCATGTGAAGTAGCTCTAGTGGCCTAGAAGTGGAAACAATATTCTTGGATTTGAAAGAGTTTCTAGTTTATTTTCCAAATTGACATGCATCACAAATTCTATTATTTTCAAAATCTAACTTTGGAAGTCTTTTAACTAAATTCATTCTAATTAATTTTGAAATCAAGTGTGTGCTTGCATGACCTAATCTACGATGCCACAACCATCCAATCTCATTACATTAGCATTATCAGCAACTAAGCAATGACTATTAGTAGACAGATTGTCTAAATCAATTAAATATACATTGTCATTTCTACTTCTAGTAAATATAATGCTATTGTCAATAGGATTAGAAACAGTGCAGATAGAAGCCTCAAATGAAACTTTGAAACCTTTATCACACAATTGGCTAATACTAATTAAATTATGCTTTAAACCATCTACATAAAGAATATTTTTAATAAAAGTGGAGGGAGTTATCTGAATTTACCAAAGCCCATAATCTGGCCTTTGCCGTTATCTCCGAAGGTTACTACTCCTCCTCTTTTATCCGCAAGGGTGATGAATTGATCCTTATCACCTGTTATGTGCCTTGAGCAGCCGCTATTAAGATACTACTTTCGTTTTGATCTTTTGGCCGCAAGACGCTCCTGCAAAGTAATCAAACTTTTTGTTTAGGCACCCAAGCTTTCTTGAATTCTTCATGGTTAGTAGCAACAAAGATTGTTCCTTTTGGAACCCATATTTTTTTTCCTTTAATATTTAAATTCTTATTAATTTTTTTAGAATTGCATTCATAGGCTTTGTATCCTTTCTTATTACAGCAATAACATGAGACCTCATTTTTCTCATATTCCTTTCTAAAGAAATTTTTAACATACTTTTGTTTCTTGTTAGGCCTATAACCTAATCCAGCCTTATCAAATACAACTCTTTGATTACTCAATAACAAATTAAGTTTTTCAGAGCTATATGTAAATTTATCAACTATATTTTTATATTTATCAACTTCTATCTTTAAACTAACATTTTTATTTGAAATTGATTCTTTTTCTTTTAGCAAATTCTTATTTTAGATTTCAATTCTTCAATTTCATGGGTTAATTTATCTTTTTCTTTGACAAGATTTAAATTATTATTTTTCAAAGATTTACTTTTCTTTTTCAAAACTTTAAAATTACTAACTAGTTCGTTAAATGCATCAAACAATTCATCAAAGGTAAAGTCATGAGTTTCGATACTTACCTCATCATCATTTGCCATAAGACAAATGTTTGCAACCTCTTTCTATTCTTCCTCGAAAGAGGATTCCTCGCTATTGCTCCATGTTGCAACATATGCCTTTTTCTTTTTTCTATACCCCTTTTTTAATTGAGAACAGTCATATCTAAAGTGCCCCGATTTCTTATATTCATAGCATATGATGGGGTCTTTCTCTTTATTCTTGTCCTTTTCTTTTTCTTTTTCACCTTCCATCTTTGTTTCAAATTTTTTCTTATGGAAGGGTCTCTTTCTTTGCATAAATCTTTTAAATTTCTTAGCAAGGAGTGTAGTCTCCTCATCATTATTATCTTCTTCATCACTGCTACTTTTTTCAATTTCTGCAGCTTTGAGGGCAATTGTTTTCTTCTTCTTGACGTCTTCCTCTATATGCTGTTTCATGGTCAACTCATGAGTCATTAGTGATCCAAGTAGCTTCTCCAAAGGTAAGGTATTGAGGTCCTTGGCTTCTTGGATTATAGTCACCTTTGCTTTCCATGTTCTTGGAAGAGACCTAAGGATTTTACGAACCAACTCAAAGTTAGTATAGGTCTTGCTAAGACTCTTTAAACCATTCACAATATCAGTAAATCTTGTATACATGCAGGTTATAGATTCAGTTTGTTTCATGCTAAAAAATTTATATTTATGAACAAGAATATTAATCTTTGATTCTTTGACTTGATTAGTACCCGCATGGGTAACTTCTAATATGTCCCAAATTTCTTTTGTGGAAATACATGTAGAAATTCTATTAAACTCATTAGCATCTAATGCACAATATAAAACATTCATGGCCTTAGCATTGAGCTGAGCCATTTTCCTATCGTTCTCATTCCAATCCCTTTCGGGTTTAGGAACTATTGAACCATCTACTATGTGTGTGGGTGTGCTAATTCCATTAGTGATTACACTCCATAGTTCATAATATAAAGCTTGAATAAAAATTCTCATTCTAGCTTTCCAATAAGAGTAGTTTGAACCATTAAATAAAGAAGGTCTATTTATAAAATGACCTTCAACAAATGAAGATCCAGCTTGAGCTGCCATTTGGATCTTTAGCTCTTGATCGTTTGATCAAATAAACAATGAGCACAAGCTCTGATACTAATTGTTGGCCCAGATGACAACCCAAAGGGGGGTGAATTGGGTTGTTAAAAATTTAGCTTTTTAAAATTATGTGCTTTGAAATAAAAGAGATTGAGTGCAAGATAAATGCTAGGCACAAATAATGAGATAGGAAGAGACAAAGAGATAAAGCACGGCAAACACAAAGATTTTATAGTGGTTCGGTGTATCCAACACCTACATCCACTCCTAAGTAGCACTTGGGCCCACACTATAATCCTCTTGATTACAGCCGAGTTGTTTTACAAGCTCACAACTCAAAACTTGTTGTTTCCCGTGGGATCACAATGAACCCAGCTGGTTTTATCGGGCTCACCAGCACAAAACCCAAACACAAGCTATCCTTAGCTTGTCCCGAGGTATACTACCTCCACTAATTCAATCCCCTGATTGAATTAGCAAACAACAGTTTGAAAGCAATAAAGATTTCAATACAACACTTAAACAGCTCCTTAAGTGAGCAGATATTCAATAAAATAAATAGGGTAAGAAAAGCCTGATTGAAGCTCTTTGAATGTATGCTTTTCTTCTTTTCCTCTTCTCCTTTGAAAGATTAAATCAGCCTCAGCTCAGTTTCTTCACGCAGTAGAGAAGTTGAGGATTTGGAGCTTTTGCTTTCTCTCTTCAATTGTTGGAAATCTCATTGATTTGATCTTGAGAAGTTTGTGGATTTCTCTTTGAACTTTTCTGTGATTGATGGACTTAAGCTCAGAGTATTTCCTTTTTGATTTCTCTCTTTCTTTCTCAGTATTTTTTGAATATTTTCTCTCTTTTTCTTGCTCTGTTCTCTCTTTTTCTCCTTTTTTTCAAATGGACGGATATTCCTCCTTTTATAGATCTCTTAATCCAAGGTTTACGTGGGAAATATAGCTGTTGTGAGATGCTTGGATACTCCTACACACAAAGAAAAATAACCGTTAGAGATTAGGTGGAAAAAATATTACCATTGGAGTTCATTATGACAATTGAAAATCCGCTCCTGACAGGTTGGAGTCGGCTCCAACTTTTCAGGTGTTGGCTCCAGATCGGATATCCAAAAATAGCAAAGAAAAAGTTTGTTGAGGAGTCGGCTTCGAGAAAGTTAAGTATTGGCTCGTCGCTTTCGGGAGTCGGCTCCGGAATCCAAGAGTGTCGGCTCCAGAAATGTCCATAAAATACGCTCTCTGTTCTTAGGTTAGAGTTGGCTCCAGAAACTCAGGTGTCGGCTCCCGAACTCTCGGGTGTCGGCTCCCGAATTCTAGATGTCGGCTTCGGAAACTAAAACAGAATGCACTTCTCTGTATCTCAGGTTGGAGTCGGCTCCGAAACTCTAAGTGTCGACTCCAGACGGTGCCAAAAATCTAGAAACCTTCTGATACGCCTTGGGATCGGCTCCTGATTATTTGGGTGTCAACTCCAAGTTCTGAACTTTGAAAAATTCCTTTAAAATTGGATTCAAAACTTATTCCTTTTGATTGATTAAACATTTTTAACCCTTGAAACACTTATTAAATCTGTCAGAAACATAATGAATATACTCATGTCTTTTGTTAATCATCAAAATCAATAATTGGGTCAACAACCTCTATCTCAGAACTTGGTGACATAGTCTTGGATAGCTTAATGTGACCGGCCAATGGTAATGCAGCTAGCTTTGCACTATCCATACTATACCTCTCCAAGATCCTCATGATATAAGTTCCCTGAGATAAATGAAGCAACCTCCCATGTCTGCTCCTAAAAATTTCTATCCCCAAAATCCATGTAGCAGGACCTAAATCCTTCATTTCAATCTCAGCTGACAATGCTGCCTTTAGATCATCCACAATAGTTTTACTCATGCATACAATTAACATATCATCCACATACCGAAGCAAGTATAATATGAAATTATCTTCTAAAATCTAAAAATAAATACAGGGATCATACTCACATCTAAACATGCCGATGCTCCTCACAAAGGTATCAAACCGCAGATATCACTGACGCAGTGATTGCTTCAAACCATATAAGGATCTCTGCAAATGATAAACCTTTCTTTCTGACCCCGGTTCTATGAACCCCTCTGGCAACTCCATATAAATCTCCTCCTTCAAATCCCAATGAAGGAAGGCCGTCTTGACATCCATCTGCTCCAGTTCCAAATTCTGCACTGCTACAATGCTCAACAATATCCTGATAGATGTATGTTGTACCACTGAAGAGAACACCTCATTGTAGTCAATGACTTCTTTCTAAGAAAATCCTTTGGCCACTAACCTGGCCTTATACCTGATCTTCTCCTTCTCTATGGCTCCTTCTTTGCACTGAAATACCCATTTACAACCAATGGGCTTCTTTCCACTTGGCAGTGACACAAACTGCCAAGTCTGATTCTTCTGTAAGGATTGCATCTCTTCTGCCATTGCTTGGACCCATCTATCTCTATTCTGGCTTGTCATTTTCACCTGATAGGTAACTGATCCTCCACTGGCAGCCACCAATGCATATGATATGGTTTCGCCAAACCTATATCATTCCGGTTGCCGAATGACCCTCTTTGGCTTATGTAGTGCAATGCCGATGCCTATCCCAGGATGTGACTCTTCTCTTTGCTCATCTCTGCCGTGAGCATGCATCTGACTGGTCCCCATATGTGAAGACATATCTGGAGTATGCTCTACCTGAATTTCATGTCCTCTTGGCGATCCTACAAAAGGTAAAATATCATAAGAGGTTAGTTGCTCAGCTGCGCCCTGCTGAGCCTCCTGCTGCCCACCCACGTTCGATTGGGCCTCCGACTGAACCTCTACCACCTCCTGTTTCTTGAGGACTGAGCTCTCATCAAAAACCACATCCCTACTGATCGTGGCCTTCTGCTCCAAGAGATCCCATAGCCTGTACCCCTTGACTCCTCGCGGATATCCAATGAATACCATTTTTCGAGCTTTGGCATCCAACTTGGTTCGCTGACTGGCATCTACATGTACAAATGCTATACATCCAAAAACTCTAATATGGCTAAGCTCCACCTATCTACCAGACCACACATCCTCTGATAACCTTCCATCAAGCTTGACATGAGGAGACCTGTTCACCAAGTAAGTTGTTGTGTCAACTGTATCCATCCAAAACATTTTAGGTAATCCTACTTACAATCTCATGCATCTAGCTTTCTCCATGAGAGTTCGGTTCATTCTCTCAGCCACTCCATTTTGCTGAGGAGTTCTAACCACTGAAAATTGCCTTTTGATGTCTTCATCTGTGCAAAATTTCAGAAACTCCTTACTTGTGAATTCTCCACCGTTATCAGACCGCACCACCTTTACATATCCCCCTGTCTCCTTCTTCACCTTAGCCTGCCATGCTTGAAATTTGGAGAAAACCTTTGACTTTTCCTTTAAGAAATATACCCAGATCTTCCTTAAAAAATCATCAATCAAAGTCATAAAATATCTGGCCCCATTCCTGCCTGAAACTGGAGCTGGACCCCAAACATCACTGTGTACTAGTTCCAAGGGACCTGTACTTGACGCTGAACTGGTAGAAAATTTTACCTTGTGTTGCTTGCCCATCTGACATGGCTCACATACCTATGCAACACCCTCATCCAAAGCTGGAATCCTTCTGTCCTTCATCAACATCCCTATGCCCCGCTCTCCCATGTGACCAAGACAGTAGTGCCACATGCGGTATATATCCTGCTGACTGTGCACTGCTACTGCTGTCTCAAACCCTCCACACATCACAGACCCAACCAGCTGATACAAATTATTTTTCAGCCTTTTCCCTCTCATCACAACCATGGCACCTTTCATGACGTTGAGTACACCATTCCTGGAATGACAACTGAAATCAAATCCATTCCTCTCCAGGTACCCCAAGGACACTAGGTTCTTCTTCAAGTCAGGAACATACTTCACATGAATAAGAGTTCTCACAACCCCATCAAATATTCTGATCCTAACTGTGCCAACTCCTGCCACACTACAAGAATGATTATCCCCTAATGTCACATTCCCCACATCGATTTTAGTATAATCTGCAAACCAGGACCGATGCGGTGTATAATGATGTGAGCAGGCTGAGTCAAGTAACCAACTGTCTGCTGTACTTCTGTATGCATCTGAAACCACCAAGAGGTCCTCCTCGACCCCTACATCTTCAACGATACTAACAGACTCCTTCTCTTTCTTCTCTTCTTGAGGTTTCTTCTAAAGAGGATAATTCCTCTTTATGGGTCCAACCCCATTACACTTGTAACACCTGAACTTGCTTTGTCTTTCTTTGACTTGGACTTGGATCGGCCCCTGTGCTTGCTGACCTTCTTGCCTCTGCCGGTTCTCTCTCCCACCGTGAGGCCTTCCTGAGGTACACCTTCCCTTGTTATCTTTCCCCGCTGCTCATTGAATCTCAATACAGACACAATATTTTCATAAAGCAGTGTTTCTTTTCCATAAAGTAATGTAGTAATAAGAGGATCATAAGACATAGGCAATGAACATAATAAGAGAAGAGATTTATCTTCTTCCTCCATCTTAACACCAAAAGTCATCAAATCATTGCATATCCTATCATACTTCTGAATATGAAGAACAATATCCCCACCTTTCTGCATCCGAAGACTATATAATTATTTCTTTAATATAAGTTTATTGTAAATGTTTTTGCTAATGTATAAGGAATGCAACTTGGCCCAAAGACCCTTTGGTTTCTTCTCATATAGGACACTGTACAAAACTAAATCAGCAAGACACCCTCTGATTGCTGCAGATGTCCTCTTCTCAAGAGACAACCAATCCCTTTCTGACATTTCCTCATGCTTTGATTCTAAAGCAACATCAAGAAAATTCTGTACTAATAATCCTCAACCCTCACCTTCCACATGGAGAAACTCAATTTTCCATTAAAATTTTCAAACTCAACTTTGCTTCTACTACTCATGGTTGATCAGGCCACAAACAGTAATCACAGAGATGAATTAAGAAAATACCTAGAGGTGAAATCCTGGTTGAAATCCTCTTTTGCAGCCCTTTCAAGAAGTTGACTTCACGTTAAACGGCTCCCTCAACGTACCTTCCGTAAAGAGGGACTCACTTTTGACCATGGAACTTTGACATGGAATTAATGGTAGAATCGAATGCTCGCTTCCTCACATCTTAATGCTGGAATGCCTCCTCAAACCATGCATCGTTCGTGGAATTAATTCCACATTTTCTTCCGACGAAAACTCCAACATGCTTTTGGATCAAAGGACCACGTCGTTCGTGGCCTCCTCTGGCATTGACTTTTCTTTGACGCTCATCATGAAGCCTGGATGTGGAAAAAATCATGCCCGAATTAAAAAAAATTATGCATGAAGCCCCCACAAGGCTTCCTTCCGTGAAGCCTTTCTTCACGTCTTCTTAGAATCCAATGCACAACAGCTTCCCTTCTTGGAACGAGAATCACCGCCCAGATTTATGTCCGCCTGAAGCCAGCCTCCGTGAGTTCTTGGATTTCCATGCGATGAAGAAATTCCGTGACATGTCTTTTGAGATTTGATTTCTCTGTTCTTTCTCTTTCCAAGCGCCTCTCTGAAGCTCTGATAAGACTTATCCGCACCAGCATGTAACCAACTCCCTAACAAACTTCCTAAAATATGGAAGTCTATCCAGAAATCTGAGCCCAATACCCCTAGACCCAATTTCCATAACTTATAATTAGGTTATTAAACATTCTCTCAATCTTCTCTCAAAAAACTTCCTTCTAAGCCATGCAAGAAAGCACTCAAATCCGAGCTATATACCCATGACTCACATGCTCTCTATTCTTGGGTCACAAGCCGACTCAAATGATTTAGAAACCTGAGAACTTATGTAACATAAGTTCTCAAAACTCTTTTGAACTTTGGATGCGCCATACCTTACCTTGCATGTTATTTATCTTTGACTTGGTTAGAGAATTAATGGCTGCCTTTAGTTGAAACAATGGCTACCGCGAAAGGAAAGAGTGCACTTCTAAAGAACATCTCGACCGGATGACCCAGTTACTTGCACCGCTCGTTGGACTGCTTAATATAACGTTGTTATAATAGTTTCGCATCCAGATGCATTACTGACACAATATCTTTTAGTTGTTAAATTTTTTTATTATAAGAATTATATAAAATTAATGATATATTATATTAATTAAACACATTTTTTTAAGTTGATAAAAGGATATATTAGCTATGTTATTGGTTTTAATTAAATTTATATAATAAAAAATTAAAAATATAATATTTTTAGAATGCGAGGAAAGTGCGAGGCTTAAAATTTTGAGTTAAAATAAATTTTTACTGAAAGTTTGGATTAAAATAAATTTTAAGTGACAGTTTCTATATATATATATATATATATACACGCATATGGCCTTGAAACGTTATAACGCCCGCTATATTAAGCAGTCTAGCGAGGCTCGCGTCCGCACAAGTGAGCCGTCCGGCCGAGCGTCCTTTTAAAGCGGCCTTTCTTTTCGCGGTATCGGCGTCCACTCGGTGGCTCGCTTCTT
Organism: Calamus simplicifolius; assembly: GCA_900491605.1. Lineage (NCBI taxonomy): Eukaryota > Viridiplantae > Streptophyta > Magnoliopsida > Arecales > Arecaceae > Calamus > Calamus simplicifolius. Next base: position 828,890 of record UESW01003994.1, on the reverse strand, counting down.
GCTCCAGAAACTTCGATCTGTCTCCTGCCGTAAAACCCCTCCAAAACCCCAAACCTTGCCACTCCTCTCCTCTCCTTCTGAATAATGGAGACTCCGAGTTCTTGGCTTTCTCACATCGAAGCCTTCGTTGATTCTTCGCGGCCTCCCAACCAGCAGGTCGCCCTGCTTAATATTATCTTCTCGCCTTCTTTCTGTTTTTCATTTTCTTTAAAGCGTGGCTTGGAGAAGGAGTTTCTTGATTGATTGTCTATCGTTAGGGTTTTCTCTGCATGGTTCTTTGATTCTTGTTTTCGTCTGTAATCACATATTTAGAAACTCTTGAGATTCATATATATATATATATATATATATATATATATATATATATACTTCCTTGTCACTAAATTTGGAGATTTCTTTGAAATTTATTTGATCATCACTCTTATTCTCTTAATCTAGTAAAATTTTGAAATGCCGAATTTACCTTTTCTAACTAAGTCTTGATCATTCTATTAAATTTCTTAGATTGTTCGCCTTATTCCCTCAATTTATATGATTTTGAGCTGTTGAATTTACTTTGTAGCAGGCTGCAAGTGTTGATGCTATTGCTGCATTGGTGAAGAAAGACCTCATAACTCTTGAGACATTGGTGGGATTTCTATTCACTCTTTTGTTTTCATCACTCTTTTTAAGTTGATATTTACTGTTGTGTACTTTTTTTTTTAAAAAAATGCATAGGTAAGAGAGTTGGAACTGTATGTAACCACCTCAGATAATTTTATTCGTGCGAAAGGTATGTTTGCTCTATATAAATAAATAATATATATGTGTGTGTGTGTGTGTTTCTTTGGAGATTTTTGTTGAAGAATACTGCTTATATGAGCGGTTTTGATGTTTAACTCTTTAGTGAGATGCTCAATGATGTTCTGGTTTGTTAGAGAAGCCATGCAACTATGCTACTCTTGGATAATTATAATGTTGGATTCCATAATAATATGGGGCTTTTTGTTGTGTTTGGGATGGGAGATGTTCCTGGAACGATATGTTGTAGGTCGTTTATTATATATTGTAAACTGAATTCAGTTAAACTGGTGCTTTATATCAATTGACTGGCAATGTGTATGGCTTATTATTTTTTTTATAAAAAAATTACATCACTAAACTGTAAACATTAACATTTCTAGATTTGACCCTTTTTTCACATAAAAAAAAATCACTAGACAATAAACACTGGTTGGTTCGCAAAAATTGCATTGTTCTAAATGTATGGATTAATTAGTGTTAATTGAAGAGGTTAGATTGGTTATGGAAAAAACCTGATGCCTTTTGTGATAAGGAATGAGAGAGTTAGAAGTGATTTTAGTAGAGGAAGCATATTGCATTCATAGAGGAAGCATGCATATCTGTCGGCTATAGCAAAATTGTTAGTTAAAATGTTATGATCATATTCATTAAAGCTGGATTGATGAAAAGTTGATATGTATTGAGATCTAGGAAAGGATTTAAGAGGCTGATTTTGTCTGAAAACAATCCTTTAATAAGAATCTCATACAACAAAGGATTTAATAAGCTAATTCCAGATATATGTTATGGGTTTGTTGATCATTTTCCATGATGAGATGTGTCTATCATTGCAAGCATGCATATGCATACAGAATATGTGGCATACTGAAGGCCAATGATGACATGATTTTGTAGAATGATAACCAAGTTCATTATCTCAATACTAGATCCTGTAGTGGTACCACATTGGCACAATGTTAATATGCTTGCTTTGCGGGCTGGTTCAGCGTACCAAAACTCACTATGCAACCCATGTCAAGTTACAGTTTATTACTGGTATGGTATGCTCAATATGGTGCGTACGCATTGGTATGACATACCATGATGATAACATAGGATAATGGAGCAATAACAAAGCAGTCCATCCCTTTCAAACTTAAAGGAGCATGCAACAGTCTAAACCACTAGATTTATAAGTGTTTGGGCCATTAGATATGACACTGTAATTGTAGCACTACCAAAAGTTGCAACAATTTGCTGATTTCAAGATGTAGAAAATGCTGAGAATCACAACTTAATGAATAGATAACATCTAGAGGCCTAAACAAAATTTGAGTGCTAGTAACTAGACTGATGGAAATAAGAGGTCTAGGATCATCTTTTGAATCATCTTGAAAAAGTTTGCGCTGGGAAGCACAAGTAATGGCTTTATATGATGGTCTAAAATGCAATTAAAAAATATTCATAATGCAGAAAGGTATTGCTACATCATTAAAAATAAAAATAAAAATGGTTGCAGGAATGTTGTCATTAGATACCTAGATCACTTGCAAAACATGAAAGAATGAAAGAAGAGGACATGCAAGTAGTGAAGTTTTTTTGAGTTCACTGGTTAAAGATGTTGGTTATATTTAAGCAAGGAGCCAGTTAATATCTTTTTAGTGGGTCAACATCAAGTACTGAAGTTTGATAAAGTCATGAGCTGGAATCAGCTTACTTCCAATTGAATTATTGGACCAGTATCTGCATCAGCTACTAAAGTTAGGTTTCTTAAATAGAAGACAAGTAAGATGTGGGGTTCATTTTTTTTTTTTTATCTCTCAGGCAATTCTGTTTATAGATGGAAGGCATTATTGAAAGCTTGCTATTTGCTAAATTGTATTCTGCAGATGTGTAGGTCATCCATTGTCTCTTAGGCAACTCAATTTAAGAATGGAAGGAAATATTGAAGTTCACTAAATTGTAGTCTGTTGGCCTGGAACACTTCCCTTTACCAGGGCATGCTTGATCAGAAAGACAGGCTCAGTTGAACAAACACATGCATGTAAATGTAGACATAGATGGAGACATATACATGTATAAATACATATTTTGTTATATGCATATCAATACTGGAGACAAATTTTCTTTCTAGTTTTAATAAGGAATCTTATATAACTGATTCTTTGAATTAATGTTTTTTTTAAGGTATCCTGTTCTTAGCAGAAATTCTTAACCGTCTCATGTCAAAACCATTGGACAGTGCCACTATAACCAGTTTTGTAGAGTTCTTCACATCAAAGCTGGTGAGTTTCAATGTATTCTCCTAATGTTTTATTTTCTTCTATCTTTAGGTCAATACTGTCCTGTTCTTTTATGTGACATCATTTAGTAATGACTAAATTTGTTAGGCTTAAGCCTTATGATTCTGCAACCTTACTTTGATGCCTTCCATTCCTTTTTTTCACCATTCATTCTAATGTTATTGTTTACATGACCCCATGGCTTTTACAAGGAATTATGTATTTCTTTGTTTCTTGCATGGTTTTTCATATTAAACATCAAATGTATACATATTAATCTTATTGTAGCCTTATTGAATGATGTAGTATTTGCCTGGAGAATGCTAATACAAAACTTTTTTTTTTTTTAAAAAAAGATGGTTTGATGAAATATAGCTCTCTATAGGTGTACAGAGTGTTGACAAAGTATCACTAGATTTTGCATGGAAACTGAAACATCTAAGTTTTACAGTTTGACCTAGCAAACCATTTAAGAGGAAGGGACGTTTCAAAACATATCTTTTCTTGCAATACTGGACAGTATATAAGACAGTTATGTTGAAACATAGGGGTCTTGCAACATTTCGAAAGACTGATTTTAAAATGATCTAGTGATTTATCAATCATCATTCATCAATAAGATGATTATGCTTTAAGCAGTTATAATTAAGGAACAATTAGGATAACAGAAACCAGTTTTGTAGTAGAAAAGGTGATATAAATCGTAGGAAGCAGATTCAATTGGACATAATCCTGAAGATTGAGATATTTAATGCTTAATACTGTTCCATCTTGGCTGTGTTTGGATGCTGGTTATGTGGTGAAGACTTATTTGTTTAGGCAACCAAACATTACCCAAAAAATGGTGGATAACTTTATTTGGTCAAAGGCTCAAAAGTTACTTAACTTGGATAACTTGATTTATGGGAGAGAGCCATGGTAGGCTGAACCATGTCGAATCTACGACAAATTGACATGGTTTTGGCTTTTGGTCTAGTTCAGATCCTAAACCAGTCTCAACCATCTGGTTCACTCCATAAAAAAATATTGGAAAAAATTATATTAAAATACAATTTGTAAAGTTTTGTTCAACTTTTGGTCAAATTTACAGGATTTCGAGACTTAGGATTATAGTAATAGTGAACCTCATACTAATCTATGCTGATGCAATCTACAGCTTATTGAACTAATAAAATTAAATTTGCTACAAAATCCTAAGGCTACAATGTATTTTTTAGGGTTCAAACAATGACGGATCCTGAGATTGGAGGTTGGAATTTTTTTAAATGATGGACCTCTAGTCTAGTGACACGTCATGATCTAAATCTTAATAAATACATTTTAACTTTAATATTTTATTATTTTGATGAGTTATGCATTAAGTTAGCATAAATCATTGTAAGGTTCATTGACATTGTACTCTTATTTGAGTCTGAAAACCTTGCGAGTTTAACAAAGAGTTGACCAATGCCTTATAAATTATATTTAAAATATTTTTTGAAGTATTTTGTTTTTTCATTATTTCTAAGTTGAATTGATTTTTTACTATTTTCTCAAATTCTTTGAATTTATTTTTAAGAGAGATTTGATTTTTTATTTTTAAATAATTTAATTTTTGTGATATTTTTTGTTGAATTTAAATGGGGGTATTCCCTTATTTTCAAGAAAAATCTTAAGTAAATGTTATCTTTAATTAAATGATTTTGAATGGAAATAAGAGAGAGGAGAGGGGATGGAAGCTTGCGGGAAGCTCTTAGCCTTGCATAGCACATTAAAAAAAAAAGAAATTTTTTTTGGAAAACTATGAAAAATATTGCAAAACATGGTGAACCGGTCTGAACCGTTGGTACTTTGCAGGTTCAGTTTGGTTCGGAATTGAACCGTGGTTCAGCCTACCTTGGAGAGGGTGAAATAAAGTTAACCACTTAAAGCTTTCCCTCTTTCTTTCTCTTGTTCTGCAACTCTTTCCTACTAACCATGGGAATGCTAACCAAATAGCAAATAACTTTGTTTGCTAGCTAGCTGGTTAGGGGGTGGGCATGGTTAAACTTTTTTCAGGGCTAGTTAGCTCTTTAGCATTGAAACGTAGCCTAAGAAGTAACTTGTTAGTTGGCATCTTTCTTTACTTTTTTCTTGTTCCATCTCAGAAATATAACAATGGGAAATTGAACTTTGTTTTTGTTGTTTCCATGCCTCATGGAAAGTGATGTTACCTAAACTCTCCAATTTAAAGGTTTCTAAAAGTATTGACACCTTTTGATAATTAAACATGGCAGAATGAGACACAAACATGAAAGGACACCCCCATTTAAAGTGTCATATTAATATTAGCAAAATGTGCCAGCAATTACATTTAACTAGTGCTGGACATTTTAGTGTTATCATGTTTTTACTACAAAATTATTACATGGACCTTAAGCAAAGTGTCATTATGTTTTTAGCATAAGTCATTACATGGTTAATTATCAGTTTAGTATCTTGTCATATATTAAGTAACCTTAAATGAACTTAAACAATTTTAAACTCCTAGTCTACTGTTGTTAGACAACTTATATCCTTTTCTTCTTCACCTTTTTGAATCTCTTCTTCAGTTAATTATCAAAGCAGTGGCTTATTTGTATGTGTGTGTGTTTGTGATATCCCAAACCTAGATTGGTTGGAGGCTGTTGTGTTTGACAATCGAGGGAATTTAGACAGTTGCACCTGTGCTGAGTGTTTAAGTAGCCTTGATTTCAACCTCATTTTGTTGATGAGGGAATAGCATGGACATATTGCATTATCCATGATCATCTATACTCAAAATAGTCAACTAGAACTTCCAGGCCTTTCCTGAGCATGCTAAACAAATCATAAAAGCGAACATCCATTCATGTCAGATATCAATAATGCACTTCAAACTTGATACATGAGAGTCCATGGCCTTAAGAGCTGTATCTCTTATTAGGTTCTTCATATGCAGCCTTTTTTTTTTGGTGCCATATATTCCTATGTTCATGATATGCTATGTGATGTTTCTTTTAACATCAGGCAGATTGGCATGTCTTACGTGGAGCACTTAGTGGTTGCTTGGCTCTTTTGAGGAGGAAGAAAAATGTTGGTATGGTTAAAAGTAGTGAAGCAAGGGCACTTGCTGAGTCCTACTTAATGAATGTACAAGTACAGTCACTGGCAGTGCATGATCGTAAGGTTAAACCTCAAGCATTTATATGGTCTTATGGTTTTACATAGAAGTTTATTATATGTTATTCATGGTGAATGTGAAAGAATGGCTGATGTTTGGTTGCCATGTGCTTGCAGTTATGCTTTGAAGTTCTTCAGTGCCTATTGGAGGTTTACCCAGAGGTTGTTGGGATGCTGGTATCTTCACTTAGCTTTACTCTTTGAATGTTGACGTTAGCCTTTCTCTTTTTCATTTACATGAATCCAGTAGTTTGTTTGAAGGCACCTTGAAATCTTCACAATTACGAAATCACATTAGACAGTTTAAGTTGTGGAATTTCGTATAATCTACTTTACTGGGATCAACACTTTTAAAGTTCAGTGTGTAACCGATGCACTTATGGCCTTCATAGAAGAGGTCATTTTTGATGTATCATAATGTATTTGTGTTATCTGTGGAGTAGCATCAAAGATACATTTGTAAGTTTACCTTAATTTAACCCATTTGTCTCACACTTCTGGAAATACCAACCTTTTTGTAGACATCCTAAAGTTTAGCGATCTTAAATCACATTTCAGCATAAGTATTACTTAACTATTTGGATATAATGTTACATGTGCAGGGTATCTTCCATATGCTGGCACACGTACATGCACTCTTATAGCTTATGTACTTGTTAGAGTAGCTTATGCATGCCTTTTCTGTGCCCTGGCCTTGATGTGTGATGCATATAGACCCTCATTTTGTTTAGTTGATCAGCAGTACTCTTATAAATAATTTTCTGATGAAAGTTATATTGCCACTGTTTCTCTTCTTCTATATGTTTTAATTTGGCAATTAGTCATCTTATCCCGGGATTTTGGTTGTGGAATTTGATGGGGAAGAATCCAACAACATTTATTAGGAGTTGAAATTGAAAAATTGAATAATATAAACCATAAGATAATGACAATATATGATGTTGTACTGAATGCAGCTAGAAAACTTCATCATCTCCTTAAGCTGGGAAACACTTGCATGTAAATTATGGAACAAGGATTGCGTGAGATATAGATTGAATTGCGGGAAATCATATGAAAACTAGGCTACTCTGGTTCATTAGCTCTTCATTAGAAACTTGGTTGCTGAATTTATTTTTCAAATCCAGAAATTTTCATAAATTTTAATTTATGTGCTATGTTATAAAGTTAATACAGAGGATAATAGAATAAAGATGTGAAAATGACAAGTTTCTTACCAACTAAATTGGTATAATGCCTAAAAAATTATGAAGGCCTGCTGTCTGCAACGATGGTTAATGACAGTTTTCTCTAAAGGCTAGGGAAAAGAACACAACTTGACTAGTTTCCAGTGGTGAATCTACACCTCAATCTGAACATGTTTGCTATATGGTTTTTTTTAATCTTTTGATTTAAGTATGTCATGTTTGCTATGTAATTTTTGAATTTTTTTTTTTTTTTTATAGCTAAGATGAAGTTTATATTGGACAAAACATAGCTGCAAACGGTTTATAAATACTGCATAAAACAAATGCATATGATTAATACTTGTTGGACAGTGATGCAGGAAGAGGCACATTCTTTCTGTATCTTGTGTATCTTTGATTATCATTTGCAGTTTCACACAAAATGCACCGTTGTTTGTATCCATGTACAGGGAGAGGAGGATGGTGGTCTACTGTGGCATTACCATGGTCAAAAAACAAAAGCCTTTTTATTTGATTTTATGATGTCTATAGATGATATTATTGAAGGGTGAAAAACAATTATTCTATGTTTGAAGATTCATTTGAAATTAATATAAGATAATTGCAAATAATGATTTTATAACATTGGTTGGTTGTTGGTTTCAATCCATGTGTGTTAGATTATAATGGGAGTGCATCTTTTTGGTTCTAATGCTGTTCATATTTGTCTTTCTTGTTTATCTAGTTGCAAGAATTCTAGATCATGTTAAGCTGTATGTGAAGTTCTCATCACAAAAGATTGACCATTCTGAATTTTTAAAATGTTCTCTTTTCCACATGAATAGGTGCTATTTATTTTCGATGTCATTTATGTGGGTCATGTTGTTTTGTATGATACGACAAGGTGTTGCTTTTTTTCATATGTTGTTTCTTCATCTCTTGCAGTCTAAATCATAGCTTCCTTTGGTTGTTAGGTAGTTTGGATGGCATGAGATAATGTTGTGACAATATAGCTAGCAATTCTGGTAGTTTGATGTTGTGCATAACAGGGGCTGTTCTAATTTTTCTGGAATTTAAAGTCATATAAAAGAATTTATAGAATGATGTATTCATCATTCCTAATAAATAGACTGTGGCATTTATATTGGCTCCTTGAATATGCTGACCATACATGCTACAGATAGGTTACTAATATTTTTCTCACTTTTAAACATAATACCATTTGGTACCGGGTGGCATGGGTGGTGCCTCTCAGTTTGGATGAACTGAATTGAACCCTGGTATGATAGACCTTACTTTCTAGCTTCTATGCTTTTGTTCTTGTTGAACACTTGTTTCTTTCCCCCTTTGGTAAATGGAATATTCTTTTTGGCAATTTGATGACATTACTATTTGCTTCATTTTCATTTTTTTTAACGCACATGATGCTCTTATGATGTAGGGTGACGATCTTGTTTACGGGATATGTGAAGCAATTGATGAAGAAAAAGATCCTCGATGCTTGATGCTAACTTTTCATCTAGTTGAAATACTGGCACGAGTATTTCCTGATTCATCTGATTCATTAGCAAGTTTTGCTGGAGATCTTTTTGATATTTTAAGTAGATATTTTCCTATATATTTCACACATGTAAGTTCAAAAAAAGACCGAGATATTCTTGTTACAAATTGTATGCTTGGCAATTTTTTAGGACACAGCATCTAATGCATATGTAGTTTTTTTTTTTCTTTTTTTCTTTTTTCTCTGTGGGTACCCAGAGGCTTAGGAATATTTTCTCTTTATTGAATAGTTGCTTTTGCTATTGTTGATGAATGGTTGATGTTTAACATCATTTGCTCTAAATTTAATCATTTTATATCTGCACAACTTACTCTGCTTGTGGAAACAGTTCATCATCCCTTTTTTACTCCCCTAGTGAGGTTTTCTTCCATGATTGCTCATTAATCAATAGTTTATTTTGGTACTGGTCGTTGCCAATACTTTTTTAGCACTTATAAGAAACCTAGATGCTTTTCAGTATTTATAAATTATGTTACCGCTCTCTGTTAGGCATCTTGAAGTATAGGCACTATAGCATTCATAGTATAGTTTCTTATGTTCTCATTAACTTATTGGATCTAATCTATGTAAGAGGTCCAGTGTTATTTAAGTGAATATATGAAAGGTCTGCAAAATCGGTATCAAGAACCATATTGGTATATTATTGGTTCGATATGTAGTATGGTACAGTATAGATCGTGTATCAAGACAGGGCACCTATACTTAGTTTTACTCCTAGCTATGGTACGATTCGAAACCAAGTGGTACGGAGTGTTCATATTGAGTTGAACCTCGCTATCATGCTAATACCTTATTGATACAGTATAGTTGGTATGGGTTTGTATGGATTGGTGCGGCAGACCTTGTTATACGTCATCACCCTTTTCCCAGTATTGTTTGGATGTCTCGCATGCTATGGGAGGATGGTCTTTTATCGAACTTCTGCTGGCTGGTTGAGAGGGGGACAGAGTGAAGTGGAGGGTGGGAAAGACTGGATAGGCCATGATCCTGCACTTCCTAAAAATTGGGAGCCAACTAATTACTTTGTTTGTAAGATTATGGTGATCTGTATGAAATGCCCGGTAACATACCTGGGTACTGAAACATTCTGTTGATATATGCTGCATTCCACATATTCACTGCAATCTCTTGCTTCTTTTTCTCAAGTTTGACAGCGTGTTGTCATTTTCTTTTTTCTTTTTAGCTTTGAATATAGTATCTAGAGTATTGCTAATTGTGATCCAACAGTCAGTTGCAATAAGCCAAGTGATAGTCAGCTTTACTCGATTTGACAAAATCGTGAGTTCTTTGCCTGTATATTTTGGGCTCTTCGCTAATGCCTTCTGGAGGATTGTTAGAACTCGAAATTTTGATTGTCCTCCTTACTGAATTTTGATATTAATCAGTAATACCTCTGCTACCGGTTCTTTTGCCTTGGAATCTGTCATTTGGTTCTATTGGAAGATCAAATGCCCACCGGCACAGTTCAGGTTCATTCCATTGCATCATTCATTTCTCTATATTTCATTCCTTCAGAGACAAACCAAGAAAGGAGTTATTGAATTCTTTTCTTCTATTTTTCTGCTCCTGTCTTTTCCTCTGGATCTTGCATCTGAAGAATTTTCCAGATTGAAAGCTTTTTTTTTTTTTTTTTTTTTTTTTTTTTGGGGGGGGGGGGGGGGGGGGGGGGGGGGGGGGGGGGGGGGGGTTTCATATTCAATCAATGATAATGGTGCATATACTATCATTTTGAAATGAGACGATATATACCACTTAATAGATAATAGTCGGTGGATAATGGGTATAGAATATTAAGCCCTGTTTGGGCAGCAGCTATCTCACTGATGGGAAATAGCTGGGTTTTCGAAGGCTTTAGTCCTCGGGCTGGGTTTTTTAAGGATCCAAAAGCGCTTTTTTGAGGCCTGACAGCACTTTAAATAAATTTATGGTATTCAATAAAGTTTTTAAAAGTACTTTTTTAGCTCCATCAAAAGCTGTTAAAAACTTTACTTGCAAAGCTTTGATAGGAGATTTTTCCAAAATCTCTACTTGCCAAATATTAGAAGCTATTTTATTAAACTTGAAGATCATAAATTCAAAGTAGAAGAATAACAACATTTAGTATTATAATATAAAAATAATATAATGTTGTTCTAATAATATAATAAAATATTTAATATTAATAATATATTATAAATAAAATATAATTATAATTATATAAAGATATTATTATAATTATAATATATTATACTCAACTCATCTAAGCCTTTTTCTAACTACATGGGGTCGGCAATTATAATATATTATGTAGTGTAAAATAAGATAATATAATAATATTATAAAATACTATAATATAATATGCAAATATAATATTGTTATACTATATAATGCTATATTTTATAATACTATAATAATAATATCACAATATAATATAATATAATATGACTATAATAATATAATATAATATATTATGTTTTAAATATCATAATAATATTATCATAATACATTATAAATAAAATATAATTATGATAATATATAAAAATATTATTATAATTATAGCATATTGTGTAACATAAAAGATAATATAATATTATAAAATACTATAATATAGTATACAAATAATATTATTATATATAATATTACTATAATAATATGTCACAATATTGCGATATTATATATATAATAATGATCATAATTTTGATAATGTATTATATATATTAATAAATATATTATAATAATTTTACATTATAATCGCTATTATATTAGAATATTATTATATTTTCTGATATATATAATAATATATATATTTTAATATTATTATAATATGGTATTATTATTATATTATTAGAATTTTATAATATTTTTTAATAGATTAGATAGTTGAAATTACTATGCAATGTCTTTTGTTGTTTTATTCTAAAAGCACTTTCTTAATTTGGTTACCATATAGCAAATAGCTTTCTTGAAAAGTTCTAATTTCAAAAATTCTATTACCAAATGCTCTACTTCTGACGGTTCTGCGAAGCAGAACTAGACCACACCCATGGCTGTTGCACCAGTTTTCTGGTACCACATGGCCTGGTTCTATTAGAAGACTGAATAAGCAGTTGACCTGCTGAAACCTACCAGACATGGGCAAGTTTTACTCAACTCAGTTAAACCGGGCAGGTTTGTCACCTGGATTCCTCTTCTTCTACCTAATAGTTATATTTATATTAAACACTAGCGGGCGGACATGAACACCTGACCCAACCTCTGATCTACAGCTCTCTTCACCACTAGGGCATCTAAGATTGGTTGATGAAACTTGTTAATATAACATAATTATGTAAATAGAACTAATTGTTCCAAAATAACAAAGCAAAGTTAGGCTTATGAATGAGAGTTATCTGATTCTGATTTTATCAACACCTTAGTATTGAAATATAAAAGTTTTATCAACCTGGAACAAGAAAAATGCTGGCTCATCTTATTTTCTTAACATATTTATTTCACATGAGAATGACTTTGACAAGTTCTGCTATTGTGGTACTGAGTATCGTAAGTGTACCTTACCAGTTTGGTATGATACAATACACAACTCATACTGAGATAGTTCTTAGGTACTTTTATGATGGTATTGTTCAAAAATAGGCAATATAGGTTGGTGTCGAGCAGAAGTGGGTGATTCCACTTGGTTCTGACTGGTATGGACCAATTCCCATATGAAATGAGTAAACTGACCTGGTTCTACACTCATTTGATATGGTACATCCTGAATCAGATGGTTTGGACCAGTGTTGCATTCCTTGGCCTTCGTTTTTCTAATTGTTTGCATCGTATATTTTTGGTCAAGCATTTATTTTGACTGGACTTAGATATTTAACCATAAGGAACATAGATAATTTTAAAATTTAAATCTCAGGATTATGATATTTTTATATTAATATGTGCTCAAGTGAGCATGTTTTATTGAAATTTAAAATGTGGGGTACAGTTATTTTTTATCATGAATTCACATAATTATTAAGTATATTCTTGATGCAAATTTTTGAGGGCGGGCCTTGATGCAGTGACTCTGTAGCCAGTTCCCCTAGTCAGATGTCCAGTCTGATAACAGCACGATGCATATCAATCATTTATTTTTTGAAACTGGTGCTCAAAGTTTCAAAATGTCAGAACTTCTGGTTGGGATTCCAAATGTTAGGATTGCATGCTGTTTCTTGTGAGTTGTGATACTGATGCATCTTTAGAGATGCTTTAAACTTTTGGTTGCATATTAACAGTCAACGGTTGTATGTAATATCAATACTGTTTTGGAGCTGTTCTGTATTTCTGTCTACGTTGATGTCACCCTTTTTTGATTGGCAATCAATTTGAGATAATCACCTCCCATGACATCTTTCATTTCTATGTCATATCTTAATTCATTTCATTGATATGTGCCCTTACAATCTTGTTATCATCACGTCTCTGGGTTACTATGTATATTCTATTATTCATATGTGCATGCAGCATGTATTCATACATGCATAAATATGTACATATGTGTATGTATATTTTGTACATATAGGTACGCATTTACGTATATCCACTAATGCACATATGCAAGAATGTTTGTGCAAGCATGTAGGCACGTGGTTTCATTTGCTCATTGTAGTAATGGGACTCTTAGAGCTAATTTCTTGCTATTGCATCATGATTTGTTTTCTTGTTTCTATCCATTGGTCAAACACATATTTCCTCCAAGTTTACTTAGCATGATTGCCATAATTGTTACTATGTGCAGCCAAGAAGTGGTGATTTGGACATTACAAGGGAGGACCTTTCTAGGGCTCTTATGGTATGTCTTTTTATCTACTTTGTTCTACCTGAATTATATTTTGTGGCTCCTAGATTATTCTGTAAATAGGAAATTATGCTAGCTGACACAGTTTGTACTGCAAAGTTGCAGCCACAGACAACTTGCTATTTTCATTCCCATTTACCTGGAAATTGACTAAGAAATGGTTTTGGAAAGGCATCCATGATCAGTTTTGCTTCACAACTGTGAAGTGATGTTGAATCATTCACTTTCATTGGCAATAACTTGATCATTGACATCTTTAGTCATGATGTTATCAGTGTAATATTTGAACCATCATGGAATGATTCTTCATTACAGTGGCATATAGATGGATCTCGTGGTTAACTTTCTTGCAAGCTTCCCTTCATTTGAGCTAGGTTGAAATGGGTTAGGCTAGGTTGGGCCACCTCCTTGCTTAAGCTTGGCTCAAATTTTTTTTTTGGCCCAAGCTTGAAAGAACTATACTAGCTTTGATTTGAGCATGAACCCGAGCTTAGCTCAAAGCCTGAGCAGGTCCAACCCAAAAAAAGCTGGGCAGTCTTGGAAGATGAGGTTGTTGGAGAGGTCAGCAAGGGTAGTGGTGCCAGTGCCACAGCAACAATGGTGGTGGAAAGAGAGGAGGAATACCAGGATGAGGAGGGTGGACTTTGGTGGTGAGAGGACTGAGGAGAGAGGGGAAGGAGGTTAGGGTTAGAATTTTGAGAGAAAGGAGGTGGAGAGTTAGGGTTAGGCTGGAGGCAACAAAGGAAAGAGGGTGACGGAAAAGGGAAAAGGGCGAAGAAGGCGAGAGAGACAAGGAGAAGAGGGTGGAGTGGAGGAAAAAGGAGTATAGGGAGTAGAGTGAAAGGAAGGAGGTGGTGAAGTCGGGGCGGTGATGATAGGGAAGGCTGAGCAGTGGCAACAGTTGGAGGGGGGTGGAGATGGAAGCGGAGGGGAAGGTGGCAAAGGAGGAATTTGAAGAGGGGATGGGCCATACAAAACCACAGGGTTGGGGGTTGAGGGAAACTGGGGCTAGGGCATGGGTGTAGGGTCTGGTTTGTTCATCGGTTTGGGCTTGGGCCTAGCCAAGGCTTCCTATTTTGGCTTTGAATTCCAGGCCGAAGCTTGATCCGATTCTCTTCAGACTAAAGCCCAAGCATGGGGTGGGCCCATTTCTGGCCCTAGTTTGAGCAGAACCAACGGTGCTTTCTCTTTGTGAAAGAGATTAATTTGTTTTATAGGTAATTGTTATAGCTCCATTACTTGATAATTTGCATGACTGCCCATGCTTGGTAGCATTATAATTAGTATGCTGTAGTAAAATGGTGACACCACTTTAGTGACAATTTGTAGTGCAGTTGGCCGATATGTCACCAATCACTGTTGTTCTAAATTTGGATTTAATAAAAGCCTGAATATTAATTTAGTAGTGGCAGGTCGAATTTTTAATTCTAGAAGTGATACTTTGCAAATTTAACTTGATGACATGAATTTTTGCTTAAAAGTCAGGTTGATATTTTATGTAGATATATGTTTTGTAGCCACAAGTGGTCCATCTCACCCCAACAACATAAAAAAAGGGAAAAAGGAGGAAACATAACTAGGGCATAATCCTTCTTTCATACAGTTTGGGGATGAGAGTTACACTTTATATTAATCCAAGGCCCTCCTAGTGTAAGGGCATCATCATGTTTTTTATAAAATTGCTATTAGGTCAGCTATGCTATATAGAATAGAGTGTCGGGCAATATTGAAACAACATGTGAATAAATTAAGTTTAATAGAAATGCGTATGTTAAGATAGAAATGTGGTAAAACTTTAAAAGATAGAATTAAAAATAAACATATAAGAGAAATGATAGGAGTAGCCTCAATTGAAGATAAAATGAGAGAAAATCGATTACAGTGGTTTGGACAGATACAACATAGACCTTTTGATGCTCCAGTTAGAAAGAGTGATCTTTTAACAATTCATGATAAGGATAGAGGTAGACCTAAACTAACATGGAAAGAAATAATTAAAAAAGATATAACTATTTGTAATTTAAATATCGACTTAGTCCTGAATAGAGCAGAGTGGAGGAAGCATATTCATGTAGCCGACCCCATGTAGTTGGAAAAAGGCTTAGATGAATTGAGTTGAGTTGAGTTGTATGCCTATACCATCAAAGTTGGTATTTTTGTTATCAAATAATTTATATGTGCCTCCCTTCTGTCGATGTATATATTCATTTCATTTATAGCTTCATATCACATCCCTCTCAATACTGTAATTGCCCATATATTCATGTAGGTTTAGATCCTTGATATCACCTATGATCCCTGCAGCACTGTTGGCATAGTTGCACAACATCTATATGTTTTGTTAATCATCCAAAACTTCATGTGTTTGCTATCACTGTCATCCATGGTATCTATAATCTGTCTATAGAAGTTGGTGGAAATTGCACCCCTTCAGTTACTCTCTATTTGCCTTGTGTATCTCTTCTGTTTCTTCTAATTCACAGGTTTGTTTGGTGACCTCTTTCTCTCTCTCTCTCTGAGTTTGATGTGTGGTTGTGTACAAATTTTCTTGACCTATGCAATGAAATAGTTGATCCGTGCCTTAGAAATGCTTCTTTTTTCTTTTAGCTTTCTAAAGAAATAGGATTTTCTTTTCTAAAAGGATGGGTGCATTCCTCGTATCCTCCAACAGTTCTCTGTTGCCAGTTTACCTCCTCTCATGACCAACTTGTATGGATTTTAGATAGTGTTGTGGTTGTCAATCTCCTGTCTGGCTTCCTTAGCTAAAGCTTCTTTTTTGTTTTCCTAACTATAAATGATATTGTCTTATATTTTTGCTGTTTATATAAATCAATCTTAGAAAAGCTTTCAGGTAGATGTACTTAATCTCATTTTAGAATAAATTGTTCCAAGGATTCTGGATATATACCTGCCTGTCTTAATAGCTCTTTTGCTGGCTTGTGCTAAGGTAGTTTAATGTATATGGTTGGTCTAAGGACTTTCTTCCTACGTGGGTTATAAATTCTTCATTTTGTTCCGACTAGTGAATAAGTTGTTTAGTTGTATGATCAATTTCTTTTTAGATAGTTTATGAATACTCTGCTTCATAAAACTGCCCAAATTTTTTAGATTTTTATTGCTATTTAAATCCTTTTTGCCGATTTTCAATTTCCAAATTCTCTTCTAAGAAGTCCTATAACTCCTAAGACAAGTAATTGATGCATTTCAATTAATGTTTCAGAAATAATTTAATCATAAATAATATAGGTCTAGAGATGATATTACACTAGTATTAACTGATTTGGCTTGTTGCGAAGGTATGCATATTTTTCTAACACAACCCTTGTCCCTTTCTAAAGTTTTGTTCCAAAGGGGGCAGGATTGACAGACAAAGCAGAACAAATCATCTTGTGGCACCTCTATTAACCTCCTCTATGCTAGCTACATCCTCCCAATGGAGCTAATTCAAGGTTGTTCGATTTTCATTTTTGGATTGCATTTTAGGAAGTCATCCATTTTAAGCATGATGCAGGTTGAATCTCTAAATAAAGCACTCTGACTTTAGGGACACATAAATATCCACACATGAGATAGGTAAAGAGGTCAATAGCAAACAATCTAGAGCAAGTTCTCTAAGAGATGTGAGTTTCTTTTGTCAATAATTTTTACTGTTGTCAGTGGCTCTTTTTTCTGTTCTTTGAGAGAGAGAGAGAGGATGGGAGGAAGCCTGGACAAAATTAGAGTGATGATGGGATCAAGTAGGTTCTGGTAGTACGCACCCAATTTTTTGCCAACTCAACCGGCTGTCTCCCTCCAGTGGCTAGTTTTATTTTGTCACTGAACTTCATATATGAAGAATTCTTTAACTACCCATATCTTTGCATTTAACTTGTTTCCCCATTTAAAAACAAAGCATTAGGTACTGTCCCGCCTTCCAGGAACATGACTTTTCTATATTGGTGATTAAGAGAAGCAGAGTTAAGTATTTTGATCATTGCATAGCTATGCTTTTATACAGATTTAATTAAGTTAAAGGTCTAGGAATTCTTAGTTGCAAATTGAACATATAAGCAAGTATTATTGTCCATGGATGTTGCTGCCAAAATAAATATGTTATTGCATGTATTTTGCTTTTATGATTAATACATTCACTTCAAATTTAATGACTGGGAGCTGCAGAGAAACCTAGATGTTTTGTTCCAGGTGGCGGTTATTTTAAAAAATTGCTGTCTGTTTATTGGGCATGCTGTTTGCACTTTAAGATTGCGCATGGTTGCTATAACTTTTATGTTTCTAATATTAAGTATGCTATAGGGAACTTTCCTATATGCTTCTTATCTGCGTGTATATGTTGCAGAATGCCTTCTGCTCAACTCCACATTTTGAACCATTTGCAATCCCACTGCTTCTTGAGAAACTTTCCTCCTCTCTTCCGATAGCTAAGGTTTGTAATGTTATTTTATATAATTCATGTTGTTAACTAATCTCAATAAACTTTCTTTTATATATAAAATAATTTTGAGCTAATGGCCCAGTATATATTTGATGACTTTAAATGTTTACAGTGTGATTCTTTGAAGTATCTTAACAGTTGCATACAGCACTATGGAGCTGATCGAATGATCAAGCATGCTAAAGCAATTTGGTCCAATTTAAAAGATGTGATCTTTAACCATTCACCACACAAAACTCTATCTTTGACTTCAGAATCAGCTGGGAGCACAGAATCTGAGGAAAATCAAATTGCAAAGGAAGCTCTAACATGTCTGCAAACAGCTATTTTGCATTTAGATTCTCTACGGAAAGATCCTGTTTTGAGTTTGATTATTGAAGATGAAGATCTTGAGATGAAGTTTGGGCTTGTCAGCAATGAAAGGGCATATACTGGCATGTCCGTTGAAAATCAGCGTCAACTAAGTGCTGTTGGAAATATATTATCAGTCTCATCAAAAGCCTCCTTTTCTGGCTGCGACAGAGTGTTTCAAAAATTTTTTCCGCCCTTGATGAATATTTTAGAAATTTCAGCAAGCAGCCCCTCTTATGGTTGCAATACAAACTATAGAACTCTCTCTAGTAACTTGAATTTTGGAGCACTTTATCTCTGTGTTCAACTCCTTGCTTCGTGTAGGGAATTGACATTGACTTCTCAAGACTTCTTACCTCAAGTTACTACAGTGCAAGACAGCTGGTGGTGTTTGCTTCGACATTTCTCTGGTCCATTAAGTCATGCTCTTGCATCTGCTTTGGTGGCCGCCAGAAGCTCTGAACTTGTGAATAACAACAATGAACATGAACATGTCCTTTATTGGGGTAAAACTTTTACCATATTTTATTCTATCCCTTTGCTTCAGTACATGATTCATGTAGTTAAAAGCCTTGTAAATGCTGTCTTCTCTTCATTGTTACTTATGCTTCAATTACACCTTCATGTATTTCTTGGTGGCTGATTTTCACTGGCTTAAGTTTGAATCTGGATGCAGAGTTTCTGAAAGACCGTGTCCTATCCATCTGTGATCTTTATGGTGTAGGATTAATATTGTATGTGTGACCTGTTTGCGTGCTTGTGAAATTGATGATGTTGCAGTTATCTTCCAGAGATATGATATCTCTCTTTAGATGTCATTTTTGTGTAGAAGTAAAGGTTTGTTCAGTTGCTTTTCAGGCTTCAATTATCAAATTTTTAATATATGTTTGTTGAAAAGTTGCAACTTGGTAAGGTTTGAGATTCTGTAACACAGATTAATCTGATTTTTCTTACTTTTCATTTGTTACGCCACAAGCAGAAAACACATCCCATGCTGCTTTTTATGTCAATTGTACTCTAGGTGTTTCTATGTGATACAATTAATCATTGTTTAAAACAGAAATTATTAATTGAAAAATGGCTTGTTCTTGAAGATGTACAAGTAAAAAAGAAAAATAGAAGATGAAAATGTTGGAAGATATGCACAATCAGCTTGGAATGAAGATAGGTGATCGTCCTATAAAATAAATGTGATAGTACTCTTATATAAATGCTCAACTTTATCTTTATTAATTGGAGAAATGGAAAGCTTAAATCAGTTAACATAGAGCAGCTACGTGGTCTGGTTTCAGAATTTAGTTCATAATTGCTTTGAGCCTCCTCTCTGTACTGGTTAACAGAATTAAATAATTTGGGTTTCATGGCAATACAATGAAGGAGAGGAGCTTTACTGTTGTCGTTTTTATGTGATTTAGTTCTAATTCATGGCTATGGAATGATGCTTGTGTGCAGTTTATGCCATTGTTTGCTTATGTAGTGATGTAATCAAGTACGTCTTTTGTATCATAATACTTGTTTCTTTCTCTTTTTTTCTTTTTCTAGTAAAGGGCTTGCAGATACTTGCAACATTTCCAGGATGCTACTTGCCTAAATCTGAGGATGTTTATGAATATATCTTGGCAATCTTCATATCAGTAGTCACTGAAAGGTTTGAAGACACATTCTTGTGGAAATTATCTGTGAAGGCATTAGTCCAAATTGGTACGTTTATTGAAAAATATCATGATTCTTCTAGCGGAGCAGGCTTTAACAGAATTGTTGTTGAAAGGATTGTTTCATTGATTCAACCTGATGATTCTACCATGCCTCTTGCACTAAAACTGGATGCAATCTCTGAAATTGGTGCAATTGGAGTAGATTACATGACAAAAGTAATTCAAGTGCTTGAAGAAGCTATTCTTTCCAATTTTTGGCTGTTTGTGTAAGTTGTATAGGTGTTTTCTTGATAATCTTTAATTTTGCCTTTCTCCAAAGGTCACAACAGAAACTCACTGATTCTTTTCATATTAGGTTGAAGGACATGTTGGAGCTGCTAACGTTTTAGTTCCTCTGTTAGAGTGCTACTCCAAACGGGTGCTTCCTTGGTATGAAATCAATATAATTACTATCATGTCCTATATGATTTCAGAATTTCCATATATAATCTCTTGAGATGCATGATTCCATATATGTAGTTTTGTGAAAGAGATGGAAGCTTTGAAACATCATATATGCTATATGGAATTTCCGCCTACTATCCTAAGAAGAAAATATTTACAAACCATTTATAATACAAGTTTACAAAACTTGACTACACCTATGCGGGATTTTGATTCCAGTATATCTTCAAAGCTAGATGCCAAATCAAAATGAAGTCCAAGGCAAGTTCAGTTATTATTATGAAAATCAATCATCCATCTTTGTGACGCTGCATACATGAACTTCTCTTTTCCGCTGACTACACCCCACCAAAAAAGAAAAAAGATAAAATACTCCTTTCCAATCCAACCAATCATCGTCAGTGGTGTAGCTAGCTCCCTCAAATAATTTGCCCAGCATTAATCTTTGTCAATCCATTTATGATTCTACATTAGAAAGATTGTGAGCAATAATTAAAGTTAGGCTGATATCCTTTAGGTTCCCATTGGTCCACTTAAAAGCAAATCAAATCCCCCAAAAAGAGCAAATTCTAATGGCCAGCTGTAAGAGGAGATCTATTCACAGTTCAACAACAATGATGACAACAACAACAATATCAACAACAATGGAAAAGCCTTAATCTGAAAATAGTTGGGATCGGCTACGTAAATCATTTTTCTCCATTCAGATCTATTTAAAGTATAGGACATATTTAACACTCATATTAGGTCCAACTGAAGCTTTTGGCTTCTTCTTACAGCTGATTGCTTGGATGATTTTTGTGCATCAGCACTGGCTTATTAATAAACACTATTTCTGGCTAGTGGCCACTCTAGTTGAGTATCTAGCCGTCATATTTTGGTACTTATCTCTATCTACTGCCTAATGTCTGTTGATTTGACTTTCTTGATTCCTTTAGAACTTTAAGTCAAGGTCTTCTCATCAGTTTCCCTATTCAGTTTTGAAATTAACTAGCCATTCAAGTTATGTCTGCTGAACATACTGTATACTGAACTCCTTAGGATGCTGTGCCCTCTCCATATTTCCTCTAGTAGCTCACTCCTTCACTTGTTTTCTAAGCACTTATTATTTCTATTTCTGGAGAGAGCTGCTTCTTTGCACATGCGCCCAAATCTGTTCCTGCAATTTATCCACCTTCCAGTTACTAAGAAACAAAGAGTTTGGAAACTTGGAGTCATCTGGATTTAAATTTGATAAAAACTTTAACTAAATGTTAAAATACAACTTATCTTCATATTTTAGCTTTCAGAGGTCACCATAGGAACCATATCTACTACAGATCCATGTATGATTTTGGTACCTCAACCAGTAAGCTCTCAACTTGTATTCATCTATTCTACTCCTCTGGGAGCATACTTTTTAGAGAAGTCTCAATTCCTTCAAATTATCTGTAGATTAATAACTACCTATGACCACTTTGTATTCTCTAATATACATTATCTACTTGTTTTACCTTTATTTCCCCAGTGCTTGTGAAGGTTATAACTAGACAAAATGGAATAATAAAAAGGCAAACAATCACTAAGCTTTGTAAACCACAACTATCTTTTGATTCTCTTTATATCTACTTTCTCATGAGACTAATTTACCTTCCTTCCCTGCCAGTTTGTATGTTAAATTAGACCTCTTATCTTAAATCTTATAGTTTTATTATTTGTTAATTATCTTTCCAGTAAGATTTCTTATTTTGATCAAGTGTCTTGTCTATCTTTATGGGTTTTTTTTTTAAACCTCCTCTTTCGACATTGCTTTAATTCAAAAACTATCTCGTGCATGTGGTGAAATTATAGGAGAGTTCAGTGAGCACTGACTTGTCTTTCATGTGTATATGCATGCTTGTATCTATGTGTTTGCAGTTATGGTAATACCTATATGGTTTTGTCATCAAGAAAGTAGCACTCTTGTGGTTATATTTTAAATACTTTCTCATGTAAATGTTCTTAGAACTTTAGGCAGTTGATGTGTGGATATAACCCATCTGCATATGTTCAGGTGCTTTGCTTTTGGTAATTTTGATGAAGTTGCAATGCGATTTGCTCTCTGTGTTTGGGATCAAATGGAAAACATCACTATTTTTGACAAAGATGTAAAAATGCAGGTAACTGTTGGTAGCCTTACCTATTTGACTTGCATCTGTTTTGGTGCAGTGTCTCAATGCTGTCATTACCCTTCTGGCACAACATATAGCTGGGTTAACTTTGATTTCCTGGTTGTTTTCACTTTTAACCAGTTTAGCCCAGCTGTATGCGGTCAGCCTTAAGGTGTTGAAGCTATCAAATTTTTCCATGTATTTTCAGTAGTAAGTCTGACTTCCATAAGGCCAACATGAGAACCAACATATAACTATGTGTCAAAAACATTTGATTAATTCCAGGATCTTCATGATGGAATAATGATGACAATGAAGCTTCTAGTTGGGGGTTGTTCAGAGGAAAATCAATCCTTGATATTGCAGAAAGCCTATAATGTTCTTTTATCAACAAGCTTCTTGTCAAAGGAGTCATTGCCATTTTCTTCATGCAAGTTGGAAAGGTTAACATTACTTCCAGATTTAGTTAACCTGTCATGCAGAGATGAATGGATTATACATCTCTTTGCATCAGCAGTAATAGCACTTCGTCCGCAAACATCCTTGCCAGATGTAAAATTATTATCGAATATGCTTATGATTTTCCTACTTAGAGGACATCTGCCAGCAGCTCAAGCATTGGCTTCTATGGTTAACAAATGGCATGTAAATATACCAAGTGCTTATACATTGGATGAAGCAATTGAAATGATTCTTGAGAAGAGTTTACTGAGTGGCCAAAGCAGTAGTCCTTTGAGGAAGAATGATGAGGGAATGCCTGAAAGTTATGCAGTGGTTGGGCTAGCATGGATTGGAAAAGGTCTGCTTATGAGAGGACATGAAAAAGTAAAGGATATAGCGATGCTTTTGTTAAAGTGTTTGCTTTCAAGTCCATCTAAGGAATTACACTCCAATGTATTTGGAAGTGACAACGGGAAGGATATGCATACTTCTCTAGCAGCATCTGCAGCTGATGCATTCCATGTAATTCTGGGTGACTCAGAAGTTTGCTTGAATAAAAAGTTCCATGCAACAATAAGACCACTTTATAAACAACGTTTCTTCACAAGCATGTTGCCTGTCTTGCTCTCATCAATCAAAGAATATCACGGATCAAGTATGAGGTATTATCAACCTTTCCAGTTTCTCTTTATTTATTCATGTATTTGTTTATTTTGTTTTGGATGTTTTCAATTCAATCCAGAAGATATCTTAGTTATGGTTTGTTGTCATTTGTTAATGTGGTTAAAGTCAAGTTGTTCTATTTTATCCAGAAGATATCTTAGTTATGGTTTGTTGTCATTTGTTAATGTGGTTAAAGTCAAGTTGTTCTATTTTATACAAGTTATTCTATTATGGTAAATTGAGGTTGTTCGAACTTCAAAATGTGACTGTATATGCTAGTTTAATTTGAATGTGGCAGTATTGCATGGACTAGTACATAGGTGTAATTCTGGTTTATTATATCATAGATTCCTCACTTTTTTCTGATTTTTATTCTCTGTGCAAGGGATTTATTTCTTTTGCCTAACTCTCTGAATGTGGATGATGTTCATGTATGACAAATATAGTGGAAGTTCATGTATGACAAATATAGTGGAAGGTGCTAATGATATTCTTGAGGATCGCTTATGCTTAAATCTATCTGTTCCTCAATTTCAGATTGGGAAACTAGGGATACCATTGAGGATCACTATGCGATTTATAGCATTTTTTGTCTAGTAAGACCATTATGCATTAGAATTAGTACCTTACAATCACATTAGTTAGAATGAGAGCACAGTTCATCTGCATCCTTCACCTCTGCAATTTAGAAATCCTTGTTTCTTAGGTTGGCAAGTTAAAATGTGTTGGCAGGTTCTGATGAGACTTTGAGAATACCAACAATTTAAATTATGTTTCACCGTTGGACATTAGATGACACTTCTAGATGTTGATTTATGATTGGTTTCAAATCTTGACGGGACATGTGTGTCCCAATCGGCATCCCATGAGACATTGCGATGGGACCATCTCACCATCATCCTAGTGCCCTCAATCGGTGCATCCCATTTAATGAAATAATTTAGTTGACCTCATCCATGGAATTTAAAACCTTGAGTCTTATGATATTCCACGTTTAATCTTGGCCTTTTTATTGAGGAGTTACGGTAATCCCAGCATGTTCTTAAGCTACTATATTGAGTTGTCTAGTAGTGGAACTTTTTGATATGTATGGGTTTGTATATAGATATTCATAAATTATAAACATGCCATCATGTTGGGTTTAAAAATATTGTCTTGTTGTTTATGCCTGGAGTCAGTTTTATCTGAGGTTGAGTTTGTCTGCTTTTTATCTCCGTTGTACTATACTAGATAAGACTTCAGATGTTCTTTACTGGAGCTTATTGGACCAAAAGGAAAGGAATTGTATCTAATGTTTTGGGACTTGATTGTCTTGTTGTTTAGAGTATTGGGTCGTGCAGGATACTGTGAACCACTAATTGTCGTTAGACAAAGGAAAAGAAGTGAAAGAAATGTTATTTGATTCAGTTATCCTCTTGTCTACATGCTTATATGGATGAGCTTGCACTTGGCTAGGCTACATTGGCTAAAAATTCCATCTTTGCTACTCCAGAAGTCATGGAAAGTCATATTTTACATTGCAAATACCATTAAATCTGCATCACTGATGATGGTTTTCTAGCACAAAGAACAAAATATTCCAGTTGCTTTTGGACTGCATTATTTATTCTTTAGAGATTTGATTAAATTCATTCCAATAAAAAAAGTCACATTATTGTTACCCTGACAAGGCTATCACATTTTTTGTTTTCCTTAAATTAAGCCATGGGATGTTGATCCTTCTGTTCTATTATGGACACAAAGTCTTGTATTTTGAATGAGATGGTTGTCCTGTTTGGATTGGAGTTACTTAAACTGAAACATAATTTCAGAGTGGCACTGTATCAAGCTTTTGCGCATGTTATATCAGACACTCCGCTAGCTGCTGTAGTTGCTGAAGCCAAGAAGGTTTGTTTTGGAAACCGTTTAGATTTTCTTTCAGTAAGTTCATCTAATATTCATTATCAGTAGACTTTTAATTTGTCCTTTTGCAGATCATTCCTTCATTAATGGATAGCTTAGGCATGGTAAGTCAGGAGGTTCAGAATAAGAATCTAACGTACAGCCTGCTGCTGGTCCTATCTGGGATCCTGATGGATGATAATGGTGAGATTTCTGTAGCACATTCTAGTATTATGGCCATCAGTTTAGACTGTTTAGCTGTTGAAGCTGTGATACATCTTAATAACAGCTGTTGGTTCAGCTGCTTGGTACCTTCCTCTCTGAGTGAGAGTTCCCAGGTTCAAACCTGAATGGTGGTGAAAAACCATCCTATTCTAAATAATAATAAAAATAAATAATAATAATGATGATGATGATGATGATAATGATACATCTTTAAGCAGAAAGCAACAATATTAAATTTGATATCTCAGAAATCCAGAGAGTGCTAGATTTATTTATGTTTGTGTAGGTGCATATGTGGGCCAGTGGCTAAACCAATGACTTGCATGGCTATTTCTCCCCTCCATAACTTTTGGTTTTTCTGCAGATGAGAAGCCTGAGCCCACAGTATCTGGCACTCTCTTTTGTAACAATCATGCTCGTGAAGTACTTACTAAGTTCCGAACTACTCTTATCTCAAAAGAGAGAATCTAAAAGCATATTCTTTTATAGGGCCCATATAACTAATGTGTATTTATCTACTACTCCTGTGTTACAAAAGAGATTAAAAAATCAAAAAGGTTTCTCTAACAAATATTAGTGAGGCAAATTTACAGCTAAGCTTCGGTAATTGGGATTTCTTTGGTGGAAGTTTTGGGCCAATTCATAGTTATCTGTCTGAATGCTACATGAAGAACACTAGCCTAATAATGGAATGGGAAACCCAGGTTTTACAAGATCATAAGCCAGATGGGTGATTGAAATCCTAAACATATTGGAACACGCGACTACATGTTGTACTACTTTAAACTGTGTCGAGGACCCTGACGGCAATCAGACTTATTATCTTTTAAGACCTTTTAAAGTATGTTTTTACTAATCTCTTGTCAACATATCATTGTTTATCTTCCATATATTTTCACTTAATATTAAGGAAATCTAACTTTTCCACTCTCCTTTTGTGACAAGCCACTCTCCTTGACCTGCAACGGCAGGCTCTGATCAAATGACTTGTCATAACAGCTATTGATTTTTTTCACTGAAGGACCAGCATAGCTGTGGTTCCTGAAATTAACATTGCAAAGATCTGTAGATGATAACATTAAGCAAACGCCGTAATGACTACATATCTTGAATGTCAGTTAGTGTCATTGTTAAAGAAGCACGAGTATTTAGTTTAGGACATCTGAACAATGCTGTCCATTGTTATTAATTTGTTAAATCGCCAGTTGTTTGATTAAACAACTACATGGGTTTTTTGAAAAATTATTGAATACAAAAATTACTATGGAGAAAATTTATGCCAATCTGTGCAATGAATCATATGCTCAATATTTACTTTGGGTTCTTGGATGCTTCTCCTTGCATGTAATCGTCACTTCGGTATTCTGGTAATCTTTGAGTTGTTTTCTCATGTGAATGCAGGAAAAGAAGTCATCATAGAGAACATCAATACTGTTATAAGTCACCTCATCAAACTGATTTTCTATCCCCATATGATGGTAATATCTTGTCTCCAGAAATTTATGGACTTGTCACATATGATATTATTTTGGCTAATCTGTATTGAATGTATTTTTGTTTGTGAAAATGCATCCCTTTTTTTTTGTGCTGAGGGCAAACTGGTTCTGATTGCTACCAATGCCACACCACTTAACATTGCATATTTTCCTTTGTAGCATTGTTTTCAGTTTCTTGCCTGGCTTCTGCTGCCATGGAAACCTGTTTGACCCTTCTTCCTGTTGAGGAATGAGGTGACAATGCCCTTATTTCTGGGTTTTTTGTTTGTTGCAGCTCATTTCTGGTCGTTCTGGTTTCATTGATAAAAACAAGTTGTTTAACTTTGTGATTTTAGACTTGTACGAAACATAGTGATGCATCAACATGTCTTAGGATAAAACTGGACCCCTGAGAAAGGTGGGGCGCAGAAGTGGGGATTCATTTTTTGGGCTGCCCTGTATACCAATCTTCTGAAAAAGATGTTGTAAATGCTTATGATCACCAGAGTTTGTATGCTTCAACAATCATCAAGTTCCTTGGAATTTTAAGTTGAAGAAGTGAAATGTAGGTGTCACACTCTGATTATTTTGTAATCTCAGAGACGAATTTCATGGGGACAATATTGTTCATATGTTCCAAATTTTGAAATGGTTCTCTTTCTTCTTTTAATTAGGGTACCTACAACCTTCATACTACCTAAAACCAACACATGCCCACATGACAAAATTTTATGGATTTGTTTTGCTAAATCATTGTGGAAGCTGTATGGAATCCTTTGTACTCAAAACCCTCCATTTTAATTTGTTTGCTATAGGATGAGGCTTTTTAGATCCTTTCCTTGTTACACGACTTTTAAGCTTACTTGCTTTTAAGGTTTTAGCTGATTATCAGAGACTTCTTGTTTTATGTCTTAGCTTGTTCGGGAGACGGCAATTCAATGTCTTGTAGCCATGTCAGGCCTTCCTCATGCAAGGATCTATCCCATGAGGCCACAGGTTGGTTTGATTCTTCATATTATATGCTACTGTTTCATTTGTGATGCCATGTTTCTATACATGCACACACACATATACATACGTATACACACACTTGTGTTTACTTTGAAAGTTTATAATATGCATGTTTCCAATCCTTTTTTTTAAAGGTCCTATGTGCTGTATCAAAAGCTCTGGATGATAGGAAAAGGGCTGTCCGTGAAGAGGCTGTGAGATGTCGTCAAGCATGGTTTGGATATTTCACTTTCATATTTCTTGTTATTCATCCATGGCATTTCACTCGACTTGATTTTTGATTTCGACTATTCATATTTGCACTACGCTACCGCAGGGCATCAATGGCATGAAGAATGCATTTTTGGGAAGATTGGAACTTGAAGCAGTTCTAAGATTGAGAATGGCACACACCAGGTTTTTCTTTACGATATGACCTTACGATACAAAGGTTTGCTGCAAATCCCTTGCAGCCAAAGTTTAAATGTTGCTATTTTTGTCTTTTTCATCAAAGCTGTCGCGCTTCATATCCAAAATTTTGAATTAGGGTGACAACCCGCCGCATGCTAGGCATGCAAGGCGTCCCGAATTATGACACATAAATCAATATAAGACAATAATTATATATAACCAATCCATAACTTAATACAAACCATAACTATAAGGTTTGGACTACAAGTCCTACACACAAGCATAACCGGGGTTACATCAACATAATGGATCTAATTTATTTTAATAGAAGCTCCGTCAACCCCATAATCTCTTCTTCAATCCTGTGGCTCTGAAAAACCTTGTGAGATTTACATGAGCTCACACTCAATAAGTAAGCATATTATAATGTAAAATAGTCATACATTATCATAGCATTTCAAGA
This sequence comes from Calamus simplicifolius, assembly GCA_900491605.1. Lineage (NCBI taxonomy): Eukaryota > Viridiplantae > Streptophyta > Magnoliopsida > Arecales > Arecaceae > Calamus > Calamus simplicifolius. The sequence goes on along the minus strand of UESW01003994.1, from coordinate 799,593 downwards.
TATTTTCAAATCACATTTTCATGAAAATCTTTCAATTTCAAATACATTTATCATGTTATCAGAACATGCATATCATCAGCTTAAATTACCTTGGAAGCTTACAATAAATATCAGAATATGCAATGTAAACAAACCCACTGTTTATATAATCATTGTTTTTTTTGTCCCACGGCACTCTTAAATGTTCCCTAAGAGGAAGGGTCCTAGTACCAGCGTTATGCCATATCATAATCAAATAGAACACATCCTATGTGTCAACCACATATCTTCCCATGTGGAGGTGGATCCCGTATCATAATCAATCAAAACACATCCTACAGATGTGTGTCCTCTACATATCTTTCCCTTGGAGGTGGATCACGTATCACTTGGCATTTCACATCATTTCACATCATATGAGAACCGCGGTGACACATATAAGTATATTTTAAATGTCGTTATCATAATTGCATGTCACACATCATACATCAACATAAGCATAAGTTTCTCACATCACATATACAGTAGTTTGTACATTATTAGCAATTGCATATAATTATCTCAATAGTACTAACATATTTTGCAAGGTCAAAGTAATTATATTTTTGCATATACACAGATAAGCCATTTCTTGTAAAATATTACCAGCTACAATAGTCATAGCAAATACTCATTTATAAATTCATGGTACTATTCAAAATAGTCAATATAAATAAAACTTCATTTTCCTTATCTCATAAATATATATGCATGCAACTATAAATCCAACGATTTATAAATTAAATAATTTATGAAATTATAATAATTGGCTTACTTACCTTAGTACGCTAATCCCAAACAATAAACCAGCTATTTGGACATCTGGGTACCTATAGGTTTTGGTATACGTTCGATGAGCATCATGGCATCATGCAATTCCCCAGCACGCCCAAGAAGATCAACCATGATAACATAATGCTCTGAATTAGGAAACACCCTATAAACATCGTACATGCTATCAAAAATCGTTCTCCTCTCAACCAATCCAGCATGGTTGCAAGCAAACAAGATAAATACAAATGCAACATTGTTCGGTCTGAATGATGATTCAATCATATGTTCAAATGTAGCAATGGCTCTGCTGCCAAGGTCATGGATTCATAACCTGCAGCACTCAAAAACACTTTGTTCTTAAAACCATTGGTGATCAGGTAACCATGGAGGCAGACAGTTTGATGCTGAAATTCCAACTGAGAACACGTCTCGAGAACCTTTATCATTGTAACTGCATCAGGAACAGATCCATCCAAAAACATATATTTGAACACTCTCAAGGACTCATTGGCCAAACCAATACGAGCATAACCACCTATGATAGCAGCCCAGGAGACCACATCCTTCTTTGCCATTTGATTGAAGATATCCATCCGCCTTATTGTAACTTGAACACTTCATGTACATATCAATCAGTGCAGTGGAAATAACCAACTTTGATTCCAATCCCACATCATTCATCTTCCTGTAAACATTCAAAGCTTCAATAGGTCTCCCATTTTGGGCATAACAAGCCACCATACAACTCCAAGTTACCACATCTCTTCGAGGCAACACCTCAAACAACCTGGAAGTCCGAAGTACAACATCCGCCTCATTCTCTCTCTCATTTGATTCCTCCCTCTCTCTCTCTCTCTCACTCCCTCCCTTCCTCTCTCTTTGGAATGGGAAGAAAGCTCACACGCGACAAAGATGAGGGGAAGGAAGTGCCCGCGTCTTCTTTTAAAGCCGACGCAGACGCTTTGCGACATCTCAGATCCAGGGACTCGAAAATTCAATCGTTACGTGGTAATTGGAAACCCAGCCGACACGCGCAAACGGGGGAGTCTCAGATGTCACCCATTCCAGGGATCTCATAATTAAGTCTCGCGATCTAGGTAATTAAGTCACGGGGGTTACATTCTCCCCAATTAATTACCAGGGGTTACATTCTTCCCCCTTATAAAATTTTGGCCTCAAATTGATACAATTCTAATAAATATAGAATTTAAATTTTCTATCCCATAATCAACTAAATTTTATTCAAAGGTCAACAGTCATTGATACATCATTTATCTATATTAGGATACAAATAATTATGGATATTTCTTTTTCATTTCTCCTCAAGCTACCAAATAGCCTCCATCTCAGAATGATTACTCCATTGAACCTTGATATAAGGAATGCTACGCCATCTTAGGACTTGATCCTTATGGTCCATGATGCACACAAGATGATCTTCAAGATGATCTTCATAGGTCAATTCTTTCTTAAGATAAATTGGTTCATAACGGGAGCTTAGAATATTCCTCTTCAATCATAAAGATATGAAACATATTGAACGCCCCAAAGAGTAATGAAAGCAGTGCTAAGCTATAAGCCGCCACCTATATCTTGATCAAAATCTCAAATGGCCCAATGTATTGTGGACTCAATTCACCTTTAAACACAAACCTCATTACATCATTTGTTAGAAAAACGTCCAAATGATTTTCAACATGAAATTTTAAATCTTTCTTTTGATATCAACATAACTTTTACTCTGAGCTACATGAAGCTGCTTTAATTAATGATACTTTTTTATATTTGCTAAACCAGCTCAGTATCCAAAATTTTTTCTCACTTCATCTCAATAAAAGAGAGTCTACACCTTATGTCATAGACAACTGAAATGAATTCATTTGAATGTTGGCTTGGTAACCATTAAAATAAGCAATTTCACTAAGGGTAAGAAGCTATACCAAGCACCTCCTAAATCCATCACACAGGCTCATAATATATCATCTAAAAATCTAATTGGTTCTTGCAATTTGTCCATCTATTAGAGGGTGGAAGGCTGGACTGAAATTCAATTTAATTCAATAAGCCTTGTGAAGACATCTTCAAATTAGAAGAGTGAGACAAATGGTACAAACTCAATTTACTGCTAATCCAGAAACAAATATTAACATTTTTATCTCACTAAAATTTTATCCTCGAAATTAAATGTCCATTAATTTTTGTACCATTATAGATACTCATTAGCAAACTTTTATTTCATTCCCAAGTACTCAAATGATGTATCCAACTTCAACAATTAATTTGATCTTTCTATCAAATAAAATTAATTTTCTTAAGAAGTATTTCTTTTATGCCATCCCTTTTTTTTTAAAAAAAAATACCTTAACTTCTCACAACACAATCATCATAAATATCATAGAGTCCATCACATGTATTATGTCTTTCATTCTTAAGGTTAGTAACCTATATCAGTTACTCTTAATTCCTCGACAAGACAGTTCCAAGTTCTTTTGAATTAAATATAAGATAGTTTTTTTCTAATGCTCTCTCAACTCATAAATAGTTGAATGTGTCATTAATCATTACGGCACTTATTTCAATCATCATAACATACCTGGTTTCACACTTGAATACTTCAAGCTAACATCAATAAACATTATGCAATCATTTAAGACATTTTCATAATTATCATAATTAACTAATTTATTTTCTTGGAATAATAGTGTCATCATTAATCACCGGTATACTTAATTTATCTCCTTCATATTTATCAATAATACCACCATAACCAATCAATTTCTCTTGAATAGGTCAGTATATCCTCAATAAATATTGCAATTTAAATGATTCAAATCCTTAAATCAATTATTTTGTTATCAATGACTATCAAAGTCACCTAAAAATTATGTTGGTTTTTATAGATTATGCAATATCTCATGCCATATCATGGCCAACTAAATTTAAACCCTTTGAATATCTCAAAGTGACCTCACTGATCTAGCTCAGATGGATGCATGACTTATAAGGTCTTTAAAGATTGAAAATACACTTACCATTTAAAAGACAATTGAGAAAATTATGGTAATCTCTCTATGATTTGAAAGTGATTTAGATGTATCCTTAACCATTATCCATAATTGATAATAATCAAAAATAAAATCATCTCCTTCCTTTTCCTTAAAAAATATTTATGCCACTTATGGCTGATTGTTGATAATTTATTCATCCTGAAGAAAGATATCTACATAGGAATTATGAAGAAAGGTACAATAAGTAGGCACAATAAATTAATGAATAGATATCTTGATTTAGAAGTCTATTAACAGATAAAAATCCTCATGAAATTCTTTATAAGTGGAATTTATCTTATTCTTCTTACTAGTAAAATCTTTCGCTTTCTACCATCAAAATATTTGATCATTTATAGCCAAAATCGGTTCTAAAGATTAAAAACTTAAACAGTAATTGTCTTAGAATTAAAATTTTATATTCTTCCTAGATGGTCCATCATGATATAATATGCAGTCAACCATTTCATTAACATCAGTATCAACCATCTCCATATCTAGCAAATTAACAATCAGTCTTGAACAAGCAATATCCACAATAAAAGTTCTCTTAGTAAAATTCGCTATATATACTTATCCATAGACTCAAATTCAAATTTTTTTTTAAGTACTTAATTATAATTGATCAAAAACATGTATTTAACTACTTCATTACCAAAATATCATCGATATTAATCATCTCTATAACCGGCAGATTAGCTCATAATCTTAACTTACAATATTAACAATGTAAGATTTACAAATAAAAAAAAATTCATTATATACATTCACATTCAACTTCAGATTTAATAACTCAGAATCCAAATATCAAACTCAATTGCAATATGGATATAATGATGTTCTCTTAGTCATATTAGTCATCAATTGCAATTTTCAACTACTATATATTTCATATATTTATCTATCTTTTATTGCATATCAAATTAAAGTTTCATCTATCCATATTATTTAAAGATCTGAAACTGCTACGAGCCATTTCCAACCAAATTGACGGAGCTAAAACCTCTAGAAGCCCCTTGGCCTCCCCACTGGTTAAGGTCACCAGCTTGGGAGTCCCACATTATATCATTGGCTTCTGATGCGATGGTTTATTCTTAGTTCCTATCAAATTCGTAATTCAATTAATATCTTGATAAACTTTAAATTTTAAGCTTCCAAAGCATAATTCCTGAAATTTCTTTAAAGTTATAATTGTCTCAATGTCATCCTAGTATTTTGCCTAGAATGTTATCATGTATGTGTTCCTAAGGTTAAAACCTAGGCTATGATATCATAAAAGCTATCACGCCTCAGACCTAAAATTTTGAGCTAGGGTGATAACCCGCCGCATTATGACACATAAATCAATATAAGACAATAATTATATATGTCCAATCCATAACTTAATACAAACCATAACTATAAGGTTTGGACTACAAGCCTTACACACAAGCATAACCGGGGTTACATCAACATAATGGATCTAATTTATTTTAATAGAAGCTCCATCAATCCCATAATCTCTTCTTCAATCCTGTGGCTCTGAAAAATATTGTGAGATTTACATGAGCTCACACTCAATAAGTAAGCCTATTATAATGTAAAATAGTCATATATCATCAAAGCATTTCAAGATATTTTCAAATCACATTTTCATGAAAAGCTTCCAATTTCAAATATATTTACCATGTTATCAGAACATGCATATCATCAGCTCAAATTACCTTGAAAGCTTACAATAAATACCAGAATATGTAATGTAAACAAACCCACTGTTTATATAATCATTATTTTCTTATGTGTCCCATGGCCCTACAACACGCAACTGGTGTATCACTCTTAAATGTCCCCTAAGAGGAAGGGTCCTGGTACCAGCGTTATGCCATATCATAATCAAACAGAACACATCCTACAGATGTATGTCCTCCACATATCTTTCCCTGTGGAGGTGGGTTTCGTATCATAATCAATCAGAACACATCCTACAGATGTGTGTCCTCCACATATCTTCCCCTGTGGAGGTGGGTCACGTATTACTTGGCATTTCACATCATTTCACATCATATGAGAACCGCGGCGACACATATAAGTATATTTTAAATGTCATTATCATAATTGCATGTCACACATCATGCATCAACATAAGCATAAGTTTCTCACATCACATATACAGTGGTTTGTACATTATTAGCAATTGCATATAATTATCTCAATAGTACCAACATATTTTGCAAGGTCAAAGTAATTATATTTTTGCATGTACACAGATAAGCCATTTCTTGCAAAATATTATCAGCTACAATAGTCATAGCAAATACTCATTTGTAAATTCATGGTACTATTCAAAATAGTCAATATAAATAAAACTCCATTTTCCTTATCTCATAAATATATATGCATGCAAGTATAAATCTAACGATTTATAAATTAAATAATTTATGAAATTATAATAATTGGCTTACTTACCTCGATACGCTAATCCCAAACAATAAACCGGCTATTTGGACATCTGGGTATCTATAGGTTTTGGTAGATGTTCGATGAGCATCATGGCATCATGCAATTCCCCAACACGCCCAAGAAGATCAACCATGATAACATAATGCTCTGAATCAGGAAACACCCCATAAACATCGTACATGCTATCAAAAATCCTTTTCCCCTCCTCAACCAATCCAGCATGGCTGCAAGCAAACAAGATAAATACAAATGCAACACTGTTCGGTCTGAATGATGATTCAATCATATGTTCAAATGTAGTGGCTCTGCTGCCAAGGTTATGGATTTCATAACCTGCAGCACTCAAAAACACTTTGTTCTTAAAACCATTGGTGACCAGGTAACCATGGAGGCAGACAATTTGATGCTGAAATCTCAACTGAGAACACGTCTTGAGAACCTTTATCATTGTAACTGCATCAGGAACATATCCATCCAAAAGCATATCTTTGAATACTCTCAAGGACTCATTGGCCAAACCAATATGAGCATAACCACCTATGATGGCAGCCCAGGAGACCACATCCTTCTTTGCCATTTGATTGAAGATATCCATCGCCTTATTGTAACTTGAACACTTCATGTACATATCAATCAGTACAGTGGAAACAACCAACTTTGATTCCAATCCCATATCATTTATCTTCCTATAAACATTCAAAGCTTCAATAGGTTTCCCATTTTGGGCATAACAAGCCACCATACAGCAACACCTCAAACAACTTGGAAGTCCGAAGTATAACAGCCGCCTCGTTCTCTCTCTCATTTGATTCCTTCCCCTCTCTCTCTCACTCCCTCCCTTCCTCTCTCTCTCTCTCTGGAATGGGAAGGAAGCTCACATGCCTCAAAGATGAGGGGAAGGAAGTGCCCGCGTTTTCTTTTAAAGCCGACGTAGACGCTTCGCGACACCTCAGATCCAGGGACTCAGAAATCCAATCGTTACGTGGTAATTGGAAACCCAACCGACATGCGCAAACGGGGGAGTCCCAGACATCATCCGTTTCAGGGATCTCATAATTAAGTCACGCGATCTAGGTAATTAAGCCACGGGGGTTACATTCTCCTCAATTAATTGTCGGGGGTTACAAAAGTACTTTACTTTATAGAGTGTATCGTGCCCCATTTGGCTTTTGGTGTTGGAGGGCTAAAAAAATGCTTCTTCAAGGGCCTTTGCTCTTTTGGTGATTTTGAGATATTTGCTGAAAGTTTTGAAACAGCTTTCTAACTCCTCCAAAGGTGAAAAAAGCCTACTAGAGAAAGCTCAGTTTGGAGCCTTTGGGCAAAAGATTTACTTGAAACACTTTAGAAACTGTTTTTGTTTTAATAATAATTCTACTACGACAAAAATGCATGTGGTAATTCATCATAATTATATAATATATGTATCATTATGATATGATATGACATAATACATTATATTGTAATACTATTGCATCAAATTATTATATATTATTATAATATTATAACAATAATATAACATTGTTATAACTATTATAAAATATATTATTATAATATAATATTATATTTTATTATTACTATATCATAATACAGTATATTATTATTATATTACAATATTATAATATAATGGTATTCTAAAAATATTACCATATTTTTTAATAAATATAAAAGTTATTGTTTATTATATTATTTACATTAATTATCAAAAATAAATAATGTATAAATTAAGAATATGATAGCAGCTTTTGATAATACAAATAGCTAGGTAATCAAAAGCACTGTACAAAGTTGTTTATTGTCATTTGTATGGCACTAAACAAATACAGTCACCAAATAGCAAACAACTTTTTTATTAGAAGTTCTGTTAGTAAAACTTATACTGCTCAAAGCTCTGCAGAAAGACTCTACTACTTATATCAATGCCAGATGGGGTCTAACTATGAAAGACTAAAAATATGGATGTTGTAATTCAAGACTGCGAGTATGGAGGAAGAAATTTAACATGTAATTGTAGGGTATAACTCTCATCTTCACCCATTAATATTACTGAAAATTGGAACAAAAGCCTTGCAACAACAATGAAACAGGAGAAAAATGGAAAATTGGTAAGGACCTGGTAAAAAAACTTGAAAGGCAAACAAAAAGAAATGAAAAGACAGAGTAAAGCGGAGAAATATGATGCATGATCTAAAAATCCAATCTGGATGGCCTATCCAACACCCCTACGTTGTGGCCGGTTGGGCAAAAATGTGGATCATTACTCTGCTCAATATGGTTATGCATCCGGTGTTGGCCATGAATATGCATGTTACCAACGATGAAAATGGCCCAAAAGTAGTTCAGAAACTAGATCAAATGACAGTTCATGTACATGACAAAAACTAGAATAGATCAAATTGTCAACAATAATGTTATGCGCAAGTATCATTCAGTCTTCATGAGTATAGAGTTTAAAACAACAGTGCTAGTTTGTATTTATTATTTGGAAGGTACATGTCATTGTTCCAGTATTTGATGTGCATCTGGAACTAATCTCTGCCAAAATGATAACTGTGCTTTTGATTTTAGATGGTAGTTGTTTTAGCAGAAAAACTACATATCTGTATGGAATGAACTTTATCAAGTGAAACTAAATCCATGAAGCTGGGGGTTGTTGGGCTATTGGACAAAAGCTAGGTATGTGTTTAAAATGATTGAATAGGTACCTTTTAATGTAATCAAGTATCCAAATCTTGATTATATAGAATCAGTTTTCTAGATATTGTCATTTGATAAAACAAGGTGATTAAACTGTGGCAAGTTGATTGCACTTGGGTGACATGCCTTGTATCAACTCTCTATACTAAACTTGCATGAACCAGGCCTTTTTTTTTCTTTTCAAATCTTTATTTTAGAACCTACCTTTATGTTTTGCAGATAGATTTTTCAATACATTTTTTTCTTTTTATTTTATTTTATTTTTTTGGAGGGTGGGGGGGGGGGGGGGGGGTGTTGATAATTAACTAGCAAGACAAGATGCAAAAGTCATAAAAGAAAATTAGACAATTTGGATGGATTGGACAGATGCATTTCTGAAAAGCAAATCTGCAATTGCTATTTAACGTGGAGGTAACTATGGTTGAAATATATAACCAGTTGTAATTTACTCGGTCGATCTTATTCATATGTGCTTGCATGCAGCTGTTATATATGGATCTTCTCTTGGAATTTAAGAGTATTCGACACCATATATATATATATATATATATATATATATATATATATATATATATATATCACTTGTCAGCTTGACGAAATGGATTTCTATACAGCAAAACAATTTAAAAAAACTTCCAATCAAAATTGCCTTCCAATGACCAGAATGGCAGGTTTTTTCTGAATAATTTATAACCTTGTATTCTTTTCTTATAAAAGGACAGAAAAACTTGAAATATATGATTATTTGCTAAGAAAAACACATAAGCATGGTGATAGCTCTGTAAACAAAAACTTGATCACCAAGTTTTATGTGATCAGTTTCTAAGTATTGTAATTTGCTATTCCTCGACATTTTTGAGTTTGGTGGATGATCCACTTGTTGGTGAATGCAAGGATGAGGGTATTCATTCGCAACTGATGTGGAATTTTTTTTAAAAGGCATTGATGGCAATTCAGGTTTGAGGTAGAAGTCAAAACATTCTTAGCGTGTGCCAAGGTCTTGAAGAAATTTCTATGATGGATTACCCAAGAAATACAATGAAACCTGTTACATGTAGGTTAAGGCAAGGACTGTTCCTGAAGATTTTCCATGACAAAAGTTTGAATTGATTAACAATTAAGGGATCACATTTTTTCAGATGGGTCATTCTGTGAAGACATCTTATTTTCACTCTTTTCACGACTATAAATATTCAAGTATGGTTCTCTTTTTTTAATTGGAAATTAACATTTTAATTTCAAGCAAACTATTGTCTCCTACAATTTGCGATTCCATCACTTCCTAGGAGCTTGATGTCATGTATATCTTCTCTTTGATATAGACAACGCTAAGGAATAGGAATGACAATGGAATGGCTTGGATCTGGTTTTTGCCCACTACATCTCCATTGCCAACTTCCCATGTCTTGTCCATGCTCTGCTAAGGCAATAAGTTTAATCTCTATCCCCCACCTTGCCCCGTTGCCTTGTCCTTACTCTTTTTTCTTCTTCTTTTTTTTTTTGAAATTATCTTTAAAAAACTTACTTTGACTACTATTTTAAATCAAAGTTATAATTTGACTATGTGAAAAATACAAAATCATGTTGTTCTCATTATTAAGAATTACATGACAAACATCAAATCTCTATCAAAAAAGAAAAAAATAATAGCCCTAATTCACTCGCGTGCGCATGTGTGTGAAGGGTGGAAATATAATTTGTGTAAAATTGAAGGGGTTTGAGGTGGGGAAGCCTCGCCCTGACTTTGATTATAAAGTTTTTGGTTTTCCTTAAAATCGACCCAAGACAGTCAAAGCTTGAAGACCCCACTGCCAATTAGGATGGGTCTTCGTTTGGACGGGGTAAAATTATATCCCTATTAAGGAATTTAGGCAAGCACAAGATTGGACCTTCCAAAAGGTGCGTAGATTTGGTAACTTGACCTAGTTTGTGAAAAAATGGATTGAATTCTCAGTAACTTATCACTTTCTACTAATCATTTGCAAATATATCCAAATATTTTTAGCAACAATGCAGAAGGCCTGATGGGTGGAAATTGCTATGCATCAACACGGGTTACAAGGCTTCAGAAAATTAATTTCAAAGCATGTGTCTGAAATGGAGAATATTCACATAGAGCTCAAACATTAAGGAGATCATCCAACTTTCTCTCTCTAACATCAGATTTACTATCAATAATTATCTAATTCTGTATCTGAAGAATGAATTTGAAACGTATTACTTTTACTCTTTAAATGTTTTTATTGAGTTTGATAAGATCCAGTATAGAAATATGTGGACAAATCCTCTTTTAGATAGCAGATCAACTCGTTACTTCTTTTTCTTCTACTTTCTGCGTTGCAAACTGTCAGCTTATTCTACTGCAAACCAATTTTGGTTGCTTGGGCCCTTCATTGAACATAACCTCAGGTTGATAAAGTTGAAATTATTACTCCCATTCAAACATCACTCGTTTTCAGTTTTATTTATTTCTAATTTAAGTATTTTACTTTCTAGGAACCAGTTGCGAGATGGTTCCCTGCAGTTATCTGGATGTACAATGCCAGGATAGGGTGAAAATCCTGTTGTTTTTGCTATTGGAACTTTATTTTGCATTCACAGGGATGTAATTGTCATATTTAAAGGTGTTTTCATTCTTTTACCCAAAAAAAAGTTGTTTCGGGCAAGCATCATTCTATTTATTCTCTTGGTTTTTAAATTGCCCTTTGTTGAACCCTATTGAAATTCATTGCTTCGGCAAAGCATGTAGCAGACTCCTGAATATGTTGGGACAGTGTAATTTAATGCTTGTACTTTGCCAACAATAATTGTCTTTAGGATTGGGTTCATTAATTTGCCAAATATAAGTTACATGTTTGTTACACGGGATCCCCCTTCCTCCTCTTTTTTTTTCCATTTTTCTTTTTTTGTCAATCTTTTTGCTCATAATTTGTCATTGTGAATGGTGTAACTTGAGAGCTACTTTGGATGCAAGCATTTCGAGTTTTTTTGTTTAATAATGCATTTAGCTCCTGTTGGAAGGATGGGTATTACGGCATGTATTCTATATCCTTTTGGGAAAAAAGGCAATTGTAGTCTGTGAAGACAAAAAAAAAACCTTATTCCACCTGGTAAAGCTCAAAGCAAATAAGAACTGTAAGAAATGACTTATTGTGGGTCAAATTTATTGTTGGAAAATGTGGAAGTGTTTGCTCAGGAAAAAGAAAATATGGAAGTCTATGGAAAATCTGAATTCTGAGGTCCTATCGGTTGCTACATTTTTTACCCAGCTTTGGTTGAAGTCAAGTCTCCCTGTGGCTGACTCGGCCGTGGTTTGCATGTAGGTGTAGTGTTATTGTGTTTATTGGCCTGTGAGCAATGGTACCAATGAAATGCTTGGTTACAGGGCCATGGTGGCGCATCGGAAGTTAGGTTGTGGTGACCACCGTCGGACACCGTCTTTTTAAAGATAAAAATGGGGACACGGTGCCAATGAAATTGAGGGGATCCGATCCTAAAATAAGATTGTGGTACCCATACGATATTTTTTATGCTTTCCATGAGGTTAAAGGTACTAATTTCTAATGATGCTACGATGAAATAAACTTTAGTTCTGAGAAGTTTAGCATTATGATGCTGAAGTTGTTTTAGTTAGGTGTTGACTGGGGTCAACGCGACGCTCATTTGGGTGATTTGATTTAAGCTGTGTTAGCCCAGATAGTCTGACCGTTTGCTTAGTCAGAGTTTAAGGAAGTGAGTCTCGATCTAATTAGGCATCCTACATTACATTCCTATCATTTATAAATGTAAGAACCTTTATTTCTAGAACTCTGAACAGCAGAATTTTCGTTAATAGAGATTTTAATAAAAGGCTTTTTACTCAGCGACTATAATTTTGAAATGCTGGAAAACCTAAAGAACATTTCTCTAGCAATCAAGCTAAAAATTATTTTTAGTAACAGCAAATGATTAAAAAAAATAAAGAGCAATGCAAAATGTTTTCAATTGTCTAGCAATTTCTTCTTTAATTATAAATTATAAATTTTAATATTTTAATCTAAATAATATATTTATAATATCATTATAATATACAACTCAGCTCAACTCATCTAAGCCTTTTTTTCAACTACATAGGGTCGGCTACATGAATATGCTTCCTCCATTCTGTTCTATTCAGGACCAAGTTGACATTCAAATTACAAATAGTTATATATTTTTTAATTATTTCTCTCTATATTAGTTTAGGTCTATCTCTATCTATATTCTTATTATGGATTGTTAAAAGATCACTCTTTCTAACTGGAGTATCTAAAGGTCTATGTTGTATATATTCAAACCATTGCAATCGATTTTCTCTTATTTTATCTTCAATTTGGGCTACTCCTATCATTTTTTTATATGTTTATTTCTAATTCTATCTTTTTTAAAGTTTTACCACATATCCATCTTAACATACGCATTTCTATTTACTTAATTTATTCACATTTCATTATTGCCCAACACTCTATTCCATATAGTATAGCTGGCTTAATAGCAATTTTATAGAATTTTTTTAAATTTTAATGGAATACGCCGATCATATAATAATCCCGAAGCACTTCTTTACTTAATCCATTTTACTTTAACTCCATGATTCACATATTCACCTATTTTACCTTGCTGGATAATTGATCCCAAAAACCTAATCTCCACTGTTTCTTCATTTGTATTTCTAGTCCTATTAAAATTACATTTCATATTTTCATTAAAACCTTTAGATTTTAAAGCCTCTTTCTAAATCTCTAGCTTAGCATTTACTTCAGATTTAGTTTCATCAATCAATACTATATCATCTGCAAATAACATACACCATGGGATATCATTTTGAATATGTTTGGTTAATTCATCCTAACTAATACAAAAAGATACGGACTTAAAGCATATCCTTATGTAAACCTACAGTAATTGAAAACTCACTTATTTCTACATATCTTTTATTAATCTATGTACCTTTTGATAACCCTTTTTTCCTTTAAAACTCACCATATTATGTCTTTAGGTACTCTATTATATCTTTCTCTAAATGAATAAAGATCATTTTTTCTTTAAAACTCATAATATTATATCTTTAGGTACTCTATTATATCTTTCTCTAAATGAATAAAGATCATATGAAGGTCTTTTTTTTTTAACCTTTTTCATCAATTTTTTAATAAATAAATAGCTTCTATGATCGATCTTTCAGGCATAAATCTAAATTAATTATTTGACACCAAAATTTCAGCTCTTATTTAATTTCTTATACTCTCTTTTATAATTTCATTATATGATTTATTAGCTTAATCCCTCTGTAATTTACATAATATTAAATATTTTTTATTAAATAAATATAATTATTTCTATATTTTGATGATATGACCCTTCACTTAATGAGAACAGCTTCTAAACATGTTTCTTTCCAAAAGCTTGAAAATTAGAGCTTTTCTTTAGAATTTTTTTTTGGTCCAACCTATGTAGGAGATAGAAAGCTTTTGAAATTTTTTTATCAAATATCTTTAAATTATTAAAAATTATTTTTAGCCTTCCGAAAAGCATTTTGTTGTTCCAAAGGCCATTTCAAATGAAACAGTTTACCTGCGTGGTGATGCAGATGGGCACGATTACAGCAGAGTGAATCCAGAAAGCCACATGAATTGTGGCAATGGATCTTGGGGGAAAATCAGCATACTCTAAAAGGCTGTTGGATTTACGCCGCTCCTGCGAAGCTTTCTAGATTATCACACGCACGCGCACACAGCGGTTTGACGTTCACAAAAAGAAAAGACAACCAATTCAGAGAAAGTTTCACAGTGAGACCGTTTCTTTCTTTTCCTTTTTTTTTTAAAAGAAAATTTTTCTGCTGCTGGATGGGAACACAATAATTTTTGTGAAAGAAAAATTTTCTTCTGCTGGATGTCTTCTGCTGGATGGGAACACAATAACTTTTGCCACATGGCAAAAGCTGCACAACTTGATTTGCCACAAATTAATGGGGCACCAGAAATTATGAAAGTGTTTAAATGATGAAATACCGAGCCAGAACTAACAAAACTTTTCATATGAAATTTTTTTCCCTTCAACGTCTAGAATCCAAGTTATCCAACCATAAAACCAAACCGTACGGAGGTGCATCATACGCCAAACAATGCTCCCCAGGGAAACTTGCATGATGAATTGCCGATCCAGCACAAAAATCATTCCGTTAAGATTAAAAGAAAAAAAAAAAAACTAGAACACCATAAAAATACGAATCCAACGGCCTCAAGCCACAAACTGCCGCATCCTCTACATCACAAGTAGGAAACATACATCATCGCATCCTCTACTCCACAAGTAGGAAACATACAGCATGCAATGACAACAGTGCTTGGAATTAACAGTTGGAATTACCAGTTGGGTTCAAAGCATCTTTTTTTGTAAAAACGTTAATTAAAATAAACATTGCAAAATTCAGTTGGAATACTGCTAATCCATTGCTTCCCTATGAAGCTCAAACAAAACGCAAATTCCAAAATGAGCAAAATCAACCACCTCTCAAATTTTAATTCTAGAGATTCTAGAGTCACAGACAAAGATGGCAACACAATATAGCAAAGTGAAGAATCCTGTTCACTTCTTTCCACCCTTCGCAGCATCTCCAGCTTTGGTCTGAAAATGATAAAAACAGTCAGCACCTTACAGAGAGATTTACTCAGCACCCTAGATTTTTAACATGTCTGGTGATATATTTACAAAAAGTCCACTGGATTAAGGGTTCCAAATTGCCACAACCAGCACCCTAAAAACGTCTAGCAACATATATACCATATCAACTTCAGAGCAGTTCAACATGCATATATATAATAGGATATAATGTAATGGCATTTGCTAATGAGACAAGAACACTTTTATGATGTCAGATTTAAAATCAAGAAAAGTTAAAGCTACAATTGTTAACATGGTAGTTATCAAGCTTCCCAATACCATTTTTGGTACCCACACCTCTGTTGGTACAGGATAGTTCCATATACTGCCAGACTTTCTAAGTATCAGTTTGGTACCACTCCAAACCAGTACAATACCGTCAGTACATACCAGTATGGCAAATTTTGGCCAATATAATGCCCTGGTCTCACTTGAGTTTCAAACAGAAGCAATAGGAGCTCCTCACAGAGGTCTAACTAGGTGATGCAAGTCACTCGATTATCTATAGTTACTTCAACAACCACCACAAATTATCTAGTGAAAATGGATAGCAACCATCTAGTTAAGAGTCACATATCAGAGAACAGTTCAAAGATTACTCTTTTCATATGAAGGGGGAAAAAAATCATAAAACAAGTGGTTCCTGCCTCACCTTCTTGACACCACGGACTTTTTTTGCTCTGTTTTTCCTTTCCTTCATCTGCTTCCTCGACTTCTCAACCTTTGTGGCAAGCCCGTTCTGCCAAGACGTTATCATTTCCAAATTAACATAAGAAGCATCAAGAGAAAGAGAGACACCATGTCCACCAATCTCAAATGAACATATCAAAGCACTGATTTCATCATAGATTGGCATAAGAGAAAATAAACTTGAATATGTTAACTTCTTATACAGCTAGCTACCAGTGAGAGATAGAAGGAAAGTGGCTTTGCCAACAATAAACAAATTCAACACCATATACATGCTTACAAGAACACAATGATAAGCAACAGAAATAGGCATCTATAAATGAAATGATCAGAGGCATGAAATGCAGAAACATTTGATTCACACCCTTTGGACAACTAACATGTCAGCAATCACGTCATTGACCCCATATAATCTCTCTGATCAGTCATTGCCTCATTAACTTAACAGTACCACAAAAGGTTAAATATAAACTTTGAAACAATATTGGCAACAGCAAGCTACTCTGATAATATCAAACCATGGAGTGCTCGGTCGACATATTCTCGCAGTCTGTTCAATTGAAAGATTTGAAAAGAAGAAATGGCAGAGAGAAGACCTAACACCCCATTTGGATACCAGCAATTAAGCAAGAGATGGAGAGAAGATAAAAGAACATGAGAATGAGAACTACCCATTTATGACATCTCTCACATTTATCTTCACTTGGAAAGTGGGTAGATTCAAAAAGAAAGGGAACAGACTCTTCCCCTTCAAATTCTAAGATGGAGAAATTACCACTTCTCTTATCTTTTCTATTTTCTATTGACAGCTAAGTGGCCTTTTTTCTATCCAAACAGCAGGGGTTTTTCCAAATGCCACAGACATTTTACATCCAAACAAGGAGAGAGACTCATTTTTTTACTTTGTTTTCTCTTGTCTTGCCTCCTCCTCTTCTTTTCTCTTCTTATCGTATCCCAAAAGACAGCAAAACAAAATAGCCCATCAGCCCAATTTGACCAATAATGATTGGAATAATTAAAAAAAAAACATTGGGCATGCAATTACGATTCCCCATAATGTGGAACTATGTATTAAAACATCTATAGAAGCATACTTATTGATCCCAGAAGACAACACATAGCAACAAGCAAGGAGCCTCGTATTATAAGATAGTACCAAATGCAGCAGAAGTAGCAACAAGAATTATAAAATGCACTACTTTTGTTTAACCTGAACATTCCAACTATGAACAGAAAGACAATTACATGCCCAGTGATCTGTCTCCAATCAGGTCAGGAATAACGAAAAGGAACTAAAAACAGCAAAGAGGAAATTTTTGAAAAAATGAAGAAAAATAGCAGTGATAGAATTGCATTCATGAATAGAAACACAATTACAATTAACATGGATAAAAGAGAAGAAGTAGCTATCGGAAAAAGAAATAGACGAATCAATCAGATGTAAGACAATTTGAAACAGCAACTGCATACCACAGAGACTATATTTCACTACTGCTACCCAAAACACAAATCTGAAGACACCATTTTATCATTCTACGCCACTAAAATCCAACTACAGATACAGAACGCAAAATTTCAGGTCAAGATAAAGACGAAGATCTAATCAGACACATCAATCGGAACTCAAAACTCTCACACTATACTTCTTGGATTAGAAACGATGTACAGATCGCATTAGACAGAAAAAAATCATGACAAGAAAGGAGGGATTGAGGTAGTAACAAACCCTGATAAGTCGATACTTGGGCTCATACTTCTTCGCGTTCTCCACCGAGTCGTAATCAACCCAAAACCGGTAGATTTCCCTCCTCCGAAGTGAGTCCGGAACTTGAAAACAAAGATCGTGTTCGGATCCCTCACCTCATAAAGGTTCGCCAACTTGTCTTTCAACTCCGCCTTCAAAAAATCAACAACTAAAAATTCAAAAACTCTAAAATAAAAAGATATTTAAAATCCCATCAAACTAGAAGGAAAAAAATAACTAGAAAATGAGGGAAAAAAAGGTACCTTGGAGACATTAGCTCTCCCGGGGTGGAGGACATCGATGACCTGCGAGAAAATAGACGAATTGGGAGTTAGGGTTTTGCAAATAAAAGATCAGAAGGCAGGAAGAGATCTAGCGTTTCTGGGCTCACGAACTGCCTGCGGGAGAGAAGACGGTTGGTCATGAACTTCCGTGTTCTAATCGTCACCGCCTTCTCCGCCATTGTCTTCTCCTTCTCCTTCGCTCTGACGACGAGATTGCGAGAGCAGCCAGGCGGCGGAGTCGGCACGAGAGCGGGGACAAGAAGCCGCGAAACCCTAGCACTATAATGGAGCAAGGAGTGCTTATATCTTTGGACTGGTGGGCTTGTCAACAATTGGGCCCAGAAACGCGTAGAACAACTTTGGTTTGGCCTGTTAGATATTGAAAAAGTCTTAGGGCATCCAGTATGCATAGCATATTATGTGATTGATGCATAATTATACTAAAAGTCAAATTATTATTATTATTTTTTTAGTACGCGCGCGAGTTTGATGCATCATCAAACTCGGTGCAGCAAGACTTTTTCCTTCGATATTTTACATTCATATGGGCTTTAGATGAACCCAATTGTTTCTCTAGAGAGGAGTTGGCTCGATAACTAGATCAATGCTTATTTAAAGCTTAGTTTGGGTTTATCGGCGCATAATTTTGAATGAAAAAGTTTTTGTACACCGACTGTGATGCAGGTCATGCATATCATATCCAAACAATAAAAATATTTTTTTTTTTATTTTTGGAATGCATATGTATAGCATATGATGCAGTAAAACTTCTTTATCTTTAATAATCATTCTACCATCAACTATGCATGGATTGATTAGTTTGGTCATGGATGCATAACATGCATTCTATGGTGAGCTGAATTTTTTTTTTTTTTAGTTGTCATGCATCGTGGCATGAGCTATATGCAATGTAACGTCTCAAATTTATTGATTAAATTAATTTATCAATGAATCAAAATTATATAGTGAAAAAAATTAAATAAAAATTAATAAAAATAATAAATAAATTTAAATTATAAATAATAATATATATATTTACTATTAAAATATATTTTATAATATAAATTTTTTATAATGCTGCAACATTTTTATTGTATATCATAAGTTTATCAGAATTTATTTCAAATTGAATTGTTGATGACTTTATCACTATTTATGGATAATCATTTCTTAGTGCTCATCAACTTTTGCATATTCGGATTAACTTTAATATTATTTGTAATATTTAAAATTTATTTATTTATATTTTAAAATTATATAATATAAGATTTTAATATGAATTCAAACTATAAATGTATAAGTTTTTTTATCAATGTGAAATTATTTTTAAATATTACATGTATCAAATGCTTAGAAGTGTCACAAATTTACGGTTCTTCCGATCAATTCTTTAGGTGATATTGTGAACGCTGATGTCATTGCGGATTTTGGTGGCACGAATTTAGCCATGTAAAGCACATGATCTTCTTGTTGGGGAGAGAAACAAGTCAATTACTATTTTGTTGTTCTTGCCTCTATTGGCATATGTGACCAAAAAAATTACTAAATGATATAGCTGATATAGCCATGAAAGTAATCATGGCAAAATCAAAAGCTTAAGGCGGCTTCGGCATCTCCAAATCGGCCGAGTCGGCCTCGACTTCCCAAGTCGGCCCCGCTCGGCTCCGGCACCTCTAGGTCGGCCGAGTCGGCCCCGACTTTCCCGAGTCGGTCCCGACTTTCCTGAATCGGCTCCGCTCGGTCCCGGCATCTCCAAGTTGGCCGAGTCGACCCCGACCTTCCCGAGTCAGCCCCGCTCGGCTCTGGCATCTCCAAGTCGGCCGAGTTGGCCCCGACCTTCCCTGGTCGGCCCCGTTCGGCCTCGGCATCTCCAAGTTGGCCGAGTCGGCCCTGACCATCCCTGATCGGCCCCGCTCGGCCCTGGCATTTCCAGGCCAGCCGAGTCGGCCCTAACCATCCTTGGTCGGCCCCGCTCAGCCCTGGCATCTCCAGGTCGGCCGAGTCGGCCCCGCTCGGCCTCGGTACCTCCAGGTCGGCTGAGTCGGCTCCGACTTTCCCAAGTCGGCCCTGCTCGGCCTCGGTACCTCTAGGTCGGCCGAGTCGGCCCCGACTTTCCCGAGTCGGCCCCGCTAGGCCCCGGCATCTCCAAGTCGGCCGAGTCGGCCCCGACCTTTCTGAGTCGGCCCCGCTCGGCCTCGGCATCTCCAAGTCGGCCGAGTCGACCCCGACCTTCCCGAGTCGGCCCCGCTCGGCCCCGGCATCTCCAAGTCGGCCAAGTTGGCCCCGACCTTCCATGGTCGGCCCCGCTCGTCCCCGGCATCTCCAAGTCGGCCGAGTCAGCCCCGACCATCCCTGATCGGCCCCGCTCGGCCTTGGCATCTCCAAGTCGGCCGAGTCGGCCCCGACCATCCTTGGTCGGCCCCGCTCAGCCCCGGCATCTCCTAGTCGGCACCGACCATCCCTGGTCGGCCCCGCTCGGCCCCGGCACCTCCAAGTCCGCCCCGACTTTCCCAAGTCGGCCTCGCTCGGCCCCGGTACCTCCAAGCTGGTTGAGTCGGTCCTGACCCTCCCTGATCGGCCCTACTCGGCTGCAACACCTCCAAGTCAGCCCCGCTCGGCCCCAGCACCTCAAAGTCGGCCGAGTCGGCCCCGCTCAGCCTGGGCATCTCCAGGTCGGCCGAGTCAGCCCCGACCATCCCTGGTCGGCCCCACCCCGATATCTCCAAGTCGGCCGAGTCGGCCCTGACCATCCCTGGTCGGCCCTGCTCGGCCTCGGCACCCTCAGAAGAGTCAAGACGGTCCCGACTTTCCCAAGTCGGCCCCAGGATTATCCTGGCAGTTCAAGCCGCCATCTTTCTAGCCCGCGCCGTCTGACATCGCCAGGCCTAACTACCCACTGGCCATGCCTCCGATGGGACCAGTGTTGGGAGAGTTAATCCCCGAGGCATGCATATTTTAAAATTTGATAACAATTATCAATGCGAAAATTTAAAGATTACATATTAATCTTTCTAACATGCATCAAGATCATATCTTTGCCTTATATTATAAGATCGTTTGATCTAAGTATTGCATATAAATTAAATAATTAAGATCATATCTTAATCTTCAAGATGAGAAGTCATACTACTCATCTTGAAGCCTGCCTTAAGATCTAAGGATCAAATCACTCACCTTAAGAACAGTAGGTAAATCTTTTGTGCTCTGTAGCCGTTCAATCGTCCGGCCTCTAGTATTGTCCACACGAAGCCCCGAATGATCGGATTCCCGGAAGTGCTAGCTCGCGGAAAAACAATTTTGCTGATCTTGAATTTTTCCACTTGAATCTTTCTCCAAGATCCACCAAGCTTTTGCTAACACTAAAATCACACTAGAATTTTCTGTTCTAACTCTTAGAACTGTAACACTTGGTCTAACTGTTTAGAATTTTTGATTTCTTTTGATCTTGTGTTGTGTTATCTAGTGAGAGATGTCCTCTATTTATAGTTTCATATTAGCCAGCATATTGAATTCTAACATTTAGAATTCCGTTGTTTTTGTGAAAACCAAAGAGACATATTAAATTCACACACTTATCAATGCATGAAGAGTTGTGTGGAGTGCTCTTTCAAAGAGGCACATTAATTCACACGCTTGTCAATGCATAAAGAGTTGTATGGAGTGCTCTTCCAAAGAGGCACATTAATTCACACACTTATCAATGCACGGAGAGTTGTATGGAGTGCTCTTCCAAAGAGGCATATTAATTCATACACTTGTCAATGCACGAAAAGTTGTGTGGAGTGCTCTTCCAAAGAGGCACCTTTTAGCAAAATTTATTTTTCTTGAACTTGGGAATCATTTGAAGAAGACTAAAAGTTATAAATTAAATTCTGCATGAGAATTTAATTTATCATGAGATGAGATTTTACTTATCTCATCATGCGAGAAAACCTTTTTCACACATGGGGTTTGGATTTTTGGTTTTAAGCTAATTTGAATTTATTGGATTAAACCAATATAGATCATGGTCCTAGCTCAAATCAAATTTGGCTAATCCTAAATCTATTTAAATCCAAATCAAATCTAATTTCAAATCAATATTTGAAATTGATTAGTCCTTCTAGTAGACTTAAACCAAATTGAATCTTATTCATTTGTACTTAATCCAATTGAGATAATTCAATCAATCAAATTGATTAATTAAATCATATACGATTCTCAATCCTTGATCAGCAAATAGATCATCCTAGGAAACTTCTATGCGTGTGACTCTCTAGGTTTGAACCTAAGCCGGTAGCATAGAAATAATTTTCAATACTAATCGATGTGTCCATCTAGCAATGGAACCCGACGTCCGGATAGGTCGAAGAGTTGCCGAGCAAACTCCAAGAACCCTAAGAAACAGTTACCGTATAATTCATCCTCTTGACCACAAATGCTAAGGATGGCTTAAGAGCCTGTCAACTCTAAACAGCAAATCCATAAAGTGATTTCAATTTTAGTGATCATGTGACTTTCACATGAAGTGCCTTGACCAAGGTCTTGCTAAATTGAAACATAAGCATTTCTCCTTTTAACGGGATAGGTCAAATTCCATCTTGATCCACAACTGACTACCATAAGTACTTGACTGCACCCAATAACCTTTCGTAGCTGGATTAGAAATCCAGGTGGTCCGGCACCTAAGTACAATGAGTTTCTTGTAAGCCACTGATTGTGATCTTCAGGTCTGAAGGATACTTATACCTATATCTTCTCGGATTAACTCTTGACAGTATAGTATCCAGAAATGAGTCATGTTCGGTGAAATGTACTCCTACACTTTCACCTGTATGTCATACTAGTGTCTCTACACTCCTTGGTTAAGAGGACAACCAATAAATATGATATACAACGTCCTATAATTGATAGTACTATAGCCCTGTCATAGTATATCATTTGGTCGCGAACTCTTTTAAGGACCTTCAAAGATGAATCCTCCTTTATCGTGAAGGAAGATCCTGAGGGCTTCATTACTATTAGGAGTTTTAAGAAGATGTTCTTGTAATGAATAAACTGCCAAATAACTTTTATTAATATATCAATTTATATACAATTTACATCAGCACAATCATCAAATGATTGGCTTTATGATACAATTCCTAACAAACTCCCACTTAGCCTAAAGCCACTCATTACAGTATCTAATACCCATCTTCAATTTATAGTCATCAAACTCCTTGATGCTGAGTGCTTTAGTAAATGGGTCACCTAGGTTTTCCTTTCCATCAATCTTCTGAAGATTTATGTCACCTCGGTCTACAATCTCTCGTATAAGATGAAACCGACGCAGTATGTGCTTGGTGCGCTGATGTGCTCGTGGTTTCTTTGCTTGAGCTATGGCACCAATACTATCACTGTACAACAGGACTGGTCCATCTATGGAAGGTGCCACTCCAAGCTCGGAGATAAACTTTCACAGCCACTCAGCTTCTTTCGCAGCATCTGATGCAGCGATGTACTCTGCCTCACACACCGAATCTGCCACTGTATGTTGCTTGAAACTTTTCCAGCAAACAGCTCCACCATTTAGGATAAACATGAAACCCGATACACTTTTGCTATCATCATGATCTGATTGGAAACTGGAATCAGTATATCCAACAAGTTTCAAATCAGACTCTCCATAGACTAACCACTGGTCCTTAGTATTTCTCAAATACTTAAGGATTGTCTTAACAACTTGCCAGTGTTTTTCTCCTGGATCAGATTGGTATCTACTCACTACTCCTAGTGAGTATGCCACATCTGGTCTTATACATATCATGGTGTACATAATCAATCCTACTGTCGAAGCATATGAAATTTAACTCATACGTTCTCTTTCATTAGGAGTTATCGGACAATCCTTCTTAGAAAGATGAATTCCATGGCCTATCGGAAGATAACCTTTCTTAGAATTCTCCATGCTAAACCTCTTTAGCACTGTATCAATGTACGTAGATTGGGATAAACCAAGCATCCTCTTAGATCTATCTCTATAGATCTTCATCCCGAGGATGTATGATGCTTCTTCCAGATCTTTCATGGAGAATTATGATGATAACCATGTCTTTATTCCTTGTAATGCATGGACATCATTCCCGATTAAGAGAATGTCATCCACATATAATACAAGAAATACAATAACGGAACCATTAGCCCATTTATAAATGCAAGGTTCTTCTTTATTCTTAATAAAGCCATAAGATTTGATCACTTTATCAAATCGTATGTTCCAACTCCTAGATGCTTGCTTAAGTCCATAAATAGACTTCTGTATCCTGCACACTTTAGACTCGTCTTTAGATATAAAACCTTCAGGCTGTATCATATACACCTGTTCTTCTAAATCACCATTTAGAAAAGCAGTTTTAACATCCATTTGTCAAATCTCATCATCTAAGTGTGCTGCTATAGCTAGCATAATCCAAATGGATTTCAACATTGCCACAGGAGAAAACATTTCGTCATAGTCAATACCATAACGTTGACAATTCCCCTTGAAAACCAGACGTGCTTTATAGGTCTCAACCTTTCCGTCTGCACCTCTTTTCCTCTTGAAAACCCACTTACACCCTATGGGTTTTATCCCTTCAGGTGGGTCAACTAATGTCCATACATTATTGTCCTTCATGGAATCAAATTTGGATTTCATGGCATCAAGCCATTTATTAGAGTCAGTCCTTTGCATAGCATCCATATAGGTGATCGGATCCTCGTTGTTCTCATCGAGTTCAACAGGATCATCGTTCTGGACCAAGAAACCTAAGTATCTGTCCGGTTGATATGGTACTCTACCAGATCGCCTTAATGGTGCATCTAAAATGGGTTTTGATTTTGATCTAATCAACTCAGATTCTAAGGATTCACTGGTTTGTGTTGTTCCTTCTACTTGATGAACTTCCTCAAGTTCAACATTAGAGCTATTTGTTCCTTCACTAAGGAACTCCTTTTCAAGAAAAACTGCTCTATTACTAATGAACAACTTTTGTTCTTCAGTATTGTAGAAGTAATATCCTTTGGTTTCTTTCAGATAGCCGATGAAAAAATATTTATCAGATTTGGGTTCAAGTTTGTCTGATTTTGCACGTTTCACATAAGTTGGACACCCCCAGACTCTTAGATAGGTGATTACCGGTTTATGTCCATACCACATCTCATGTGGAGTTTTTAAAATAGACTTACTTGGAACCTTATTGAGAATATGACAAGCTGATTCTAATGCATATCCCCAAAAGGATATTGGCAAGCTTGCAAAACCCATCATGGACCGAACCATGTCTAACAGAGTTCGATTCCTCCTTTCCGACACACCGTTATGTTGTGGTGTTCCTAGAGGAGTCTATTGGGAGAGAATCCCATTCTCCCTTAAATATGTCACAAAGTCATTAGAAAGGTATTCGCCTCCTCGATCTGATCAAAGGATCTTAATACATTTTCCTGTTTGTTTTTCTACTTCTTTATGATATTGTTTGAATATTTCAAATGATTCAGATTTATGTCGCATAAGATAGACATAATCGAACCTAGAAAGGTCGTCTATAAAAGTAATGAAGTAGTAATATCCACCTTTGGCATAAGTGCTCATTGGTCCACATACATCAGTATGTACTAGACTTAATAGCTCTTTAGCTCTTTCACCTTTTTCAGTAAAAGATGACTTGGTCATTTTACCAAGAAGATAGGATTCACATGTAGTTAATGATTCACAATCATCAACTCGAAGGATGCCCTCCTGAGTTGACCTGTTTAATATGTTCTTATTGATATGACCCAGCTGATGGTGCCAAAGATAAATGTTTGTGACATCAATTGTTCTAGGGCGCTTACTTGATTTGTACACTACATTCACAGGCTGTGATAATATATAAATGCCATTAGATAAATGCCCAGTCATTACAGTGACTCCATTCATAATGATATTCAAAGTAACATCCTTTATTGAAATTTCATAATGACTTTTGTCCAGAAGGCCTACAAAAATTACGTTCAACAAGAACATTGGGCAAAAATGATAATCATTTAGTATAATGACATTTCTATTAAAAACTATTTCAAGAACTCCTAATGCCAGAACTGGAACTAATCTTCCATCGCCGACATTAAGGAATCTTTCATTGTCCTCAAATCTTTTAGTGATCTGTAGTCCCTGCAATGAATTGTAAATATTAAAAGGACTCCTGGTTCCAATACTCAGGTCTGATTATCATATACAAAAAATTATAAGGTGTTATCATATAAATACCTTGTTGAGCAATATCTTGCCCCTTTTTCTTCTTCGGCCTATTTGGATCAAGTGTGGCAATGTAAAGAGGACAGTTCCTCTTCCAGTGCCCTTGCATCTTGCAATGAAAGCATTCAGCTTGACTTTTATCAACTTTCTTCTTCTGCATCTGACCCCTTATAGATGTCCTAGCATGTTGCACCTTTTTCTTATTCTTTTTCTTCTTTCCTTTCCCAAAGGGTTGACGCCCTACCTTAGATCCTTCAACCACATTAACCAAACCCTTAGAGAGCTGGTTATCCTTCTCAAAGTTCTGTAACAATCCCAACAAACCGTGGTAGTTGACTGCAGGCTTTGTCATTTGAAAATGAGTAAGGAAAGGTCGGAAGGATGGAGGCAAGGAATTCAGGATCGCATCTTTTTCCAACTGCTCATGTAAGGGAAAGCCGAGCTTGCTTAGCAGTTCTATCTTCTCGATCATGTACAATACATGATCAGTGACAGGAGATCCATCCCTCATTCGAGCATTAAAAATAGCACAACTAGTCTTGTGCCTTTCAACATCGTCAGGTGTGCCGAAAGATTCATTCAACGCTTGAATGATTTCTTCTGGCTGAGCATTCTCGAACCGGCGACCGAATTCATCGTTTATTGCTGCTAGCATGATGCAATGTACGCTAGTTCTATTATTGAGCTACTTCTGATAAGTGTCTTTCTTAGAACTTTATGTGTTTGCATCAGGTATCTTTGGTGCAGGATTATTAAGAATATATAGAATCCTCTCATGCTCAAGAACGATCTTAAGTTTTCTAAACCAGCTATTGAAATTTGAACCATTCAACTTGTCACTATCCAATAGGGACCTTAATGATAAATTAGTGGCCATTTTCTTTATAAAGAAAAACTAAAGTTTATTAGTATATAAATTGATTCAGTCTAAAGACTTGGACTTTAGTCTAAAGATTCTTCCACTATTTTATTTAAATTGGCAGCCTCTATACCCCAATTCGAAGAATTATTCTTAATTCTTTAGATGGCACTAAGATCTACATAGACTACATACAGGCCCAAGTGAAGTATTGAGAAATTATTGAAACATAAATGCTCCAACTTTATTGATTTTGATGATTCCCAAAAGCCATGAGTATCTTAAAGAATACAATATGTTTATTTATCAAAAACCTTGAGCTTATTCAAATTGAAAGGAATGAACTATCAATGGTTATATCAAATGAGTTTTGAACTGTTAGAAAAAGAAGTTTCAAGTTGTATGCTTAAAAGATTTCAAAAAGAATTTTTATACATTATAATTCAATCGATGAATTCTTGAAACATGTCTTGAATCCATGTTAAATATCATAATTAATGTATTCAAGTCAAATTTATATTTTAAATTTAATTGGGACAAGTTTTAAAGTCAATCAGAACATTTTTCTGATTTTTGTATCGGTCCCGAGCCGACTCAAGGGTTTCCGAGTCGACTCCCCAGTTTGCCTGAGTTTCTCGAGTCGACCCTTGGTTTTCAAGAGTCGACCCCTGAATTCTTGCGAGCCGACTCCTGTCTGTGCGAGCCGACTCCGCTCAAACAACAGAACCCATGTTTTTTGAGCACTTCTCGAGTCGACTCCCATTTTCCTCGAGTCGACTCCCGACTTTCAGGAGCCGACACTTATGTTTTCGCGAGTCGACCCCTCAATGGTTAAAATGTTTCTATTTTTGGTAATCGACCTCGAGCCGACTCCCACAGAGCTCGAGTCGACTCCGCGAAATCTGGGCGCGATTTTTAACGATGACACATCAGCCCCAACGGTAAGATTTTTGAATAACGGCTATTTTTCCCTGTCTCTAACGGATATATTTTTGCAGATTCTATAAATAGAGGAGCTCTTTTCAAATCAAAAGAACCCAGAGAAAATCAAAAGAGAGAAAAGAATATCATTTGAAAAGAGGGAAAAACAGAGCATATTGAAAAAATCATTTAGCTCAAAGAGAGTGATTCAAAAGGAGTGAAATCCAAGTGAAAGATTCGTCTGCTCCTTCTCATCAATCCACAAGAGCCAAAAGAAAATCCAAGCATTTCAAAGGTCAAATCGAGGATTTTCAAAAGAGGAAAAAGCTTCATCTCAACTCCAAAGACTTCAACGGTCAAGAATCTTGCTGAGGCGTGATTCCACACTTCAAGAGGAGTTAAGAGAAGAAGGAAGAAAGCCCAAGCCATCTACCATCTGCAATATTATCAGGCTTTTCTAACCTTTTAATATTTTGTACTTCATTTGTATATTTGCTCAAGGGGAGCACTTTATTGTTCAAACACTATCTTTATTATTGTTTGCTGATTCAATCAGTGGATTGAATCAGTGGAGGTTGGTATACCTCGTTACAAGCCGGAGTGCTTGTGTTGGGTTAGTTGTGAGCCCTAGAAAAACAACGTGTAGGGTTTTGTGCTGGTAAGCCCGAGTTAAAACCAGCTGGGTTCGTTGTGCACCCGGTAAAACAACAAGTTTGAGTTGTGAGCTTGGAAAACAACTCGGCTGTAATCTAGAGAGATTATAGTGTGGACCCAAGTGAATCTTGGGAGTGGACGTAGGTGTTGGTTGCACCGAACCACTATAAAATTATTTGTGTTTGCCGTGCCTATTTTCTCTTCTCTATCTCTCTTTATTTGCTTGTTATTGCTTATTAGTTAGCCTCTCACTTGCACATCTTGCTAACTAATCAATTAATTTAAAAAGTCTTAAATTTTTAAGAACCCAATTCACCCCCCCCCTCCTCTTGGGTTGCCATCTGGGCCAACAATTGGTATCAGAGCTAGTGCTCATTTAGAATTTGATCTCACGGTCAAGGGCTAAAGATCCAAATGGCAACACAAATTGGGTCAAGTTTTGCTGAAGGTCATTCTACGAATAGACCTCCACTTTTTAATGGCTCAAACTATTCTTATTGGAAAGCTAGAATGAGGATATTCATTCAAGCTTCTGATTATGAGCTTTGGGGTGTTATAATTAATGGACCTAGTACACCCACACACTTAATTGATGGCACTATTGTTCCTAAACCCGAAAGGGATTGGAATGATAATGATAGGAGAATGACACAATTAAATGCTAAAGCCATTAATATTTTGTATTGTTCCTTAGACTCAAATGAATTCAACCGAATCTCAACTTGTAATTCCGCAAAAGAAATTTGGGATAAGTTGGAAATTACTCATGAAGGAACAAACCAAGTAAAGGAATCAAAAATAAACATTTTGGTTCACAAATATGAATTATTTACTATGAACAAACTGAAACCATCACATGCATGTTCACAAGATTTACTGATATTGTGAATGGTCTGAAAAGTCTTGGTAAAGTTTATACTAATGCTGATCTTGTGCGTAAAATTCTTAGGTCACTACCAAGATCGTGGGAAGCAAAAGTCACTGCCATCCAAGAAGCTAAAGACCTCAATGCACTACCTTTAGAGGAGCTTCTAGGATCCTTAATGACCCACGAGCTAACAATGAAGCAGCATGTTGAGGAGGAAATAAAAAGAAGGAAAACTTTTGCCCTCAAGACTGCAGAAATGGAAGAGAGCAGCAGTGAAAGTAACGATGAAGATGATAAGGAAACTGCTCTCTTGGCCAAGAAATTCAGAAGGTTTATGAGAAAAAGGCCCTTCAATAAAAAGAAATTTGGAACAAGATTTGAAGGAGAAAAGGATAAGAAAAAGGACAAGGAGAAAGAGAAAGAAAAAGAGCCCTTAGTGTGTTATGAGTGCAAAAAGCCAGGGCACTTCAAGTATGACTGTCCTTTACTAAAGAAGGCCTACAAGAAAAAGAAGAAAGCTTATATGGCACATGGTTGAAGAATCTTCCTCGTCGGAAGAAGAAGAGCAAAAGAAAGTTGCCAACATTTGTTTCATGGCCAACGACGACGACATCGACAATGAGGTAAGTTCTGAAAACTCAAATGATGATTTTACTTTTGATGAAATGTTTGAGGCTTTCAATGAACTTATGATTGATTTTAAATCTTTAAAGAAAATGTATAAGTCTTTGAAGAATGACAATATTAGTTTAGCTAAAAGTAAAAATGAGTTAGCTTTAGAAGTTAAGAACTTATCTGATGAAAAAGAAGAACTTAGGAAAGAAAGAGATAATCTTAATCAAGAAAAAGATTCATTAAAATCTGAAACTAAAAACTCAACTAAAGATTTAAAAGATCAACTAAAAACTTTAGCTTTAGATAAAGAACAGCAAGCTAAAGAAATTGACTCTCTTAAGAAAGATGTTAAGAAATATAAAGACATAGTTGAGAAATTCACCTTAAGTTCAACTAAACTTAACATGATCCTAGATAGTCAAAAAGCAGTTTTTGACAAAGCTGGTTTAGGATATAACACTTTAAGGAAACAGAAATCCCTAAAGAATATTTTTGTAAAAGCCAACCAAAGTAATATAACTTGTTTCAAATGCAATGAAATAGGTCATAAATCATTTGAATGTAAAACGTTAAAGAATTATAACAAAGTAAATATTAAAGCTAAGAAAATATGGGTTCCGAAAGGAACTATTTTTATTGCTGCTAACCATGAAGGACCCAAGAAAGCTTGGGTACCTAAGCATAAAGTTTGATGATATTGCAGGAATGTCTTGTAGCCAGAAGATCAAAGAAAAAGTGGTACCTTGATAGTGGCTGCTCAAGACATATGACGGGTGACAAGGATGAATTCATCACCCTGGAAGAAAAGAAAGGTGGAGTTGTGACGTTTGGCGACAACGGTAAAGGTCAAATTATGGGCCTTGGTAAAGTTCGCATAACTCCATCTATAGTAATTGATAATATACTTTATGTTAATGGTTTGAAGCATAATCTAATTAGCATAAGTCAATTATGTGATAAAAATTTTAATGTATCATTTAAATCTTCTATATGCACTGTAACTAATTCTATTGATGATAGCATTGTATTTACTGGTTATAGACATGGCAATGTTTACTTAGTTGACTTGGAAAAATTATCCTTGAGTGATCATTGCTTAATTGCTGACAATGCTAACATAAATGAAATTAGTTGGTTGTGGCATCGTAGATTAGGTCATGCAAGCACACATCTTATTTTAAAACTAATTAAAATGGATTTAGTTAAAGGCCTACCTAAACTAGATTTTGAAAAGAATAAAATATGTGATGCATGTCAATTTGGAAAACAAACTAGAAGTTCTTTTAAATCTAAAAACATTGTTTCAACTTCTAGGGGACTAGAGCTACTTCACATGGACCTATTTGGACCGACTAGAACCACAAGTCTAGGAGGAAAGAAATATGGTCTAGTGATTGTAGATGATTATTCTAGATATACTTGGGTAATGTTTTTAGCTCACAAAGATGAGACTTTCTCAATGTTCCTGAAATTCTTTAAGAAAGTCACAAATGAGAAAACACTATTATAGTATCTCTTAGAAGTGATCATGGAACAGAATTTGAAAATCACCTTTTTAAAATTTCTGCACTGAAAATGGAATTAATCATAATTTTTCAGCCCCTAGGACTCCACAACAAAATGGTGTAGTTGAACGAAAAAATAGGACTCTAG
>UESW01003994.1:675087-762227 GCA_900491605.1 Calamus simplicifolius | reverse complement strand
TGCACAGACCATGGGTTATCAATGGCCAACCCATTGCTGTGGCGGAGTGGAAGCCAGAATTTGTTCCGTCGAAGAGTTTGCTTCTTTAGGCGCTTCTCTGGATCCGTCTGCCGCTTCTCCCCATTGAATTCTGGTCGGATGATGCTCTGGCTTCAATCCTTTCAGCTGCTAGGAAGTTCCTGTACTCCAATGATTTAGACCAGGAACGAAAATGCGGTGGCTTTGCTCGAGCTTGTGTCAGTGTCGACCTGAGCAAGCCTCTTCGGCCTGGTGCTCGGATTAGAGGCTCTGGTAATCCATTCTGGCAGCAGTTCTCCTTTGAGCATCTTGAAATATGTTGCTCCTGTGGTTCCTTGCATATTGCCGGGGACTGTGGATCGGGGACGGCTTCCTCCTCATCCTCTTCGGGGTTTCGTTTCGGCCTTGGATGGCAGCTTTGAGACGAAGGAAGTCTCCTATGATGCAGCAATCTGATCCCCTGCACTCCTTTGTTTCGGGTAAGTCAGCGCCTTCTTCTCCTGGGTTAAAGGATGATTGGCAATTACCTAAGAAAGTAGCGCGGAGGCATCTAGCCAGGGGGTCAAAGGGTCTGGGTGCCTTCCCCTCTTCGGGGTTTCCTAGGCTCCCTCTTCTTCCTCCTATCGGCCTGCCTACTGAAGGGTCGGCGTGCTGGTTGTCTTCCTCTGTGCTGGTTGTTGAGGGCGAGCGGCCTTTGGTGCCAAGAGCTTTGTCTAGGGCTAGGGTCAGGCAGCCTTCACTGAAGATTGATGGTTCAGACCCCAGGATCCCTTGCTCTCTGACTGGGAATCCAGTGTGCCGGTCTGAAGACAGCGTGCCGATTGGAGTGATGGGTGGATCCCAGGAGCTGGAGACAGGCTCTTTGGTCTTAGTTCCTGTGGTGTCTGTGAACTCGGGGAATTTTGTCAATAACCCTTTTGTGTCAGGGAGCCTTAAGTCTAGTGGGGTTAGTTTGTCTGGCCCATCGAAGAGGGCGCGGCCGGTGGAGCCTGTGTCGCAGAGGGTTGTGTCCAAGGCTTCCAAAGCCAAAGGGAAAGCACCTCTTCGAGGTAAAAATGTTGAGAAGGGCTCTTTTACATTCTCGGCTTTGCCTGAGTCCCCTAGGGGCACGGAGGGTCTGGCCGGGATGAGGGTGCTAAAATCTCGTCGAAAGGACAGTCTGGTCCTAGGATCTATGTTAGGATCATCCCAGCAGGTTCAGGTGGTCGGATTGGACCATGACATGGCTGTCGCCCGTCTTAAGGCTGCCATACTGAAGGATGGTACCGCTGAGGCCATGGACTCGTCCAGGTGGATGAGGGTTGTGATCAGGGAGCTGAGGGTCCTCAGCTGTCTAATGATCATGTTGTTGAGCAGGTGACTGGGGACACGGGGGTCCCCCTCTCTCCTAATTCTAAATGAAGATTCTTGTTTGGAATGTGTGAGGGGCCCTGAAACCCTCATTTCGGTCTTCTTTTGGAAGGCTTCACCAGCTTCATACTCTTGATATCTGTATCCTTCGGAAACTCGGCTGTCTGGGGATAGTCTGACTTGGCTTCGGAGATAGATCTCTAGACAGTGGGATTCTTATGCTATTGAGTCAGTTGGTCTTTCTGGAGGCATTGTGGTGTTATGGAGACGGATAAAATCCGTGTTGTTGCCTTCTACGGGTGTGGTCAGCAAGTGGCTTTGGTCATCTCGAAGGGGTCCTCTGCTCCTTGGCTACTTTCAGGGGTTTATGTTAGTATTGATTTTAGGGCTCGTCGTGTGCTCTGGGATGAGATCCTCTTGCTTCTCATCCAGGGTTTTCCCTCCCTCATTGCTGGTGCTTTTAATTGTATTGTGGGGGCCTCTAAGAAGAGAGGGGGTAGACAGGTTGTTGGGTCTTCTGATATTGTTGAATTCAGAATTTCATTTCCTCGATGGTCTTTTGGATTTGGGCTTTGCTGGATCCCAGTTCACCTGGTGCAATAACCGCCAGGGGTCTGCCAGAGTTTGGGAGAGACTGGATAGGGCTTTGGCTTCTACCAACTGGCTTCAGCTATTTTCGTCTGCTTCTGTCACTCATTTGCCCAGAATTGGCTCTGATCATTGTCTATCCTTATTTCTACTGATGTGATTATTTAGCGCTCGAGGCAGTTCAAATTTGAGAAGTTTTGGACTTTTTACTCTTCACGAGGTGCATCATTTTTTAGGTTTGACGGATGCCGGTCAGAGGGAGTGCCGCTTATAGACTCTCTAGACGTCTGCTCCTTACTAGCCGCAGGCTTTCTAGCTGGAACAGAAGGGAGGTGGGGGATATTATGAGGCAAGTTGAGCA
The DNA here is from genome assembly GCA_900491605.1 of Calamus simplicifolius. NCBI lineage: Eukaryota > Viridiplantae > Streptophyta > Magnoliopsida > Arecales > Arecaceae > Calamus > Calamus simplicifolius. The sequence goes on along the minus strand of UESW01003994.1, from coordinate 759,910 downwards.
GGTGGAGTCTATTATCTCTTCATTGCAGACCAAGAGGATCAGGAGGGTTTTCTTCTTGATTCGGATCTGTCTACCCTAAGATCTACCTTGGCCATCTATCATTCTCTTTTGATGCAGCAGGAGACTTATTGGAGGCAAAGGTCTTGTATTCAGTAGATTAAGGAGGGGGTCGTAATACGAGATTCTTTCATCAACTACTTTAAGTCGGCATGCGGCGAATTGCATCAGGTGTTTAGTTGATGATGAGGTCAGTCTGAGGATGATCCGCAGGCTATCAGGGATAAGTTTTTAATTTTTTTCAGTCTAGGTGGACTGAGATGTCTGGGGATGGGGTCTCTGTTTCTTTTGTTTTGCCTTCATGCAAGGTCTTTGATATGGAGAATGATATCCTTACTAGGCCTTTCTATGGAAGACATTCGCCTTGCTCTTTGGGATCTTGGTCCTGACAAGGCCCTGGCCCTGATGGGTACCCGCCTTTATTCTTTCGCCACTACTGGGATATTGTTGGGTCGAATGTGGGCTTGGCCATCCAGTATGTGTTTCAGGCTAATCATATGCCTTCTGCTTGGAAGCGAACTCTTGTCACCTTGGTGCCCAAACGTCCTTACGCTTCCTCTCCCCAGCACTTCGGCCAATCAGTCTATGCACCACATTATATAAGATTTGTGCTCATCTTTTGGTGGTCCGGATGGCTTCGGTGATCTCTCTCATCTCTTAGAGCAGGGAGCTTTCCTCAGGGTCGTAGTATCACGGACAATGCCCTGTTGGCTCAGGAGTTTATGCATGACCTTCAGAGAGCTTCTAGACGTCAATGCCTTATGGCGATCAAGCTTGACATGGAGAGAGCTTATGACAGATTGAGGTGGTATTTTCTGTGCTGTACTCTTCATGAGTTTGGTTTCCATGAGACTTTTGTTGACTGGGTGATGGAGTGTGTCCAGAGGCCATCTTTCTCTCTCCTGATTAATGGGGATCGGACGGAGTTCTTTCACTCGGAGGTTGGTTTGAGACAGGGTTTCCTCTCTCTCCATTCTTGTTTATTCTCTCTGCTGATGCTTTATCCTGGATCTTGCTCTGGCTATGCGGTCGTCAACTATTGATCCTTATTCGGCGGGCCCCTTGGCCCTTCACTGTCCCATCTTCTCTTTGCTGATGACTGTCTCCTACTGGGGAAGGCTTCTACAGATAATGCCACCACCTTTGCAACTATTCTTCATTCCTACTGTCGTGCCTCGGGTCAGAAGGTTAATCTTAGCGAATCTTTGATCTGCTTTAGCCTGAGGATCCCCTGCTTTGAAGAGGTCTATCTCTCATATTATGGGTATTCCTGTTCAGTTTGATAGGATGTCATATCTGGGGATTCCGATTACTGGGAGACGGCCGCGGTGTTCGGATTTCAGCTGTCTTATGAGGCGGATCCGTGATCATCTGGACGGCTGGCAGGTTTTCGGTCTTTCTATGATGGCACGGATTACTCTCATCCGATCTGTGCTATCTTCGATGCCTTGCTATCTCTTATCTAACACTGCCATTCCTCTGGCTTGTTTGCGGAAGATTGAGAGATACTTTCGGACTTCCTCTGGGCATCGACGAGGAGGGCCACGGTATTCACCTCTTGAATTGGGACACAGTCTGCGCGTCGACGGCCGAGGGTGGGCTTGTGATCCAATCGCTGTCTGTCAGAAGAGAGGTTCTATCTGCTAGGCACGCTTCTCGTTCATGCTGGATCCGTATTGTTTATGGAGTTCCTTCATGCGCGCCAAGTATGGTAGCTGGAACTCTTCCACCTCTTCTTAATCTAATCGGGGGCACTCCTTTTTTGGAAAGAGGACTGTCGATATGTTCCGACTATTTTGAACTAGACCTCTTGGATGATTGGTGACGAAACTTTGGTGGACGCCACTCAGGAGACATGGATTGCTGATATTCTCCTGTCTCATTGGCCGACCTTTGTTTGCCCAGACATTCCTTATGGTATGCATGTTGGTGATCTTATATCCTGGATGGTTATGCTTGGTCGTCTTCTTGGGTGTCCAGGTTTTTCGGGAATGAGCTTTGTCGGCGTATCCTTTCTATTCCTCTCTTTCCAGGCGCTACCACTGACACCAGGGTGTGGAGGTGATCTTGCTTGTCTCATGCTCCTATGCGAGACCTCCTATCTATTTTCAGACCCCACCCTCAAGAAGCTATGGATTTGGACTGGATTTGGCATATGCTTGTTCACCCTAGAGTGAGACTTTTCATCTTGAAGCTGGCGAGGGATATTCTTCCTACCTGCTCCCTTCTTTCGCATAGAGGATTGAGTATTCTGCCGACGTGCCCTCTGTGTGGTATGGAGGAGGAAACGACCGATCATACTATATTCTATTGTGACAGGGCAAGATATATTTGGCAGTTATCTGGTGCTTGTCCTTGGGTTTACGGTACTGTTTCCCAACGTACTTCTTTTCTGAGTCTATTGAAGCAGGGCAGGGGAAGGAGTACTCACCAGAGAGGTCCATTGTGGGCTTATATTGCATATCGGATATGGTTATCCTGGAATCAAATTTTGTTCTCGGACATGGTTCTTTCTCCTAGCAGGATTCTCAGGGCGGCTGTCTCCCTTCATGTTGAGTACACTTTCATCACGGTGTTCTAGATTTTGCAACCTTGGCCTCTGGGACTCCCCTGCTGTTGCGGCAGCGAACTGGCGTACGGTTTTCCTCCTCCAGGGTTTGTTAAAATAAATTTTGATGGGAGTGTCCGTGGCAGGAGCATTGAATCGGCTTATGTTATTCATGATGCGGATGGATGATGTTGGTGGCAGGAGGTTTGGTTTGCTTGATTCCTCTGTGCCTCTGACTGAGCTGTATGCAACATGGGCGGGTTTATTCTATGCTATTCGGATCCTAGGCGCCCGCAGACTTATCATTGAAGGTGATTCTATTACTGTGATTCGCTGGATCAGGCAGGAGCCCAGCTCCCATTTGCCAGCTATCCCTTTATTGACTGATATCCGCTCTATGATTTTGGAAGCTCCTAATATTCAGATTCGCATGTCTATCGTGAAGCCAATGCAGTTGCTGACTGGATTGCTGCCAGGGTGGCCTCTCACTCTTGTATTTGGAGATGGAGTCAGGGTGACCCTTGCCCTCTAATTCTCTCATAGTTATTGTATTCTGATACATCGGGACTGACCCTACCTAAAGTGGTGTAACCACTTGTCTGTAAAAAAAAAAAGTAAGTTTTAATTCTCTCCAAATAAACATTTACAATCTTTGGTGTGTGGGACCTAGATTTCAGATTCTCCTCGTATCTTGGATAAGATTAAAATTAAATTTTTATTCCCCTCGGATAACACTGGAATTAATAGAAGGGATTCCAACCCCCCCAGTCTTAAGACTTTATTGCGCATTTTGACTATACAAGGGAGGAAACAATATCTGATATGACATCTATCGAAGATGTCTTGAAATCTGACGTGGCGGCGAAGGTTCACGTTGGATCGTCGCGTCCTGCCAATTAGCAGTACGTAAACCCACCAAGATTCGCGTCCTTCCAATTAGCAGTCGCGTCCTTCCAATTAGCAGTCGCGTAAACCCACCAAGATTCACGCGACCAAGGGAAGAGATCAAGAGTTATAAGTACTGCGACGTCAAAGAGCTCTCCAATTGCCCCACGGAAACTCGCAATTCTACTCGATCTCCATAACGAAACCGCCCACCCTCACCTTATCCGATCCAAGCTTAATTTCTTGCGTACGTTCAATTATTCAGTTTCTAATGGCGGCCGTTATCAAGGAGAACGGAGCGGCAACGGCGGCGGAATGCGGAGTGAAAATGGCGGCCGTTATCAGGGAGAACGGAGCGGCAACGACGGCGGCGGCGGAATGCAGAGTGAAGTGCAACCCAGCTCTATCACAGCGCAAGGTCTCGATAAGAGGAGTCCTCGGCGAGCTGCTGAGGTTGGCCAATCCGGAAAAAGCTCTCGTCACTTTGGGCGTCGGCGACGCATCGCCGTACCAGTGCTTTCATAAGGGGAAGGAGCTCTTCGCCGAGGCCGTCGCCGGGGCCGTCTCCTCGGCGTCGTTCGACTGCTACGCTCCTTCCTATGGCTTCCCTTTTGCCCGCCGGTGAGCACTTCTATCTTTTCCGGTCGATCACGCACAACTAAATATTTTAAAACGTCCGTCCTCGATCGATCGGTGCACGTAGTACGTTTCCAGTCCAAATCTCAGGTTACGTACGTTCCCTAGAAGAAGCATTCGCGATTAGTTTAGCATATGGTCGACAGTAGATAAGACTAATTAAGAGGAGTTTGTTGCGATTTATGCGATTTAAAAGGAGTTGATATCATCACAACGGGAATTTTGACCAAGCTTTTCGGATGTTGGAACTTGAAAGAGTTAACGTACGATTATTTTAAAAAAAATATATCAATATTGCGAATTTCCATTGAGTTGATCTTCCGAAAGGTGGGATATGCATGCATGACTCGGCTTCCGTCTGGTTTCAGCCTTCTTATCCTTTGATGAGTAAGCGGCTGGTCATCCGCACTTCCGATAGTGTGAGACCTGTTTGATTTGTCTCTATGGATCAAGCCATGCACATGATGTCTTATCTCGTAAAGACAGAGAGATATATCAGTGGTCAGAGGAGAGAGAGAGAGAGAAATTAACATGCATGCAGGAGTCGAGTTGCTTTTGGGTTGGAGTTGAATCTTGGGTATTATCATTATATGGACTAGAATTATAAAACCTTGTTATGATGTTATATAATCACTCTCCTTGCTACACTACCACATAGTTACAATTTTCTCAAAAAAAAAAAAAAAATAGTGCTACCTGTTGCAATGGTGCAGCATAACTATATATATAACTATGAAGACCATAATTTGGACGTATTATTTTCATATTTAAATATCTGTATTTTAAGATTTTATTTCTTGAAAAATAATATGCATGTGGTCAGATGCTATCTCTTTTTCATTCTGGGTATAGCTAAAAATAGTTGTGATAAAAGAAAAAAAAATTCAATTTGGATGGAAACCATTTCATAAATTCTATAATTAATTTTAATTTCTTTCTTGCATGTGACTTTGTGTTGTTCTAGTTCATTACTAACCCTTGCAGACATTTTAATATCCTAGACTATTGTAATCTCTGTCACATCAAATATGCAATAGTTCACCTCAAAACTTTGATATTTTTATGAGATATTCATGATAGCCAATCATGCTCATTCACAAATACTATGATCCAACACGTAAAGTTTTTTAGTTTGCATGAGTTATAAATTGGATCTATTCATATATTATTTGTAATAAGTAAAGACCATATATACTTAATAAAGCAAGTATTCAAGATAATATAATATAAATAATATGAGGCCAAATTCATGCTAATAAGGCCCTTACATGTTGTAGATAATGAGCGATAAAATTAAAAGCACCTTATTTCTAATATAATCAAAAAAAAACTTTTCAATCACTAACTATTGAAAAACCATCCTAACCTAATACAATCTCTCCACATCTTCCTTTGATATTTAAAATTAAAAAGGTTGCACTTTAAAAATATATATATTTTTAAAATAAGGTTATGAAGCATTGGGCTGAAAGATAAGTTATCTATATGAAAATCAATGATCAAACCATCAAAAGGTTCATGATTACCCAAGTTAAAATTATCTTTTTATTTTAATTTTCTATAATAATATTTTTATATAAATTATTTTTATATTTTTATATTCATATTAAGAGAATCAATTACGATTGTTTGGACATATACAATCTTTAGATGCTTCAGTTAGAAAGAGTAATATTTTAACAGTCTATGGTAATGATAAAAGTAGAGGTAGACTAAACTAATATGAACAAAATAATTAAGAGAGATATATTATAATTTGAGTGTCAACTTAGTACTGAATAAAGCAGAGTGGAAGAAGTAGATTCATGTAGTTGGCCCTATGTAGTTGAGAAAAGGGTTAGATGAGTTGAGTAAATTAAATTGGTATTGTATAAATCCATTTATATTTTATTTGATAAGATTTTTTGCTATATATAAATAAAAAACCATAAGTTTTGTGTTTATAGTTGAGATATTTTTTTATATTTTAAAAACTTTTTTACTCTAACATTATGTGGTATTTTACCTGTAGTTTGGAAACAAAATTAACCATATATTGTATATCCACCAGCAGTTGATGCTTAATGGTACAAATTATAAGTCATTTTAAGTGTATCATGGTTGTCATTCTTGGCCTACTGGCTGTCTAATTTTAGGAATATTTTTTTCAACTTTATTTATGTTGCAATTATAATAGGTGGGGTGGAGGTTATGCTTTGTGTTAGAAGAGGAGAGTTTTTTTAATCCTTTTTCACATTTATTTTCTACAAAAATAGGATAAAATTTTATCTCGCAAATGATTAATTATATTGAAGAATGATAATTTATCCCATCAAAACAAGTATTTTTATTTGTATACTATTTGATTATTACTTTAAATCTCTTATTTTTTTTATCCTTAAAAATATTTTCCATTTTTTTTTAAAGTATAACCTTATTGAAGAAGGATAACTTATTCCATCAAAATATTTATTTTTATTTGTATGTTATTCGGCTATTACTTTATTGTCCTGCTCTTTCTCAAACATCCTATTTTATTTACTAAGTTGGCCTGAATCCATGTTATTAGTCTTGCAACTAAGACAGGAAACGCTTTTGGTAGCCATGGAGTTGTTTGGTATGGAAATGTGCGAACAAAAGCAAGTGGGAGTACGTTGGAATTGAATGATTGTCCAGGAAGTTAGCCTTGTTGAAGTTCTAATTAAGTAACGAGTGACACCTGCAAGAACTTCGACAAAGACACTCAATTTTTTTGGTTTCAATCACTCGAATGGATTGGAATCAAGTCAAAGTCACATTTCCTTGCTTGAGAAATATTTTGCAAATATATTGAGTGAAGAGAGATTGAGATGAGCTTATTTAATTTTTCCTCAACCATGCTTTCAGCCACAAAGTACCCGGTTTCTTCATCACTCCAGAGAGAGAGAGAGAGAGAGAGAGAGAGAGAGAGAGAGAGAGAGAGAGAGACAAGGAATAATTTTTTGATATACCTCTTCATCTCTTCCTTTGTTCTTGTGAATCTTTCATTATACAACTCAAACCGATAGATTTATTGCTTCCAAAGTGGTTATTAAAGTTCCTTCTTAAGATCTTACATTTATAAATCCAAGAGAAATGATAACGGTAACCTAGAGAGAGTGCTAGAAAAAAGTGAGGGATATGGAGAGCTCTTGAAAACAATACATAATATTTTCAACAATTTTTTTTTTTATTTTGGAACAGAGCAGTGGCAGAGTATATGTCAAAAGATGTGAAGCATGGCATCAAGGAGGAGGATGTGTACTTGACTGCGGGAGGAATACAGGCTGTACATTTGTGCTTGACGGTGCTAGCTAGCCCTGGAGCCAATGTGCTGCTACCTCGCCCTGGCTTCGCCCCCTACGAGTCTGCCTGTGATATTTATGGCATTGAGGCTCGGTTCTACCATCTTCAGCCCCATAATGGCTGGGAGATCAATCTCGATGAGGTTCGCTCTCTCGTCGATGCCAACACCATTGGCATTGTTGTCATCAACCCCAACAACCCCTGTGGTGTTAACTATTCTTTCCACCACCTCCAACAGGTTGGTGTAATTTTCAACCACTACTAATCTTACTACTTTTAAGTATTAAGGGCACTGCTATCTCTCTTCTCATTATCAAGTTTACAGAGAAATGATCACCCATAAATTATTATATTCTCATTATCAAATTTTTTAGCATTTATGCAACTAATTTGTCCAAAGATAAAAAATATGAAAATATATCTTCAAAGGTACAAAATTTATGTTGAAAAACTATGGCTTATGATGTTTCAATATGTTCTGCCAATGATCACTTGAATTTTGAAGAACTAGATCTCTATAATTTGAGAATGTTATTGTTATTATTTTTTTTTAATTTGTCCTGCAGATTGCTGACACTGCAAGAGACCTTAACATCCCTATAATTGCTGACGAGTTGTACGCACATTTGGTCTTTGGTGATAGCAAATTTATAGCACTGGCCTCCTTTGCTCATTTGGCACCAGTTCTCAGCATAGGAGCTTTGTCCAAGCGTTGGATGGTTCCTGGATGGCGTCTTGGATGGTTAACCATATGCGATCCTAATAGGACTTTTCAGCAAGTATGGTGCTGCAAAAACTTATATATTTATTATTGTTAGACCAAATATTTTCTCAATGCTAACCCAACAATAGTTTCAGTTCTCAAAAATAAAAAAAATAATAAAAAAAAGAGCAGCTTTTTTTTGTGACTGATTTTTTTCTATTATCAAAATTAAGCAGAATGAAACCAATTTAGAAAAACATAGACAATTGTTTCAGAGATGAAACAATTTTAGTCTACTGAACTCTTGGTTGTTTCCCTGATTAGCATGATGAGATTCTTGGTTCAAATTGTTGCATAGTAATCTGGTGGTTTTATCACATTCTAATCTTTTGAGCATGATGGCTTACAAAGTTGATACAAAGGAGATATGCAAAGAATTTAGGACTACTTTGTTTCCTTGTATAATTCATTTGTGTTAATATAAGCGTCTTTGCTATTTTGATTTCATCCAACATAGAAACATGTGTAAGAAGGATATAAGTACACAATGTTTGATATTTTCAATTGCACATGCTTTTTTACTCTAATGGCATTGACATAATAGCTGATATTAATGGTAGTGAAAATAATGTTCTATAAACTTTTGGCAGCAAAGATCACATCCTTTTAGATTGCAATAAATATAGTGTATGCTGATTACTTGACTGCCAGATGGTTAGATTCTGCTTTGTGGTCATGGAAGCTATCCTATAACCAAATTTCCTTACCCTCTCTGGATATTATCGAGTAGTACAAGACTGGGGATCAGCTTGATTCTTATGAAATTCAAGTACCAGTCTCATTGTCAAGCAATGACTTACTCTTTACTTTGCTGTGAAAGGTCAAAGTGGCAATTGAGACGCTTATGCATGGAATATCTGGTCCAAGAGAATTCAGGTTTGTTCTCTTATAACTCTTTCTTCACACATGTTGGGATAGCATCACTAACTCATGAAAACCTTCACAACAGGCAGCAGTTCCTAATATTCTTTCTGATTCACACAAGGAATTTCACAAGAATGTTCTAACAATAATGGAGGCCTCAGCTAATATACTTTATACAAGAATAAATCAAATTGAAGCACTACACAGCTACTCGAGGCCAACGGGTTCAATGTTCATGATGGTTGGCTTTAGTTTTATTTATCTGTATTTTTTTCTTTAGTTTTTATTTAACATCTCAGTCAGATATGACTCTTTTTGTTTAATGGCAGATTGAGATTAACTTCACACTTCTATCTGGCATAGAGAATGACATGGACTTTGCTAGGGAGCTGATAAAAGAAGAATCTGTCTTGGTGCTTCCAGGTTAGACTGCACATCTTTCTATCAAGCATGTGGTTATAAATCATGTAACAGAATCATAAGCTGTCCTCTTCTTAGAATTATGCCAGAATAAAAAGAATTTATGTTGAAATTTGAAACTCCTAACACAATGTTTAGAAAAACTAGTTATACTGATAGTACTAAATATCAAAGGTCCCCTTTGCATGCAATCACTGTTAAAAGCCAAGGAAACTATTGTGCTGGATATTGCCTCACCACAGTATGCAATCAATATGTAAAGATAAAGACATTATTATGTTTCTCAGAGCACAAAGCTTTCTGCAACATAATTCAGAAAGAAAAAAATCTTGCAGGAGGAAAATGGGTTAAGGTAAGGAAGTTGTGAACATACTCAGAACAAGACAGTTTTGTTTGGTACAAAAGACCATATCTTCAATCAAATACAAATGACCAATACATTTAATAAGGGCTTCATTTCTGCTTCATAGACAGTTAATACTAACATTAGGATCCCTGAGGCTCTGGTCTTAGGCTAGCACCAGGGGTTAGAGCAAGGATGATGATCCTCAGATATATCCAGCCTGAAATTTTGGGACCAAAGTATTGGTTGAGATCTTGATATAACTAAACAGATTTTAATTATCAACAAGAAAAGGTCCAGATCTGTTGAGCTATTATTACAAATAAGTCATTTTATCTGTCAATCAAACCTAGCTTATTCCACCTATAGGCTCAAATTGTTTTTCTCTTATTAGGAAGGCATTTCCACGAGAGAGATGAGAATAGCTAGGCGATAAGCATTTGGCACTATGAAAAAGTTGCAGGTAGAACGGATGTAGCTTTTTTTAGTTCTATAAATGTAGGATAATTCCTTATTAACTGAATCAACCCACCTTACAAGAGAAGTCTAGGATCACATTGCATGTGTTAAAGGTTTGGGATTTTCTGCTTCTCTAAAGGGAAGAGCAAAAGCAATCCTGAAAATATATAAGCCTGCATTTTTTTAGGTGAGGAGCAATTTTAGCATGTTCCTACGAGTCTCAACCGGAAGAATTTAATGGTTTAGAAAACTATAACTTATTTTTTTGACAATTTTTAGGTTTACCATAGACTGATATATGTATTAAAATTGACACTCTGAAACCTAGTTGTTTTGTTGCCTCTATTCTTTGACCTAGACAAGGCAGACTTCCTCACTGAAACACTGAATGCAAATTATGGATCCATTCTTTAAAAACACATTTACCACTAACCATGTATTAGAGCACTAGCATAACTCATAATGAAAATGTTGCTGAATAGTCTCAGCTCCTCTCTTCTTAAGGGTCTCCGTGCTAGCATCATTCATTTAGAGCCTTACATAGTCCTTATCCTCTAATTTATTTCTTCATTTTGACAGTTGCTTCACTGTATGTTGAAATTTGATTTACCTTCAACAACTGTTTCTAATGTTTGACAATGCAATGCACATGGTTTGGAGACAGAAAATCCCCCAATCTTGGGAGTTCAAGTTAAATAGTAAACAAGATATCTATTTAAGTTTGCCATTCTACTGATCATGAATTCAATGTCACTTAGGTTTTGTCATCGGTTTGAAGAACTGGCTGAGGATATTCTTTGGTGTTTGTCCTGATCAATTAAATGAGGCTTGCGACAGGATTGAATCCTTTTGCAAGAGGAGGCGCCCTGCAAATTAGTCTACCAAGTGGACAAAGATAATATGAGCCATTTTTGGCTCCTTTAAATGTATAAGGCTTAATAAAAATTTGTTACATTGAATTTTGAGCAGGATGAAGAAAAAATAAGGTTCATGTTATCAGCTCAAACTAGCTTAGGATCAAAGCTTTGTAGTAGTTGTTGCTGCTGCTTTACATCGAATTTTGAAACAGAAATAAAGGTCAACTATTGCATTGAATTTGGGGGGAAAAAATCAAAACATTATTCTTTTGTTTAATCCTTCCATTTTTTTCAAGTTCTCATTCCTCACCATGAAGGATCTAAGCACCACCACTGATGGTGGTTCCAAGAGTACTACCCTGTAGTCTATGTCTAGGGAGACAGGTGCATCATTGACGTATGGACTTGTGCGCAAATAAATTTCTGCGCCTGGTGCAGACCAAGCTGCACCGAAGCTATGTACTTGGTTCCCAACAGCCTATTGAGGTTGGAACCATGCAGCCCACTAATCAGTTCATTGAAATATGAAAATGATTCTTCCCCCTTCCCCCCTCCAATAAAAAAAAACTCTATTTATTGAATAAACTATTTTTTAAAAAATAAATTACTGAATAATTAAATTATGGGTATTATATAATGACTCTTCCAAACAAATAATTGATCATTTAAATATTAATTGTACATACAAACTAATTGAACCAAACATTTTATGTTAATATCTTGAAAAAAAAATTTAATGATTCAAAAATAAACAATAAATCATCTAAATTTAAAATCCAAATTAATGAATATAATTTATATTAAAAAAAATTGTAAACTAGAATTTATATATTTTAAGAACATAAGAAACCCATAACTAAATATTGGCGTGAGTGTGACCCAAATTTTCATATTTTATGGCGTGAGTGTGACCCAAATTTTCATATTTTATTATTCTTTTTACAGCATTCAAAATAAATATTATACTCTCTTCCCAGCCGGCAACCTCATGTGGAAATTAATGAACGTAGTTCTTTTAAATCCAATCAAATCTCAAGCTTTATTTGGTTGGCACTCCATTTTTGTGGGAAGTACATTTTTCAGAAAACCATAGCCATCCACTTCTTTGGTTGGAGCTTTTGGTGCGGATTAACAAGTGCATTTTTTGAGAGAAGATGATTTTTTGCAGCTGTATATCAATCTCAAATCCATCACGGATAAGAAAAAAGAGCTCTTTCCATGACCTAATAATTCTACCATGGTGAAACTTTTTTGTTTTTATCCTTCGATAATCTTGATAAATAGCATAATTAAGGGATAAATTTAGAAATGGCTTGTCACCGGGCTTTCAATCGGCACGCGCAAGCGCTCCCTAGGGTCACTAGGTCCTTGCGTCTACCGGTGATGGCGCTAGAGGAACACCTATCCCCTAACCAGCCTTACCCCCAAATTAAAATAAATAACTCCCCCGAAGAACACGTCCCACCCAAGCACAAGATATACGGGGTAAACTCTACCCCAACCCCTTTTAATTAATAAGAGGACAATGACAAGTAAGAACAGGCCTCTACCCTACAACTCTCTCCCTACACAAAGAAAGCTCTCACCTTGCCAAAAAGGCTTACAAGACGCTCTTGCTGCCCCCTGGTCGTCCGCACTCCACACGGCGCGACCGCTGCCACTGCACGCTCCTCGCTGCACGCTGCATGCCCGAGGATGATCTGCGTGCTGGCTCTCCGCTCGCTGCTCCTCTCTGAGTTGCTGAGCGCCCCGCTGCGATGCTGCTTCACTGCTGCACGCCGGTTGTGGCAGATTGGACTCCTCCCAATCGCCGAGCTGACTCTACCCCTCGCTGGGCTGCTGCACGCTGCAGACTCGAGTCGCTGGATCAATTCCTCCGCTGAATTCTCAATCGTTGAATGAATTTGATTACCTCCTTGGCTGCTGGACGTCCGCCTCTATTTATAGCTGCTGGGCGCCCCTTATGCCACCGCCTCATGGCCTTATCCCTTTCCTAGGATAAGTTTTATCTTTATCTAACCAGCTGCCGCCCACTTTGGATAAGCCTCATCCTTATCTCTAAGTGCCGCCCAGATTTGGATAACTCTTATCCAAATCTGGTTGCTGCCTTATCTCCTCCAACTGCAATCCTTATCCAATCCAGCTGATCTTATCTCCTCCTCAAGATAATTCTGCGTGCTGGATGGATAACCCCTCTAGATGGCTGATCTTCTAGATGCCGCTGCAAGTAGATAAATCCTCTAGAAGATGCTGCTGGACGCCAAGAGATAAATCCCACTGATGCTGATGGGCGCGCGCCACCCTGGCGCGCTCTGCTGGCTGCTGGGCGCGTGCCCTCCTGGCGCGCGCGTTGTGGCGCTGGGCGCACGCCCTCCCAGCGCACGCCGCTGTGCTGGGTGCGCGCGCTGCTGGCTCGCATGCTGGCGGGCGGGCCTCCTGCCCGTCCACTATGCTGGACTGTGCTGGGCTGCTGGTGAGGTTGGGCGCACCGCTGCGCCCAGCTGGCGCTCGCTCGCCCGCTCGCCCGCTCGGCGCTGCCTGCGCCGAGCGCTGCCAACCTCGCTGGTGCCCACGCCTGCGCGCACGGGCTGCGCCACGGTCCTCCTGACCGCGCGCCTACTTGGGGTGGTAACAATTCTCCCCCACTGAGATGTCGACGCCCTCGTCGACTACCATGCCTCCGCGCATGCCTTGGCCATCCTGGCCAAGCCTCCCGAGTCCCAACGTGGCCACCTATCACGCGCACCCCCTGATGCCTCCTCGGTTGGACAGCTCACTCGCCGAGCCATCCCGCCTACAGCCTCCTTCCGCAGGTCTCCATGCCTAGGCTCTCCCACGCGATGCCTAGGTGTGAGGTTGTCGCACAACCTCAGGTCTGGTTGTAGGGCCGTTTCTTGCACCTACCCTTCGCAATCGTCCTCCGCCATCCCTCCACTGGAATGAAGTAAGGACGCCTACCTGTCCGGATCAGGATGCCCCTCCGATGAGGCATGACCACAGCCTTGCCCTGGAGGAAGAAATCCATCCCAAGTATGAGGTCGTAGTCGTCGATTGGCAAGACTGTCATGCTGCAGCTCCCAGTCCACGAGCCCACCTCCAATGTGGCCTCTGCCTGGCCCAAAGACTCCATCTCCTCGGAGCCGACTGGCTTCACCCTACAAGGCTGGGATAGCGCTCCAAGCTCCAACCTGCGCGCCGCTCCTTGGCTCACAAAGTTGTGTGTCGCGCCGGTGTCAACCAAGGCCCGCACTGACCTCCCGTTGACCCGAGCCCTCACGAACATCATACCTTGGCGTTGGTCTCTTGCGGCCAAAGTACTGATGCACTGTAGCGGGGCCATCCTCGCTACTGGCTCCTCCCCCGAACTCTCAGATGCCTCGTCTGCATGGGTGGTGACGGCCGCTACCGTCACCTTTCGTGGACACTCCCGTGCGCGGTGCGCTCCTTCGCACACGAAGCATCCAGCAAAAGTCGCCGGTCCTTTTGGCTTTGCCGCTACATGTGGGACTCCTTCCCTCTTGCTCGTTCGACCCCGCGGTGGTGACGCACTCTTGCGCTTGCCCTTGCCCTGGCCACCGCTGCCCGAAGTAGTAGCGCTGCGAAAGTCCACCAGCGCCTCTGCTGCTACGAAGGCTGAGGGAATATCCCTCACCTCCCTCCTGCGAAGCTCGGCCTGCGCCCACCCCTGTAGACCAGCGAGAAAGTTAAACAACTTATCTTCCTTGGACATATTGGACACCTCCAGAAGCAGGTTGCTGAACTGCGCCACATACTCCTGGATGCTCCCTGTCTGCCGCAACTTCCTCAGGTTCTCCCGAGCAAGCCACCCTGCGTTGCTCGGTTGGAATTGCGCCTTCAGTTCCCTCTTGAAGATCTCCCACGTCTCGATCCTGGGACGCCCTGCACGGTCATCCTCGGCCGTTCTGGTCCTCCACCAGAGCTTGGCGCTCCCCTCCAGGTATGTCGTGGCCCGATCCACTTGATCGGCTGCTGGGATCTTCGCCGCATGAAAGTAGTTCTCCATGTCCCGCACGAAGTTTTCTACCTCCGTCGCGCTCCTGACTCCGCCGAAGGTCTTAGGCTTCCGGACCTTCGCTTCCTTTGCCGGAACGCCGACCATGTTGACTGGACTCCGCGCCTCCTGCCTCAGCCGGATCACCTCCTGCTCCAAGGCATGGATTCGAAGCTCCAATCTCTCCTCCATGGCCAAATCGGATCGCTGCTGTCGCATGCTGCGATGCTCGATGTCGTGGAGTAGCCTCTCATGCTTCTCCATTAGCTGGTCATGCGAAGTTCGCAACTCCGCCAACTGTATGCCCAACTCTGTGCACACAGCTAGAAGGTTCATGGTCGATCCCTCCCCTGGATCTCCCACGATACCCTCTAACCGGGTCATGCGGTCTCCTACCGCTCTCGCCATCGATTGGGTCTGCTTGGACTTGTCTTCAACCGGGCTCTGATACCAACTTGTCACCGGGCTTTCAATCGGCACGCGCAAGCGCTCCCTAGGGTCACTAGGTCCTTGCGTCTACCGGTGATGGCGCTAGAGGAACACCTATCCCCTAACCAGCCTTACCCCCAGATTAAAATAAATAACTCCCCCGAAGAACACGTCCCACCCAAGCACAAGATATACGGGGTAAACTCTACCCCAACCCCTTTTAATTAATAAGAGGACAATGACAAGTAAGAACGGGCCTCTGCCTACAACTCTCTCCCTACACAAAGAAAGCTCTCACCTTGCCAAAAAGGCTTACAAGATGCTCTTGCTGCCCCTGGTCGTCCGCACTCCACACGGCGCGACCGCTGCCACTGCACGCTCCTCGCTGCACACTGCACGCCCGAGGATGATCTGCGCGCCGGCTCTCCGCTCGCTGCTCCTCTCTGAGTTGCTGAGCACCCCGCTGCGATGCTGCTTCACGCTGCACGCCGGTTGTGGCAGATTGGACTCCTCCCAATCGCCGAGCTGACTCTACCCCTCGCTGGGCTGCTGCACGCTGCAGACTCGAGTCGCTGGATCAATTCCTCCGCTGAATTTCTCAATCGTTGAATGAATTTGATTACCTCCTTGGCTGCTGGACGTCCGCCTCTATTTATAGCTGCTGGGCGCCCCTTATGCCACCGCCTCATGGCCTTATCCCTTCCCTAGGATAAGTTTTATCTTTATCTAACCAGCTGCCGCCCACTTTGGATAAGCCTCATCCTTATCTCTAAGTGCTGCCCAGATTTGGATAACTCTTATCCAAATCTGGTTGCTGCCTTATCTCCTCCAACTGCAATCCTTATCCAATCCAGCTGATCTTATCTCCTCCTCAAGATAATTCTGCGTGCTGGATGGATAATCCCTCTAGATGGCTGATCTTCTAGATGCCGCTGCAAGTAGATAAATCCTCTAGAAGATGCTGCTGGACGCCAAGAGATAAATCCCGCTGATGCTGATGGGCGCGCGCCACCCTGGCGCGCGCTGCTGGCTGCTGGGCGCGCGCCCTCCTGGCGCGCGCTGTGGCGCTGGGCGCACGCCCTCCCGGCGCACGCCGCTGTGCTGGGCGCGCGCGCTGCTGCGCGCGCGCGCTGGCGGGCGGGCCTCCTGCCCGTCCGCTGTGCTGCTGGTGAGGTTGGGCGCACCGCTGCGCCCAGCTGGCGCTCGCTCGCCCGCTCGCCCTCTCGGCGCCGCCTGCGCCGAGCGCTGCCAACCTCGCTGGTGCCCGTGCCTGCGCGCACGGGCTGCGCCACGGTCCTCCTGACCGCGCGCCTACTTGGGGTGGTAACAATTCTCCCCCCACTGAGATGTCGATGCCCTCGTCGACCACCTTGCCTCCGCGCATGCCTTGGCCCTCCTGGCCAAAGTCTCCCGAGTCCCAACGTGGCTGCCTACCACGCGCACCCCCTGATGCCTCCTCGGTTGGACAGCCCGCTCGCCGAGCCATCCCGCCTGCCGCCTCCTGCCGCAGGCCTCCATGCCTAGGCTCTCCCACGCGATGCCTAGGTGTGAGGTTGTCGCACAACCTCAGGTCTGGTTGTAGGGCCGTTTCTTGCACCTACCCTTCGCAATCGTCCTCCGCCATCCCTCCACTGGAACGAAGTAAGGACGCCTACCTGTCCGGATCAGGATGCCTCTCCGATGATGCATGACCACAGCCTTGCTCTGGAGGAAGAAATCCATCCCGAGTATCAAGTCGTAGTCGTCGATCGGCAAGACTGTCATGCTGCAGCTCCCAGTCCACGAGCCCACCTCCAATGTGGCCTCCGCCTGGCCCAAAGACTCCATCTCCTCGGAGCCGACTGGCTTCACCCTGCAAGGCTGGGATAGCGCTCCAAGCTCCAACCTGCGTGCCGCTCCTTGGCTCACAAAGTTGTGTGTCGCGCCGGTGTCAACCAAGGCCCGCACTGACCTTCCGTTGACCCGAGCCCTCACGAACATCATACCTTGGCGTTGGTCTCTCGCGGCCAAAGTATGGATGCACTGTAGCGGGGCCATCCTCGCTACTAGCTCCTCCCCCGAACTCTCGGACGCCTCGTCTGCATGGGTGGTGATGGCCGCTACTGTCACCTTTCGTGGACACTCCCATGCGCGGTGCGCTCCTCCGCACACGAAGCATCCAGCGAAAGTCGCCGGTCCTTTTGGCTTTGCTGCTGCATGTGGGACTCCTTCCCTCTTATCCTTTTGACCCCGCGGTGGTGACGCACTCTTGCGCTTGCCCTTGCCCTGGCCACCGCTGCCCGAAGTAGTAGCGCTGCGAAAGTCTACCAGCGCCTCTGCTGCTACGAAGGCTGAGGGGATATCCCTCACCTCCCTCCTGCGAAGCTCGGCCTGCGCCCACCCCTGTAGACCAGCGAGGAAGTTAAACAACTTATCTTCCTCGGACATGTTGGACACCTCCAGAAGCAGGTTGCTGAACTGCGCCACATACTCCCGAATGCTCCCTGTCTGCCGCAACTTCCTCAGGTTCTCCCGAGCAAGCCACCCTGCGTTGCTCGGTTGGAACTGCGCCTTCAGTTCCCTTTTGAAGATCTCCCACGTCTCGATCCTGGGACGCCCTGCACGGTCATCCTCGGCCGTTCTGGTCCTCCACCAGAGCTTGGCGCTCCCCTCCAGGTATGTCGTGGCCCGATCCACCTGATCGGCTACTGGGATCTTCGCCGCACGAAAGTAGTTCTCCATGTCCCACACGAAGTTTTCTACCTCCGTCGCGCTCCTGACTCCGCCGAAGGTCTTAGGCTCCCGGACCTTCGCTTCCTTTGCCGGAACGCCGACCATGTTGACTGGACTCCGCGCCTCCTGCCTCAGCCGGATCACCTCCTGCTCCAAGGCGTGGATCCGAAGTTCCAAGCTCTCCTCCATGGCCAAATCGGATCGCTGCTGTAGCATGCTGCGATGCTCGATGTCGTGGAGCAGCCTCTCATGCCTCTCCACCAGCTGGTCATGCGAAGTTCGCAACTCCGCCAACTGCATGCCCATCTCTGTGCACACAGCTACAAGGTTCATGGTCGATCCCTCCCCTGGATCTCCCACGATCCCCTCCAACCGGGTCATGCGGTCTCCTATCGCTCTCGCCATTGGTTGGGTCTGCTTGGACTTGTCTTCAACCGGGCTCTGATACCTAATTGTCACTGGGCTTTCAATCGGCACGCGCAAGCGCTCCCTAGGGTCACTAGGTCCTTGCGTCTACCGGTGATGGCGCTAGAGGAACACCTATCCCCTAACCAGCCTTACCCCCAGATTAAAAAATAACTCCCCCGAAGAACACGTCCCACCCAAGCACAAGATATACGGGGTAAACTCTACCCCAACCCCTTTTAATTAATAAGAGGACAATGACAAGTAAGAACGGGCCTCTACCCTACAACTCTCTCCCTACACAAAGAAAGCTCTCACCTTGCCAAAAAGGCTTACAAGACGCTCTTGCTGCCCCCTGGTCGTCCGCACTCCACACGGCGCGACCGCTGCCACTGCACGCTCCTCGCTGCACGCTGCATGCCCGAGGATGATCTGCGCGCCGGCTCTCCGCTCGCTGCTCTTCACTGAGTTGCTGAGCGTCCCGCTGCGATGCTGCTTCACTGCTGCACGCCGATTGTGGCTGATTGGACTCCTCCCAATCGCCGAGCTGACTCTACCCCTCGCTGGGCTGCTGCACGCTGCAGACTCGAGTCACGATATTAGTCTATAACTAGCCAGTCTAATTCGGTTTCAACATTTTTCAAATGACTTATGAAGTGGATTTTTTGACAGGGAATAGAAAAGTTCAAGCCCGGACTAGTTTTTAAATCCAAGGCAGCCGCCATCAGTTTTGACTGTAATAAATGATTCTTTTATAGGCTTCCAAAGCTACCCAAACAACAAAAACCAAATGGAACCATGGTTTCTAACAGCACCCTGCAGTTCCTGCAATTTTGTCAATATTCATACAAAATAAAAAAAGCTCAGCTTTGTGAAAATGAAAGAAATCACCTTGCAGTGCCATGGTCTTCTAAAACTTTGTCTGACAAGTAGCAGCAGGAACTAGAAAATAGGACTCCCATATTTGTAGGAATCATGATGTGCAAACTAACAAACCCCACAACCATTTCGCAAAGGGACAAAAACTTCAATCCATCATATTACTAATTTGACAGTCCTAGCCAAAGCCGCAAGCTCCATCAAATGTGAAGATACCTTCGCAAAGGAAACTCCAGCCAGAAAAGCCAGGTCACAAACTTCTTGTGATAACCATGCCTCCCTTTTCTTATCCTCTTACTCCTAAAATTTTTCATCCAGTTCCCCCCTTCAATGCAGCGGATGATCATGTCTAATAAGGAATGATTTCTCCTTTCTGCTATACTATTTAAGAAAAGGGAGGGGTCCGTTCAGAGAGAATGTCTATCTTTAAGATGATCAAACAATTCACTAGACAAGCATTCTCCTCCTCGATCAGATCGAAGGATTTTAATACTATGCCCAGTTTGTTTCTCAACCATACTTTGATACTCCTTAAATTTCTCAAAGGCTTCGGACTTGTGTTTCATAAGATACACGTGTCCAAACCTTGATAAATCATTAATGAAATTGATGAAATAAGAGTATCCGCCTCTACTTGAGTTGTCATAGGTCCACATAGATATGTGTGTATAAACCTAATAGCTTAGTTGCCCTTTCTTCATGTTTAGTGAACGGAGACTTAGCCATTTTTCCCATGAGGTAGGATTCACAAGTTCCTAATGATTTAAAATCATAAGGATCAAAGAAGTTATCTTTGTATAACTTGCTTATCCTAGATTCACTTATATGACCTAATAAGCAATGCCAAAGAAAAGTGGCATTAACATTTTCTATCTTTCTTTTCTTGTTATCAACAAGCAAAACTTTATCAATTAGCAAAAGAATTAGAAGACCATTATTAAATAAACCATGACCAAACAATTCATTAGAAAAAAGATAGAGCAACCATTGTTCTTTACATTTATTTCAAAACCTTGTTCTAATAACAAGGGTACAAAAATAATATTTCTAATAATATTAGGAATATAATAACATTTCTTTAATTTCAATATCTTGCCAGAAGATAATAACAACAAATAGGTGCCCACAGCTTCAGCATAAATGGCTTCTCCACTCGTGCCATAGAGCTTGAAGTCACCCTTCTTCAAATTTTTAACTCTTTGTAGTCCCTGCAATGACTTGCATATATAAGATCCACATGCAGTATCCAATACCCATGAGTCAAAAACTAAAGAATTCAATGATAAATTAATTTGTATTATGTACAAACCTTTTGATGCTTCTCCACCAGTATCTTGCTTCAAACTCGCAAGATATATCTTGCAGTTCTTATTCCAGTGTTCCTGCTTGCCACAGTGAATACATGCTCGATCAATAGAAGGCTTCTTTGCCTTCTTCCTCTTTTGCATGCTACTTTTAGGGTTCCTCTTTCTCTTTGAACCCTTCTTTATTGCCTGTTTCTTCTTCCCATCAACTAAAAGAATATGAGCCTTATCACCCTTGAAGTGACTCTCAGCTGCCTTGAGCATATTCAACAGCTCAGGTAATAAAATATTTAGTTTGTTCATGTGATAGTTCATGACAAATTGCGAGAAGGAGCCTAGGAGTGATTGTAGGATCAAGTCTTCATTAAGCTCTCCATCCATTACAAACCCTAATTGACCTAACCGAGTGATTAAGTCAATCATCTTCAAAATATGAGCTTGAACGGATGAGCCCTCACTCATACGTGCATGGAACAACTACTTCAAAATCTCATATGGAGTAGCCCTACTTTGCTCTCCAAAAGCTCTTTAAGATTGAGCAATATGGACTAAGGTTCCCTCTCCTTATGCTGCCTTTGCAATTCATTGCTCATCGAGGCCAACATGATACACTTAACAGTCAAACTATCATTATGCCACATTTTATATGTGGCCCGTTGCTCCTTTGTAGCATCGTCTCCGATCAAATTTGGATTAGGAGAGTCGAGGATGTAGGAAACCTTTTTCTGAGTTAAGACAATTCTCAGGTTCCTCAATCAGTCCACATAATTTGGACCAGTCAACTTGTTGGCATCTAAAATGCCCCGCAGTGATAAAGTAAAAGCCATAAAATTTTAATCTACATTAAAAGTAAAGAATAATATATAAGCAGACCACTCATAATGATGTCTACAACTAGACAAGGACTTATCAATCTAATTGTATCTTCCACTATTTTATCACGAATACTATAACCCTCACCTATGGTAAGCAAGAAAATTCTACCAGGGTTTCTTTAGTGGGGTTGAGATCCCAATTCATTATAAATATCTTGTATTACACAACAAACATTTATAAGTTCAAAGGGTAGAAAATACCCTTTCCAATTGCAACCCATGCAACTTTCAATATAACACCTGTCTCTAAGACACTTATAGCCTTGTGTTACACAACAAACTATAATGTCTTAGTTTAGTCAGACCCTTTATTTACATATAGTCATGATTGAATAATATTGCCCTTGTATTACAAAATAAAGAAACACCACTAATCATGCTATAAACATTATATGCACTAAGATAATTCATATCTAACCCTAGAGTAGGCCTGGTATTGCACAACAAAACTACTATAGTTGTTATCATAAATTTATCTTAGTATGAAGGAAGGCATTAGGTAGTGTTCATAATCAATATATCATTTCTAATTCAAGGTCTAAATCAATCGAATTGGCCAGTTAAGTGGGAGAGAGGTGGGGTCCTTCTGTTGCTTACCTTAGACACCAATTTAATTGGTCAGGTCAGTCAACGGAACCAATTAAAAAAACTGCGATCTCTTTATCTTTTCAGAACCACTTTTCTACACACCAATTGATTAATCAAACCCTAAAACGATTTGTATTATGATTCTATCACACAATGACTACATATAATTTTTAGGAGGGCTTTGATGGTCTCATGCACATCTTTTTCTAATATGCATAACAATAATATCATACCACGCATATATTCAATGTAATTTTAAAATTATCATCTTAAGTAAAATTTCTCATTAATTAGAACACGTCCGGCCATAGCTCATTAATCCCTTGGGCCAGTCTATGCAAGACACCGCAGGCATAGAGGCTCAGGAGGCATGTTCTATTGCACGAAATTTTAAACTTAAGGAAAAAGAAAACATACAATATTTCTAACTCTACATAATAAAACAAATCATGCTAAAACCATAACATAATCATTCATGTAATCAATATATTATGGACCACTAATTGAGTCAATCAAGGAGGCTCTAATACCAATATTGGGTTCTGGTCATGCAGCGAAAGGCTGGATTTTAAAAAAAAATTATAACCTTGAAACCCTAATCAACCGAAACCTTAGACACAAGACCCCTTGATTATAACAATTAATTAGTTATGAAATGTAACATATATGTAGAGAAACATACCTTGATATTTGGTGAAGAAAGAAGGAAGCCGGTTATCTAATTTTTCCACTGGGCGCCAAGTGTTCGCCCTCCAATGGTGATCCACACGAGAATTGGATCAAAGATATGCTCACAAACTTGACTTAAACCTCTTTTGGCCTATTGACTTCTTGGCTTGCCTCTTAGGACCCTTTTTATCTTTTTCTTAAGCCTAATAAAACTTGTATTAAGCTAAGAAAAGAGTTGTCCTAAATTGACTAAGGCTTATAGGAAGGGAAGAGGGAGAGAGAAGACTCTTGTCTTAAACAAGGATTGCCCAAAATTATCCGATGCTATCCCATATGTGCTACCCCCTTTAAATAATGAATGGGAAGATGTCAAATAAAGGAATACAACCCATTCCACATCCTTCTGAAAGGATATGAATATTTAAATTCATTTCAATTTAAATCAAAGACACATCATTATAATTTTCAGCACCTTTCTCCCTACAGCGCCACACTTGATGGGATGCTTTTGGCATCCCATCTTAATCAGATAGCCTCTGATTTTGCCATGTGTCAAGATAAGGTTCTTTATGTTTAGATGAACTCATAAATCCTCAAAAGATATGCCTTCTAGTGCCTTAAATTAGAAGGACTTTTAGATGCCTCTAGAAAATTTTGCACGCACAATTTTCCTTCTGAGAGTCCTATGTCTCTTGGACTCTATTAATTCAACATTATCCAATCCAATAACATCAAGATAAGGTTCTTCACGTTCAATGGACCTATAAATCCCAAAAAATGCACCATCTAATGCCTTAAATTAGAAGGACTCTTAGGCACCTCTTGAAATTTTGCATGCGCACAGTTTTCCTTCCAAGAGTCCCATATCTCTTGGACTCTATTAATTTAACCTTATCCAATCCAATAAATGGCTGATAAGTCAGAGGTTATCCCAAATTAATTCTAAAATTAATTTGAATCAATTAA
The DNA here is from genome assembly GCA_900491605.1 of Calamus simplicifolius. Lineage (NCBI taxonomy): Eukaryota > Viridiplantae > Streptophyta > Magnoliopsida > Arecales > Arecaceae > Calamus > Calamus simplicifolius. The sequence goes on along the minus strand of UESW01003994.1, from coordinate 735,936 downwards.
TTAAGCTAGTTCAAATCAATTTTGATCCAAATTGGTGCGATAGTTAGCCACATGTGCTAGCATGCTGATTGGCTAACCAATTAAATTAATTAATCTTATTAAAATGATTATTTGATCAATTCCTTTATGTGTGACCCATTGGGTTCCTTATCTAGCCAAAGTAGGTCTAGGTTTAAATCAATTTAGTTCGATTAGAAACTGACTAACCGAATTAGGTCAAATCGTGCTAACCCTAGTTGCCAATTCGAACCATCTTTCAAATTGACTTATTAATTAAATAAATATAATTCATGAAAACCTACAAGATTGATTGACATCTAGCAATGTGTCATGCCTATCTAGAAGATGAAAATTTGATAGAATTACCAAAATACCCTTCAGTGGTAAGTTACTGTGCAATTCAATCCTTCGATCTCTTTTTATCCCGAATAAGTGATGGGTATGGAAAAGTGTCAAACCCTAACATTTTATTCATTTAAATCTTAAATAAATAATAAAGACTCGATAAATAAAAAATTAGAAACCTATTCTAATTTTATTTTGCTTTGATCAAAGACTTCTTGAGTCATCATATGATGAGATTACATGGGATATCTTCTTCTCTTTCTAGGAATGATCGATTCCTTATTGACCTACTCATAACCTTCATACATAATCCTCCATATCCATGAACCCCATACATGACTTAGCCATGAATGAGTATGAACTAAAATATAGATTCATGTGCATAAGATTCTATGGTAATCTCAGGTCTAAGGATCACTTGCACAACTCCACTAAGAGAACCATCTTTTGACAAGTAAGTGAGATCTCCATAAGATGTTCTCAATGCGGATCAATTCAGTGAACTTATATCCTAATGAGCAACCACATCCTTGTATTAGTATCTCTACACAGGTGGCTGTGAGACTAACCACCCTCTTCATTGAGCATACATAGAATGTGCCAGTCTTACCAAATCATCGATTCCCGACTCGATAATCCTTTGACTGAAAATATTTTAGATTGGAGTTTTTAGGAACTTAGGTCTCATCGTTATGAACTTCATCATAACCCTAATTCCATTGCCCTAACCTTATGGGATTCATCATAATCTTAATAAATATAAGACAACATATGATGAATAAAAAAATACCTTTTAATTGATAAAATATCATACATGAGTTAGAAGAAATTATAAAAAAATGCCCTTACTTGATTGGCTTTTAGGGCACTACTCTTTCAATCACCGATAGACGAAGGACTAGTGGCCATAGGGAGCACTTGTACGTGCCGATCGAAAGCCTAGTGACAAGAAAGAGAGGGAGCGAGCTGGGCCCGGTGGATAGAGGTGAAACGCTATAGGCACGATTTTTACTTCTCGTAGTTATAACGATGAAATACATCGTTAAAATTATAAAAAAAATATATAAATATATAACAATAAAATTTATTTTTATCATTATAAAATATAAAATAAAAAATGTTAAATGATGAAATACATTTTTCATCGCAATACCTTGAAATAAAAAAAATTTTTTATAAAAATCTTAATTTATAATGACGAAACAAATTTTCATTTATAAATAAATTTATAGCAATGAAATAAAATTTCATCATTATAAATAAATTTATAGTGACCAAATACATTTATCATTGTAATACCTTGAAATAAAAATTTATTTTTTATAAAAATATCAATTTATAACAATGAAACAAAATTTCATCGTTATAAATAAATTTATGGTGACGAAACAAAATTTTGTCATTATAAATAAATTTATAACGATGAAATACATTTATCATCGTAATACCTTGAAATAAATATTTATTTTTTTATAAAATCTCAATTTATAATGATGAAACAAAATTTCATCGTTATAAATAAATTTATAGCAACAAAATACATTAGTCATCATAATACCTTAAAATAAAATTTATTTTTTTAAAAATCTTAATTTATAATGACAAAATAAAATTTCATCATTATAAATAAATTTATAGCAATGAAAAATATTTTTGTCATAATACCTAGAAATAAAAAGTTATTTTTAATTTGTTTTGAAATAGACATATAATAATATTTTATTACGAAGAAAACTATTTCATTGTAAAAAAATATTTATTACGGTGAACTTATGTGCCATAATAAGTCCAAACAATATTACACGAATTTAATTTATTTTTACCGTTATAAGTAAACATATAGTAGTGAAAATTTTTTACCGTAATAATTCGCCATAAAAAGTTCTCTTTTTTTATGGTGATACTCAGGATGGTAACCTTGTAGATTTGAAATTTAAATAGTGAAATAAAATTTAAGTTAATATTCGATGTATCCAAAATAATTTTTTAGTCATTGGAAATACATCACTTATTACATTTATAGTTTAACAAAAATGATCTTAGGTTATGGTGCAGATCTCTTTTGCTCAACTATACTCCCCCATTATCTCCAAATGAATGTACTACTCTAAATATGAAAGGCAAGATATAATAGAATAATAATCATAACATGCCATTAAGCAATAATCACTCTAACTAGATAGCTTATATAGTAAGTTAATAAAGAAATGCCATGCATATAAGTAATGTCATATCCAAATACAATAAAGAAAGAATTCATAATTTTAAATATTTAATTGATTCATAAAACAATAAATTGGATTGATCATAATTCATCCTGACTAGCTTGACCATATTCAAAATCATAGAATCAATCAATGTACAATCTCCATTAAATGGGCATTGGTCAAGTATAATCCTCACTAGTAGAACATTGATTAGGTACGTTCCTTGTTGGTAGAGCATTGGCTAGGTTCAATCCCCATTGGCAGGGTATTGGCTAGGTTCAATCCCCATTGGCAGGGTATTGGCTAGATACAATTTTTACTGGATATTAAACATAGTTGACTAGGTTTCAAATTTTATAATAAAATATAGGCTAAACTATAGTATTGACCCTTGAACTTAGGGGGCTATGTCACTTTGGTCCTTGAACTTCAAAAAGTTACAAAAGTGATCGTGAACTTTTTTTTTGTTTCAGTTTGATTTCTACCGTTAAATAGAGGAGATACCGTTTGATTCTATCTCATGTGGCAACACATGTGGCATACAGCTGGCAAAACTAAATTTCAAACCCATTATTAATCTTTTAACCTATTAACCTAATATCCAATAATTCTAAAAAAATAATTTTCATTCTTCCCACACATGGCATCCAATGGGTCCTTCCTTCCTGTAGCCCCTCCATCCATCGCGGCCTCCTCCATTCCTCACCTGTAGTCTCCTCTAGGGATGAAGGAGGGGGTGCTCCCTCCCCTCCCCCCCTCCCCCATGCTAGTGAGGGACAAAGGAGGGGGCACCCCCGCCCCTCCTCATGCGGGTGAGGAACGAAGGAGGGGGCGTGGCCCCTTCCTCCTCCTCCTCCCTCGCCTGCATTAGGGGGGAAGGGATGCTGAGCCCTCCTCCGTCCCTCACCCGCATGGGAGGTACTCGCAGAAGAGGTCACAGGCGAGGAACATAAGAGGCCGCGACAAAGGGGAGTGATGGATGGAGGGGGCTGTGGCGGTAGGTGGAAGGCAGAGGGGGCCGTGGGGAGAGGAAAGCGGTTGGATACTACGTATGGGAAAGGAAGAGATTATTATTATTTCTAGGATTATTGGATGTTGGGTTAACGGGTTAATAATAGGACTTTGCCACCTGTATGCCACGTGTATTGCCACGTGGGGCAAAAATCAAACGACATCTCTCTTGTTTAATGGTAGTAATCAAACTGAAACAAAAAAGAAAGTTTAGTATCATTTTTGCAATTTTTTGAAGTTCAGAAATCGAAGAGACATAACCCCCTAAGTTCAAGGGTCAATACTATAGTTTAGCCTAAAATATATCCAATTGTAATCCATATCAATATTAATTTTTGACCCAGAAAATTTATTCAAAGCTCAATTTCAAGTATGTATGCATAGGTCATAGGTTAAGGTCATCTAAGCCTTTTCCCAACTACATGGGGTCGACTATATGAATCTGCTTTCTCCACTCTGCTCTATTCAGGACTAAGTCAACATTCAAATTATAAATAGTTATATCTTTTTTAATTATTTTTATCCATATTAGTTTAGGTCTACCTCTATCTCTATCCTTACCATGAATTGTTAAAAGATAACTCTTTCTAACGGGAGCATCTAAAGGTCTACGTTGTATATGTCCAAACCACTGTAATCAATTTTTTTCATTTTATCTTCAATTGGGGCTACTCCTATCATTTCTCTTATATGTTTATTTTTAATTTTATCTTTTAAAGTTTTACGCATATTCATATTAACATACGCATTTCTGTCATACTTAATTTATTCATATGTTGTTTCAATATTGCTCAACACTCTATTCCATATAGCATAGCTGGCCTAATAGCGGTTTTATAGAATTTTTCTTTTAATTTTAATGGGATGCACCGATCATACAATACTCAAAGCACCCCTCTACTTACTCCATCCTGCTTTAATTCTATGATTCACATCTTCACCTATTTTACCTTCTTACTGGATACTTGATCAGTTACTAAAATTTTCACTCCTTGATATCTCTTGGCTTACAATCTTCACTGTTTCTTCATTTGTATTTCTACTCCCACTAAAATTATATTTCATATATTAAGTTTTAGTTCTACTAATCTTAAAACCTTTGGAATTCTAAAGTCTCTCTCTAAATCTCTAGCTTAGCATTTACTTCAGATTTAGTTTTATCAATCAACACTATATCATCTGCAAATAATATACACCATAGGATATCATTTTGAATATATTTAGTTAATTCATCCATAACTAATACAAAAGGATTGGACTTAAGGCAGATCTTTGATGTAAATCTATAGTAATTGAAACTCACTAATTTTTCATATTGTTGTTTTAACAATAGTTATTGCTCTATCATACATATTTTTTAAATTTTAAATATGTATGCATAACTTTTAAAAATAGTATATACTATTATAATTAGAAAACATTCAATCGCAAAATTCATGAATTAATTATAATGCTTTGATGTCAATATTTTATTAAAAATAGGTATTCATATAAAAATCTTAGAAAGGTGAACCATCACCTATCTCATATATATGAATCATTGCAATCCCAATCAACTTTTAATATTCCTTTCAAAACTTATTACTATTTTACAAGAAAGACCATCAATAAATTAATTAACTTTGAATGTCATCATCATATTATAAAATTAGAATCAATGTGAAGTTCTTTAATGATATTAAATCCTTACCAATTCAAAATATATATGTATAGCATGCATGAAATAAAAATTCTTAATCATATGTAACTCTTAATTATATATTGACCATAAGGCTTATTCTAGCAAGTAAAAAATCTCTCTGAATTAGAAAAAAATCTTTAAGAAATTACTCATGATTTTTCATATAAAAAGAAAACTATATCAATCTAGCATCCCTTTGGACATTAAATTTTTTAGTTAACCTATTAAATCCTTCAAGTTACCCTTAATTAATAAATTCTTAAAGCCATCTTCTTCTCAAACTTTAAATAGATGGTCCCCTATACCAAAGAAAGTATACGATTTTCAAGTGCTTCTTTGTTTTAAATTTATTTCTCATTTATATCTTTTTGTTTAGAATTTTATACATATATTTGCATTGTGTTAAACTAAATGCAAGATAATAATATTAAAATATTTCTATCTAATAGAACATAATAATATGTTTCAAATGCAACATAATACAACACAAATATAAATACAAACAGTACCCCAAACATATATACCCTAACCACTATTTAATATATATATATATGTATGTAATAATATATCAGTATATATTATAATTAGTACATAAATATAATATTATATTTTTAGATGCATTGGGGGTAAAATTGGCTAGAATGGATGTATAGGATTTAGTTTCTAGATTCTTCTCACATGTTGAAGAGAGGATAGAGCCAGACTGTGTGTGCTTTAAGATTCGGGTTGAGAGGTCTTCGTCCCCGATCTTCTGTTACTGTTGTTGCTGATTTCATCCTTGTTTCTCCCGATGATGGCAAGTTCTTCCACCCAGCCTTCGTCGGCTCTGATGCCGATGAATGCTGGAATGTCTTGGAGCCATGCTCGTTCTGGCCGTTACGATTGGGTTTCCCCTGCTCCTTCTCCGGTTGTTGTGGCAGAGTTGGAGCGGTTGTATCCGGATATCATGAAAGTGCCGGTGCGGTCCTTGGAGGAGGAGATCGGCAAATGGAAGGACCAGGCGATCCTTGCTCATAGTTTGGCGCGTTGGGTTCCTTCGGAGGTGCTGATGCGCGAGCTTCATCGTGTCGGCATCTCGGGGAATATCGAAGCTGTGGCCTTGGCGCACCGTCACTATCTTCTCTGGTTTGAGGATGCAAAGGCCATGGATTTTGTCCTGCACAGACCATGGGTTATCAATGGCCAACCCATTGCTGTGGCGGAGTGGAAGCCGAAATTTGTTCCGTCGGAGAGTTCGCTTCTTTAGGCGCTTCTCTGGATCCGTCAACCGCTTCTCCCATTGAATTTGGTCGGATGATGCTCTGGCTTCAATCCTTTCAGCTGCTGGAAGTTCCTGTACTCCGATGATTCGACCAGGGAATAGAAATGCGGCTTTGCTCGAGCTTTGTCAGTGTCGACCTGAGCAAGCCTCTTCGGCCCAGTGCTCAGATTAGAGGCTCTGGTAATCCATTTTGGCAGCAGTTCTCCTTTGAGCATCTTGACAAAATCTGTTGCTCCTATGGTTCCTTGCATCTTGCCATGGATTGTGGATCGGGGATGGCTTCCTCCTCATCCTCTTCGGGGTTCCATTTCGGGCCTTGGATGGCAGCTTTGAGACGAAGGATGCAGCAATCTGATCCCCTGCACTCCTTTGTTTCGGTAAGTCAGCGCTTCTCCTGGGTTAAAGGATGATTGGCAATTACCTAAGAAAGTAGCATGGAGGCATCTAGCCAGGGGGTCGAAGGGTCTGGGTGCCTTCCCCTCTTTGGGGGTTTCCCAGGCTCCCTCTTCTTCCTCCTATCGGCCTGCCTCTGTGACTGAAGGGTCGGCATGCCGGTTGTCTTCCTCTGTGCTGGTTGTTGAGGGCGAGCGGCCTTTGGTGCCAAGAGCTTTGTCTAGGGCTAGGGTCAGGCAGCCTTCACTGGAGATTGATGGTTCAGACCCCAGGATCCCTTGCTCTCTGACTGGGAATCCAGCGTGCCGGTTGGAGTGATGGGTGGATCCTAGTAGCTAGAGACAGGCTCTTTGGTCTCAGTTCCTTTGGTGTCTGTGAACTCGGGAATTTGGTCAATAACCCTTTTGTGTCAGGGAGCCTTAAGTCTAGTGGGGTTAGTTTGTCTGGCCCGTCGAAGAGGACGCGGCCGGTGGAGCCCGTGTCGTAGAGGGTTGTGTCCAAGGCTTCCAAAGCCAAAGGGAAAGCACCTCTTCGAGGTAAAGATGTTGAGAAGGGCTCTTTTACATTATCATCTTTGCCTGAGTCCCTAGGGGCACGAAGGGTCTGGCCGGGATGAGGGTGCTAAAATCTCGCCGAAAGGACAGTCTGGTCCCAGGATCTACGTTTGGATCATCCCAGCAGGTTCAAGTGGTCGGATTGGACCATGACGTGGTTGTCGCCCGTCTGCCATACTGAAGGATGGTACTACTGAGGCCATGGACTCGGTCCAGGTGGATGAGGGCTATGATCAGGGAGCTGAGGGTCCTCAGCTGTCTAATGATCATGTTGTTGAGCAGGTGATTGGGGACACGGCTGGGGTCCCCCTCTCTCCTAATTCTAAATGAAGATTCTTGTTTGGAATGTGCGAGGGTCCCTGAAACCCTCATTTCGGTCTTCTTTTGAAAGGCTTACCAGCTTCATACTCTTGATATCTGTATCCTATCGAAACTCGGCTGTCTGGGGATAGTCTGACTTGGCTTCGGAGACAGATCTCTAGATAGTGGGATAGTCTGACTTGGCTTCGGATAAAGTCCGTGTTGATGCCTTCCACGGGTGTGGTCAGCAAGTGGCTTTGGTCGTCTCGAGGGGTCCTCTGCTCCTGGCTGCTTTTAGGGGTTTATGTTAGTACTGATTTTAGGGCTCGTCGTGTGCTCTGGGATGAGATCCTCTTGCTTCTCATCCAGGGTTTTCCCTCCTTCATTGCTGGTGATTTTAATTGTATTGTGGGGGCCTCTAAGAAGAGAGGGGGTAGACAGGTTGTTGGGTCTTCTTATATTGTTGAATTCAGGAATTTCATTTCCTCGGTGGGTCTTTTGGATTTGGGCTTTGCTGGATCCCAGTTCACCTGGTGCAATAACCGCCAGGGGTCTGCCAGAGTTTGGGAGAGACTGGATAGGGCTTTGGCTTCTACCAACTGACTTCAGCTATTTCCGTCTTCTTCTGTCACTCATTTGCCCAGAATTGGCTTTGATCATTGTCCTATCATTATTTCTACTGATGTGATTATTCAGCGCTCGAGGCAGTTCAATTTGAGAAGTTCTGGACTTTTTACTCTTCAGCGAGGTGCATCATTTTTTAGGTTTGGCGGATGCCGGTCAGAGGGAGTGCCGCTTATAGACTCTCTAGACGTCTGCTCCTTACTAGCCGCAGGCTTTCTAGCTGGAACAGAAGGAAGGTGGGGGATATTATGAGGCAAGTTGAGCAGGCGGAGTTGTTGAGAAATTATTGAAACATAATTGCCCCAACTTATTGATTTTGATGATTTCCAAAAGACATTGCTTTACTTTCTAAAAGGCTATGAAAATGTTAAGTTAACCAATGAAATATTCAATTTCAAATTGGAAACTATGAACTATTAAAAATATAATGAGTTTCTTGAATCAATTGATATATGTTTCAGTGAGCTATACTTATGAATTCAAAAATGATTTTCTATACAATCTTTTAAAGATCAATGACTTAATGAAATGCTTGAAATTGAGCATTACTGTTAAATCAACATTATCTAAGTCATTTATATTTCAAAGTTGGTTGGGATGATTTTCAAAGCAAATCAGAATGTTTTCTGATTTTTGTATCAGTCCCGAGCCGACTCGAGAGTTTCCGAGTCGACTCCTGAACTTTCTCGAGCCGACTCGTGACTGAGCGAGCCGACTCGACTCAGACGGCAGAAAGACTCATTTTTGAGTGCTTCTCGAGTCGACTCCCAGCTTTTCGCGAGTCGACTCCTGAAGTCAAGAGTCGACTCCCAGATTTTCACGAGTCGACCCCTGAAAACTCATTTTTTGGTGCGTTCTGGATTCGATTGCTCGAGCCGACTCGCACAGTCCCGAGCCGACTCCCCGAATTCTGGGCGGAAATTTTTTTTTGACACATCAGCTCCAACGGTATATTTTTGAATAACGGCTATTTTTCTTTGTTTCTAACGGCTATATTTTTCAGAATCTATAAATAGAGGAGCCATTCAACAAAGAAAAGAGAGAAATCAAAAGAGAAAAGAAGAAATTCAAAAGAGGGAAAAACAGAGCTTATTGAAAAATCTTTTAGCTCAAGAAGAGAGATTCAAAAGGAGTGAAATCCAAGTGAAAGATTCGTCACTCCTATCATTCCACAAAAGCCAGAAGAAAATCCAAGTGCTTTCAAAGGTCAAATCTTCGGATTTTCAAAAGAGGGAAAAGCTTCATCTCAACTCCAAAGCTTCAACGGTCAAGAATCTAGCTGAGGCGTGATTCAACACTTCAAGAGGAGTTGAAGAGAAGAAGGGAGAAAGCCAAGCATCTCCATCGGCAAAATATCAGGCTTTTCTAATCATTTTGTACTTAATTTGTATATCTGCTCAAGGGGAGCATTATTGTTCAAACAAATCTTTATTATTTGTTTGCTGATTCAATCTGTGGATTGAATTAGTGGAGGTTGGTATACCTCGTTACAAGCCGGAGTGCTTGTGTTGGGTTAGTTGTGAGCCGTGTAGGGTTTTGTGCTGGTAAGCCCGAGTTAAAACCAGCTGGGTTCGTTGTGATCCCGGAAAACAACAAGTTTGAGTTGTGAGCTTGGAAAACAACTCGGCTGTAATCTAGAGAGATTATAGTGTGGACCCAAGTGAGTCTTGGGAGTGGACGTAGGTGTTGGTTGCACCGAACCACTATAAAATTCTTGTGTTTGCCGTGCCTAATTTCTCTTCTCTATCTCTCATATACTTGTGTTTGTGCTTTGCTTATTAGTTAATCCTTTCACTTGCACATCTCAATTTAAATTGTTAAAAAGTCTTAAATTTTTAAGAACCCAATTCACCCCCCCCCTCTTGGGTTGCCATCTGGGCCAACAATTGGTATCAGAGCAAGTGCTCATTTAGAGTTTGATCTCACGATCAAGAGCTAAAGGTCATTATGGCAACACAAAGTGGTTCTAGTTTTGCTGAAGGTCATTCTACGAATAGACCTCCACTTTTTAATGGCTCAAACTATTCTTATTGGAAAGCTAGAATGAGGATATTCATTCAAGCTTCTGATTATGAGCTTTGGGGTGTTATATTAAATGGACCTAGTACACCCACACACCTTATTGATGGCACTATTGTTCCAAAGCCCGAAAGGGATTGGAATGATAATGATAGGAGAATGGCTCAACTTAATGCCAAAGCCATTAATATCTTATATTGTTCCTTAGATTCAAATGAATTCAACCGCATCTCTACTTGTAATTCCGCTAAAGAAATATGGGATAGGTTGGAAATTACACATGAAGGAACAAACCAAGTAAAAGAATCAAAGATAAATATTTTGGTTCATAAATATGAATTGTTCACAATGGAACAAACTGAAACCATCACATGCATGTTCACTAGATTCACCGATATTGTGAATGGTTTGAAAAGTCTTAGGAAAAGTTTATACTAATGCTGATCTTGTTCGCAAAATACTCAGGTCATTGCCAAGATCGTGGGAAGCAAAAGTCACAGCAATCCAAGAAGCCAAAGACCTCAATGCACTACCCTTAGAGGAGCTTCTAGGATCTCTCATGACCCACGAATTGACAATGAAGCAGCATGTTGAGGAGGAAACAAAAAGAAGAAAACTTTTGCCCTCAAGACTGCAGAAATGGAAGAGAGCAGCAGTGATGATAGTGATGAAGATGATGATGAAACTGCTCTCTTGGCCAAGAAATTCAGAAGATTTATGAGAAAAAGGCCCTTCCAAAAAAGAAATTTGGAGCAAATGGAAGGAGAAAAGGATAAGAAAAAAGGACAAGGACAAAGAGAAAGAGCCCTTGATATGTTATGAGTGCAAAAACCAGGGCATTTCGATATGATTGTCCACAATTGAAAAAGGCCTACAAGAAAAAGAAGAAAGCATATGGCAACATGGTCTGAAGAATGAATCTTCTTCCGAAGAAGAAGAGCAAAAGGAAGTTGCCAATATTTGTTTCATGGCCAACGACGACGACAATGACAATGAGGTAAGTTCTGAAAACTCAAATGATGATTTTACATTTGATGAAATGTTTGAGGCTTTCAATGAACTTATGATTGATTTTAAATCCTTGAAAAAGAAATTTAAATTTTGAAAAATGATAATATTAGTTTAGCTAAAAGTAAAAATGAATTAGCTTTAGAAGTTAAGAACTTAACTAATGAAAAAGAAGAACTTAGGAAAGAAAGAGATAATCTTAATCAAGAAAAAGATTTATTAAAATCTGAAACTAAAAACTCAACTAAAGATTTAAAAGATCAAATAGAAACTTTAGCTTTAGATAAAGAACAGCAAGCTAAAGAAATTGACTCTCTTAAGAAAGATGTTAAAAAATATAAAGACATTGTTGAGAAATTCACTTAAGTTCAACTAAACTTAACATGATCCTAGATAGTCAAAAAGCTGTTTTTGACAAAGCTGGTTAGGATATAACACATTAAGAAAACAGAAATCTCTAAAGAATATTTTTGTAAAAGCCAACCAAAGTAATATAACTTGTTTTAAATGTAATGAAAAAGGTCACAAATCCTTTGAATGCAAAACATTAAACAACAACAAGTTAAATATTAAAGCTAAGAAAATATGGGTTCCGAAAGGAACAATTTTTATGCTGCTAACCATGAAGGACCCAAGAAAGCTTGGGTACCTAAGCATAAAGTTTGATGATATTGCAGGAATGTCTTGTAGCCAAAAGATCAAAGAAAAAGTGGTACCTTGATAGTGGCTGCTCAAGACATATGACGGGTGACAAAGATGAATTCATCACCCTAGAAGAAAAGAAGGTGGAGTTGTGACGTTTGGCGATAACGGTAAAGGTCAAATTATGGGCCTTGGTAAAGTTCGCATAACTCCATCTATAGTATTGATAATGTACTTTATGTTAATGGTTTGAAGCATAATCTAATTAGCATAAGTCAATTATGTGATAAAAATTTAATGTTTCATTTAAATCTTCTTTATGCACTGTAACTAATTCTATTGATGATAGCATTGTATTTACTGGTTATAGACATGGCAATGTTTACTTAGTTGACTTGAAAAACTTCTAAGAGTAGTCATTGCTTAATTGCTGACAATGCTAACATAAATGAAATTAGTTGGTTGTGGCATCGTAGATTAGGTCATGCAAGCACACACCTTATTTCAAAACTAATTAAAATGGATTTAGTTAAAGGATTACCTAAATTAGATTTTGAAAATAATAAAATATGTGATGCATGTCAATTTGGAAAACAAACTAGAAGTTCTTTAAATCTAAAAACATTGTTTCAACTTCTAGGGGACTAGAGCTACTTCACATGGACCTATTTGGACCAACTAGAACCACAAGTCTAGGAGGAAAGAAATATGGTCTAGTGATTGTAGATGATTATTCTAGATATACTTGGGTAATGTTTTTAGCTCACAAAGATGAGACTTTCTCGATGTTCCTGAAATTTTTCAAGAAAGTCACAAATGAGAAAAACACTACTATAGTATCTCTAGAAGTGATCATGGAACAGAATTTGAAAATCACTTATTTGAAAATTTCTGCACTGAAAATGGAATTAATCATAATTTTTCAGCCCCTAGGACTCCACAACAAAACGGTGTAGTTGAAAGAAAAAATAGAACTCTAGAAGACATGGCCCGTACCATGCTATGTGAAAGCAACTTACCAAAGTATTTTTGGGCGGAAGCAATTAACACAGCATGTTACATCTTAAACAGAGCTTTAATAAGACCAATATTAAAGAAAACACCTTATGAATTATGGAATGAAAGAAAACCAAATATAAAATACTTTCATGCATTTGGATGTAAATGTTTCATTCATAATAATGGTAAAAACAACTTAGGAAAATTTGATGCTAAATCTGATGAAGGAATTTTTCTAGGTTATTCAACAACTAGTAAGGCATATAGAATCTTTAACAAGAAAACCTTAGTAGTTGAAGAATCCATTCATGTAGTTTTTGATGAATCTTTAGCAACTGGATCTGAAAAGATTGATGATGAGGAAGATACAAACATAATTGAAAAAGATCTTGAAAAACTTAATATTGAAGTATCTTCTGATCATGAACAAGAGCTAAAGATGATGATTCACATAAGGACGATGATGTCAATATTGATCATAATGATGTAGATCTTCCAAGAGACTGGAGATATGCTCATAGTCATCCTAAGGAATTGATTATAGGCGATCCATCTCAAGGAATAAGGACTAGATCATACATGAGAAATATTAGTAATCATCTTGCATTTGTATCACAAATTGAACCTAAAACTATAGAAGAAGCTGAAAAAGATAATAATTGGATGTTAGCTATGCAAGAAGAACTAAATCAATTTACAAGAAATAATGTTTGGACCTTAGTTGAAAGACCTAAAAACCATTCAGTAATAGGATCAAAATGGATTTTTAGAAATAAACTAGATGAAAATGGCATTGTAATTAGAAACAAAGCTAGATTGGTTGCTAAAGGATATAATCAAGAAGAAGGTATTGATTTTGATGAAACCTTTGCACCTGTAGCTAGATTAGAAGCCATTAGGCTATTACTTGCATTTGCATGTCATATGAACATTAACTTATTTCAAATGGATGTAAAAAGCGCATTTTTAAATGGATTATTAATGAAGAAGTTTATGTAGAACAACCACCAGGTTTTGAAGATCACGAGTTTTCAAATCACGTTTTTAAATTGCACAAAGCTTTATATGGTTTGAAACAAGCACCTAGAGCTTGGTATGATAGGTTAAGTAAATTTTAATAGAAAATGATTTTACAAGAGGAAATGTTGATAAAACTTTGTTTTTGAAAAGAAAAGTAAAGATTTACTTGTAGTACAAATATACGTAGATGACATTATTTTTGGTGCTACTAACGAATCTCTTTGTCAAGAATTTGCAAAGTTGATGCAGGGAGAATTCGAGATGAGCATGATGGGAGAACTCAACTTCTTCCTTGGACTCCAGATCAAACAATGCAAGGAGGGAATCTTTATCAACCAAACCAAATACACAAGAGAACTACTCAAAAAGTTTGGTATGGAAACAATGAAACCCCTCGGAACTCCAATGAGTCCTTCATGCAAGCTGGACAAAGATGAAGAAGGTAAAAGGTTGATCAAAAGTATTATCGAGGTATATCGGATCCCTTCTTTATTTAACAGCAAGTAGACCAGATATAATGTTTTCAGTATGTTTATGTGCTAGATTTCAATCTGAACCTAAAGAATCACATTTAATAGCTGTTAAAAGAATTTAAGATATCTAAATGGAACTAAAAATGTAGGTTTATGGTATTCTAGAGACTCCACATTAAACCTAATTGCATATTCAGATTCTGATTATGCTGGATGTAAATTGATAGAAAAAGCACAAGTGGTGCATGCCATTTCTTAGGTAGTAACTTAATCACATGGTTTAGCAAAAAGCAAAATTCAGTTGCATTATCAACTACTGAAGCTGAATATGTAGCAGCTGGAAGTTGCTGTGCGCAAATCCTATGGATTAAGCGACAACTTGAAGACTATGGTATCACACTTGATAAGACACCCATAAGATGTGATAACACTAGCGCAATCAATTTAACTAAAAATCCAATTCAACACTCAAGAACAAAACACATAGAAATTAGATATCATTTTATAAGGGAACATGTAGCTAATGATGAAATTTGTTTAGATTATGTAAACACTGAAGAACAATTAGCTGACATATTCACTAAACCTTTAAATGAAGAAAGATTTGAATATCTTAGAGGAGAATTAGGAATTTGTAATCCTTTTGAATAAATTTTGAAATCTTAAGGAAATATATCTAGAATTCTTTCAAATTCCTCAAAATCTTAAGGAAATCTTATCTAGAACTCATATCAAATTGATTTCTCAAAGTCAATGATTATTTAATCATACTCAAAGATCAAATCCGGACATTTCAATCATTCAGAATTTTCAATTTTTTTTTTCTGAAATGGTCCGGGAGCCGACTCGAGTGTGTACCGGAGTCGACTCGAGTTTCTGCTGAAACTCAGGAGTCGACCCCTCTCTGAGCGAGTCGACTCGAGATCGTGTCCTCTGTGATTTAGGCGAGCCGACTCGAGGTTGCGCGAGTCGACTCGACGTGGTCCCAGTCGATTATTAGGGCACGAGTCGACCCGACGGTCACAATCTTCTTCTCTCTTCAAAAATCTCTCCAAACCCTCCAAAACTTCCAAATTCTTCCGATTAATCATTCCAATCAAATCAATGGCACCCAAAACCCGTGGAGCAGCAGTAGCCGCGGGATGAAGAGGAAAAGGACCGTGCGTCGACCCGTCCGCGAGCCGACTCCGGATCTTCCTGCTTCTTCTTCGGATGATCTCCTGCTCCACTCCTCTACCCCTCAGGTAGACCTCCTAGCAGTAGGTTGTACCACGGGAAGGAAGGTGGATTTCGAGTTGTTTGAGAATGAGGGATTCATCATAGGTAGACAGTTAGAGATGGGTTTGAGAAAATTTGTTCTTTGATTGTCCTACTTATCCTGCTTTGGTAAAGAATTTTACAAGAATTTGTCTAGAGGAGACAATGGGTTGTAAGCAAGTGAGAGGCATTAAACATTACTCCTCCATCTTTCTAGACTATTGAAGTTACCCTTGTCTGGACCTTCACATTTGCTTCAGAAGATAGGTCTCCTGCTCTCACCAGACTATTAATAGAACTTTGAGGGATTTGAGGAAGTTTTGCAAGTCAACTGCCATTGGACTTAAGATTCTACACAATATTGCAGCAGATTTTATTTCCCAAGACAGGCCGGTTTGACTATGTTTCAGAAGGGATATTTTTGTCATGGATGCATTGTATCTGGGAAACCAATCAATCTGCCTAGGATGATTTTTGGTATATAGCTGATTGTGGAAGAAAAGGAAATCGTCTTCCCTATGGCATGATCTTGACTCAGTTATTTCAGAGCCAAGGGATTGTGTTTAGTGATAGTGAGCCAAGAAGGAATTAAGACATACTGATATTATACTTGGCCACTATTCATCGCATGGGTTTTATCAAAAAAATGGAATTGGGAAAGAAGAACAGTTTAGAGGATAGAGCTGAGGCAGACATTCATCTCCAGAGCCACCTCAGTTCATTATTCCAGAGTTCCAGCTCCTCCCTGCCCCTGCTTCACCTCTGCTCCTCAGAACATCTGTAGTTTTTCAGATACTCAGTTAGATCAACTTAGATCTTTATTCAAGTCTGAGTTATTTGATCAAGAGAAAGATTGAAAGATGAATTTAATGAAAAATAATGAACTTAAAAGAAGCATTATTCTCTTAGTGATCGTGTTGCATTGATTGAGTCCACTCTCAGCTTCTACAGGTTCCTTAAGTGAAAATTTAAAGAATATCTTTGAAGAACTTAAGGACATTGTGGTGATCGGAGACTTACTCCCAAAGCAACGCAGAGCTTCAAGATAAAATTCTGCTTGCACTTTGTTGATGAAAAACTAAAAGACTATGTTTTCAATGCGAAGGGATGAAGCAAATTGTAGATCATTTGAATAGAATCACTAGAAGAAATTTTTAAGTTTCATGTAATCCTCTTTTGATGTAATTTACTTTTAATGCAATGTACAAGTTTTCATTTCAATGTACTTTCATTTGAAGTAATGAGTTTGATGCTTCACTTTTTGTCTATTTCAATTGTGAGTACCTTGAATATCTTTGAATGCTTATGTTTAAATTGATATAATTTTGAATATCTCAATACTCAATTGATAACTTAGATGCTGAATGAATTCGAATGAGTTTAATCAATTTGATGCTCTGATGCATCTCAACCTTTTTGTTGATTACAAAAAAGGGGGAGAGATTTATATGAATTAATCGTATATTGCATCATCTTTTTAATTGGAAGGGGGAGAATTAAATAAGAAAAAGGTTATTTGGCTTAAGTTTTAAATTTAAAAATTTTTTGAATTGAGTTTCATAGGGGGAGCTACCTCATTGAGGGGGAGCCTTTCCATGAACACAAAAGTGATTTTGGAATCATAAATCTTTCAATGTTATAATGCATATACTCAATGTTTTTGTCATCATCAAAAAGGGGGAGATTGTTGAGAAATTATTGAAACATAATTGCCCCAACTTATTGATTTTGATGATTTCCAAAAGACATTGCTTTACTTTCTAAAAGGCTATGAAAATGTTATGTTAAAATGAAATATTCAATTTTCAAATTGGAAACTATGAACTATTAAAATATAATGAGTTTCTTGAATCAATTGATATATGTTTCAGTGAGCTATACTTATGAATTCAAAAATGATTTTTATACAATCTTTTAAAGATCAATGACTTAATGAATGCTTGAAATTGAGCTTTACTGTTAAATCAACATTATCTAAGTCATTTATATTTCAAAGTTGGTTGGGATGATTTTCAAAGCAAATCAGAATGTTTTCTGATTTTTGTATCAGTCCCGAGCCGACTCGAGAGTTTCCGAGTCGACTCCTGAACTTTCTCGAGCCGACTCGTGACTGTGCGAGCCGACTCGACTCAGACGGCAGAAAGACTCATTTTTGAGTGCTTCTCGAGTCGACTCCCAGCTTTTCGCGAGTCGACTCCCTGAAGTCAGAGTCGACTCCCAGTTTTCACGAGTCGACCCCTGAAAATCATTTTTTGGTTTCTGGATTCGATTGCTCGAGCCGACTCGCACAGCCCGAGCCGACTCCCCGAATTCTGGGCGGATTTTTGAGTTGACACATCAGCCCAACGGTAATTTTTGAATAACGGCTATTTTTCCTTGTCTCTAACGGATATATTTTTGCAGATTCTATAAATAGAGGAGTTCTTTCAAATCAAAAAAAGAGAAAATCAAAAAGAGAAAAGAAGAAATTTGAAAAGAGGGAAAAACAGAGCTTATTGGAAAAATCTTTTAGCTCAAAGAAGAGTGATTCAAAAGGAGTGAAATCCAAGTGAGATTCGTCACTCCTTCTCATCATTCCACAAAAGCCAGAAGAAAATCCAAGTGCTTTCAAAGGTCAAATCTTCGGATTTTCAAAGAGGGAAAAGCTTCATCTCAACTCCAAAGCTTCAACGGAAGAATCTAGCTGAGGCGTGATTCAACACTTCAAGAGGAGTTGAAGAGAAGAAGGGAGAAGCCAAGCATCTACCATCGGCAAAATATCAGGCTTTTCTAACCTTTTATTTTGTACTTAATATCTGCTCAAGGGGAGCTTTATTGTTCAAACTCATTTTATTTGTTTGCTGATTCAATCTGTGGATTGAATTAGTGGAGGTTGGTATACCTCGTTACAAGCCGGAGTGCTTGTGTTGGGTTAGTTGTGAGCCCGTGTAGGGTTTTGTGCTGGTAAGCCCGAGTAAAAGCTGGGTTCGTTGTGATCCCGGAAAACAACAAGTTTGAGTTGTGAGCTTGGAAAACAACTCGGCTGTAATCTAGAGAGATTATAGTGTGGACCCAAGTGAGTCTTGGGAGTGGACGTAGGTGTTGGTTGCACCGAACCACTATAAAATATCTTGTGTTTGCCGTGCCTAATTTCTCTTCTCTATCTCTATACTTGTGTTTGTGCTTTGCTTATTAGTTAATCCTTTCACTTGCACATCTCAATTTAAATTGTTAAAAGTCTTAAATTTTTAAGAACCCAATTCACCCCCCCCCTCTTGGGTTGCCATCTGGGCCAACAGGAGATTATCTCTTCGTTGCAGACCAAGGAGGATCAGGAGGGTTTTCTTCTTGATTCGGATCTGTCTACCCTAAGATCTACCTTGGCCATCCATCATTCTCTTTGATGCAGGAGGAGACTTATTGGAGGCAAAGGTCTCGTATTCAGTGGATTATGGAGGGGATCGTAATACGAGATTTTTTCATCAGACTACTTTAAGTCGGCATACGGCGAATCGCATCAGGTGTTTAGTTGATGATGGGGTCAGTTTGAGGATGATCCGCAGGCTATCAGGGATAAGTTCCTTAATTTTTTCAGTCTAGGTGGACTGAGATGTCTAGGGATGGGGTCCATGTTTCTTTTGTTTTGCCTTCATGCAAGGTCTTTGATATGGAGAATGATATCCTTACTAGGCCTTTCTCTATGGAAGACATTCGCCTTGCTCTTTGGGATCTTGGTCCTGATAAGGCCTCTGGCCCTGATGGGTACCCACCTTTATTCTTTCGCTACTACTGGGATATTGTTGGGTCGGATGTGGGCTTGGCCATCCAGTCTGTGTTTCAGGCTAATCATATGCCTTCTTCTTGGAAGCGGACTCTTGTCACCTTGGTGCCCAAACGTCCTGACGCTTCCTATCTCCAGCACTTCCGGCCAATCAGTCTATGCACCAGATATATAAGATTTGTGCTCATCTTTTGGTGGTCCGGATGGCTTCGGTGATCCCTCGTCTCATCTCTCAGGAGTAGGGAGCTTTCCTCAGGGTCGTATATCATGGACAATGCCCTGTTGGCTCAAGAATTTATGCATGACCTTCAGAGAGCTTCTGGATGTCAATGCCTTATGGCTATCAAGCTTGACATGGAGAGAGCTTATGACATATTGAGGTGAGATTTTCTGTGCTGTACTTTCATGAGTTTGGTTTCCATGAGACTTTTCTTGACTGGGTGATGGAGTGTGTCCAGAGGCCATCTTTCTCTCTCCTGATTAATGGGGATCGGACGGAGTTCTTTCACTCGAAGGTTGGTCTGAGACAGGGTTGTCCTCTCTCTCCATTTTTGTTATTCTCTCTACTGATGCTTTGTCCCGGGATCTTGCATGGCTATGCGGTCATCAGCTATTGACCCTTATTCGGCGGGCCCCCTTGGCCCTTCACTGTCCCATCTTCTCTTTGCTAATGACTGTCTCCTACTGGGGAAAGCTTCTACAGATAATGCCACCACCTTTGCGACTATTCTTCATTCCCACTGTCGTGCCTCGGGTCAGAAGGTTAATCTTAGCAAATCTTTGATCTGCTTTAGCCCGAGGATGTCCCCTGCTTTGAAGAGGTCTATCTCTATTATGGGTATTCCTACTCAGTTGATAGGATGTCATATCTGGGGATTCCGATTACTGGGAGATGGCCACGGTGTTCGGATTTAGCTATCTTATGAGGCGGATCCGTGATCACATGGACGACTGGCAGATTTCCGGTCTTTCTAGGATGGCGCGGATTACTCTCATCCGATTGTGCATCTTCGATGACTTGCTATCTCTTATCTAACACTGCGATTCCTCTGGCTGTTTGTGGAAGATTGAGAGATACTTTTGGGACTTCCTCTAGTTATCGACGCAGGAGGGCCATGGTATTCACCTCTTGAATTGGGACACAGTCTGCGCCGACGGCCGAGGGTAGGCTTGTGATTCAGTCGCTGTCTTAGAAGAGAGATTTGTCTGCTAGGCATGCTTTTCGGTTCCTGCTGGATCCGCATTGTTTATGGAGTTCCTTCATGCGTGCCAAGTATGGTAGCTAGAACTCTTCCACCTCTTCTCAATCTAATCGGGGGCACTCCTTTTTTGGAAAGAGGACTATCGATATGTTCCGACTATTTTGAACTAGACCTCTTGGATGATTGGTGATAGAACTTCGATGGACGCCACTCAGGAGACATGGATTGCTGATATTCTCCTGTCTCATTGGTCGACCTTTGTTTGCCCAGACATTCCTTAGTGATCTTATTGTTGACCCAATTGATGATTTTGATGATTAACAAACTATTTGAGTATAATTTTTGAAGGCTCTGATGATTTGATTTAGTGTTTCAGCCTATAAGACTATTGAAAAATCAAAATCAGAAGTTTCAATGTGTTCTGGATCGAATCTAATATCTAGGTAAGAATTGCAGACATTAGAGTCGACTCCGAGAATCACAGAGCCGACTCCGGAACTGGCACGATCATTAGAGTCGACTCCGAGATGTGAGAGTCGACTCTCACAGACGAGCAGAAAGTCAATTTTTCTGGCTCCAAACCTAGAGTCGACTCCGGGTAAGTTAGAGTCGACTCCGGAAAAGCATCTTGTCGACCCAGAAAAGCCAGAGACAACTCCGTATCATTTTAAAATGCCTCGAGCTAGAGCCGACTCCAGAAAAGTTAGAGTCGACTCCAACCCACCTGGAACGAAAACGAAGTTGCCAGATCAGCTCTAACGGTAACTTTTCTATTTTTACTCATTTTAACGGATATATTTGATCAAGGTACACTCCAACGGATAGTTTTATTCCAAAAGAGGTGTAAAAGAAATCTATAAAAAGAGGAGTCTATTGTTCAAAAAAAAAAGAGAGAGGAAAAAGAAAAAATCTGAAAAATCTGAGATAGACAAATCCCATTTCAAAAATCCGGAGCTTGAATCTTGAAAGGAAAACCTTCTAGCTCAAATCCACTCCACTCCAAAAGCCTCAAGAGAATCCAAAGCGTTCAAAATCAAAGTCTTGGAGGATTTCCCTTGGAAAGGAGATTGCTTGCTTTTCAACCCTTCTCAACTGCTTCAACCACGAAGAATCGGAGCTGAGGCTTGATTCAATCCAGCAAGGAGAAGAAGAAAAGAAGAAAAGGATCAAAAGCCAACCAATCTTCAAATCAGCTTTTCTAAACCTTGTTATTAATTTGTATATTTGCTCATTGAGGTTGTATTCACACACATACTTATCTTATTTTTTGCCTAGTTCAATCTGGGGGATTGAACTAGAGGAGGTAGTTTACCTCGGGTTAAGCTTGGTTAGTTGTGAGCCCGTGAAAAACAACGTGTAGGGTTTTGTGCTGGTAAGCCCGAGTAAAACCAGCTGGGTTCGTTGTGCACCCGGTAAAACAACAAGTTTGAGTTGTGAGCTTGGAAAACAACTCGGCTGTAATCTAGAGAGATTATAGTGTGGACCCAAGTGAATCTTGGGAGTGGACGTAGGTGTTGGTACACCGAACCACTATAAAATCTTTGGTGTTTGCAGTGTCTCATTGTCTCTTTATCTATCTCTATCTTACTCACTGCACTTTATAGTTATCTTGCATTTGCCCTCTTAATCTCAAGCAAACTATTTTAAAAAGGGCTAATTTTTAAAGAACCCAATTCACCCCCCCCTCTTGGGTTGCCATCTGGGCCAACAATTGGTATCAGAGCAAGTGCTCATTTAGAATTTGATCTCACGATCAAGGGCTAAAGATCCTTATGGCAACACAAAGTGGTTCATGTTTTGCTGAAGGTCATTCTACGAATAGACCTCCTTTATTTAATGGAACCAACTATTCATATTGGAAAGCTAGAATGAGAATATTCATTCAAGCTTCAGACTATGAATTTGGGGAGTAATAATAAATGGACCTAGTACACCCACACACCTTATTGATGGCACTATTGTTCCTAAGCCCGAAAGGGATTGGAATGATAATGATAGGAGAATGGCACAACTAAATGCTAAAGCCATTAATATTTATATTGTTCCTTAGACTCAAATGAATTCAACCGAATCTCAACTTGTAATTCCGCAAAAGAAATTTGGGATAGGTTGGAAATTACACATGAAGGAACAAACCAAGTTAAGGAATCAAAAATAAATATTTTGGTTCATAAATATGAATTGTTTACAATGGAACAAACTGAAACCATCACATGCATGTTCACTAGATTCACTGATATTGTGAATGGTTTAAAGAGTCTTGGTAGAATTTATTCTAATGCTGACCTTGTGCGCAAAATTCTTAGGTCACTACCAAGAGCGTGGGAAGCAAAAGTCACTGCCATCCAAGAAGCAAAGGACCTCAATGCACTACCTTTAGAGGAGCTTCTAGGATCCTTAATGACCCACGAGCTGACAATGAAGCAGCATGTTGAGGAGGAAACAAAAAGGAAGAAAACTCTTGCCTCAAGACTGCAGAAATGGAGAGAGCAGCAGTGAAAGTAATGATGAAGATGATGATGAAACTGCTCTCTTGGCCAAAAAATTCAGAAGGTTTATGAGAAAAGGCCATTCCATAAAAAGAAATTTGGAGCAAGATTTGATGGAGAAAAGGATAAGAAAAAGGACAAGGAGAAAGAAAAAGAAAAAGAGCCCTTAGTATGTTATGAGTGCAAAAAGCCAGGGCACTTTAAATATGATTGTCCTTTGCTGAAAAAGGCCTACAAGAAAAAGAAGAAAGCATACATGGCAACATGGTCTGATGAATCTTCCTCATCGGAAGAAAATGAACAAAAGGAAGTTGCCAATATCTGCTTCATGGCCAACAACGACGACAACGACAATGAGGTAAGTTCTGAAAACTCAAATGATGAATTTACATTTGATGAAATGTTTGAGGCTTTCAATGAACTTATGATTGATTTTAAATCTTTGAAAAAGAAGTAAAGTTTTTGAAAAATGATAATATTAGCTTAGCTAAAAGTAAAAATGAATTAGCTTTAGAAGTTAAGAACTTAACTAATGAAAAAGAAGAACTTAGGAAAGAAAGAGATAATCTTAATCAAGAAATAGATTTATTAAAATCTGAAACTAAAAACTCAACAAAGATTTAAAAGATCAATTAGAAACTTTAGCTTTAGAAAAAGAACAGCAAGCTAAAGAAAATGACTCTCTTAAGAAAGATGTTAAAAAATATAAAGACATTGTTGAGAAATTCACTTTAAGCTCAACTAAACTAACATGATTTAGATAGTCAAAAGCTGTTTTTGACAAAGCAGGTTTAGGGTATAACACATTAAGGAAACAAAAATCTTAAAGAATATTTTTATAAAAGCCAACCAAAGTAATATAACTTGTTTCAAATGTAATGAAAAGGTCATAAATCATTTGAATGCAAAACGTTAAAATAACAACAAGTTAAATATTAAAGCTAAGAAAATATGGGTTCCGAAAGGAACAATTTTTGTTGCTGCTAACCATGAAGGACCCAAGAAAGCTTGGGTACCTAAACATAAAGTTTAAATTATGTTGCAGGAATGTCTTGTAGCCAAAAGATCAAAGAAAAGTGGTATCTTGATAGTGGCTGCTCAAGACATATGACGGGTGACAAAGATGAATTCATCACCCTGG
Source organism: Calamus simplicifolius (assembly GCA_900491605.1). NCBI lineage: Eukaryota > Viridiplantae > Streptophyta > Magnoliopsida > Arecales > Arecaceae > Calamus > Calamus simplicifolius. The sequence continues at coordinate 711,550 of UESW01003994.1, read as the reverse complement.
AAGAAAAGAAAGGTGGAGTTGTGACGTTTGGCGATAACGGTAAAGGTCAAATTATGGGCCTTGGTAAAGTTCGCATAACTCCATCTACATTTATTGATAATGTACTTTATGTTGATGGTTTAAAGCATAATTTAATTAGTATAAGCCAACTATGTGATAAGAACTTTAATGTTTCATTTAAATCTTCTATTTGCATAGTATCTGATTCCATTAATGATAGCATTGTTTTACTGGTTATAGACATGGCAATGTGTACTTAGTTGACTTAGAAAATTATCTGAAAGTAGTCATTGCCTAATTGCTGACAATGCTAACATAAATGATATTGGATGGTTATGGCATCGTAGATTAGGTCACGCAAGCACACACCTTATTTCAAAACTAATTAAAATGGATTTAGTTAAAGGATTACCTAAACTAGATTTTGAAAACAACAAAATTTGTGATGCATGTCAATTTGGAAAACAAACGAGAAGTTCTTTCAAATCTAAAAATGTTGTTTCAACTTCTAGGGCTTTAGAGCTACTTCACATGGATCTTTTCGGACCAACTAGAACCACATATGATGAGAGAAGGGAATTTTTGGGAGAAAAGAATCTTTCTCTATTCCATCCAAACCCTAGAGACTAGGGTTTAAATACATCCACGAAGTGGGCCAGGCCCAGACTCAACAAAAAACTCCCATGGACTAAACCAATGAGATTAAACTAATCCCCAAGCCCGTGTACACCCGTGACTTGATTTAATCTCAACCCTTGGACTCAAACCCAGCCCAATACAAGTTAGCCCACCTGGGCCTTGATAGCACCACACCAGGCCCAACAATCTCCACCTTGGTGCTTTCAAGGCCTCAGCACGTCCACTGTGTCCATCAGCTTTAACAACGAAATACACTTTTGAAAACTGTCCCGTGGAAGAACCTTAGTCAGTGCATCTGCTGGATTTTCTTTGGTGTATACCTTCACCAGCTCCACCTCACCATCTTCCACCAGCTCTCTGATCCTGTGGTATCTGAGGTCAATGTGCTTCGTCCTGGCATGATAGACTGCATTCTGCGCAAGCATCAGAGCACTCTGGCTGTCACTATGCACCTGGACAACCTTCTGATCAAGTCCCATCTCCAGCATCAAGCCCTTCAGCCAAAGAGCTTCCTTTGCTGCCTCTGTGATACCTATGTATTCTGCCTCCGTGGTAGATAAGGCTGTGATGGGCTGCAGACATGATCTCCACGATACTGGACCACCAAACAGGCTGAACACAAAGCCTGTTGTGGATCTCCTAGTGTCCACATCTCCACCAAAGTCTGCATCCACATACCCATATAACTGCCCACGAGCCTCCTTGGATAAGTTGGATCTCTCAGCATCTTCTTGCTGTCCATAGCAAATACCAACCCCAACTGTACCTACCAAGTACCTGAAGATTCCCTTCAGTGCTCGCCAGTGCTCCCTACCAGGCTGCGCCATGAACCTGCTCACCTGGCTCACTGCATGGGCTATGTCTGGCCTACAACATACCATGGCATACATAAGGCTCCCAACACCAGAAGCATATGGTACCTTCTCCATCTCCTGAGCCTCCACCTCAGTCTGTGGTGACATGGTCTTCGATAAGGAAAAATGTGCTGCCAAAGGTAGTGCTGTCGGTTTGGCATCCTTCATCCCATATCGCTCCAGAATCTTTTTAATGTAGCCACCCTGACTCAGATGCAGCACACCTTTGGATCTATCTCTGATGATTTCCATCCCTAGGATCTTCCTGGCTGGCCCCAGATCCTTCATCTCAAACTCCCGAGACAAAGCTATCTTCAGTTCCTGTACAGCCTTCTCACTCTTGCATGCTATCAGCATGTCATCTACATACAAGAGTAAGTACATCCTAGACCCATCATCCAGAGATTTAACATACACACAAGAATCATACTCACACCTGAAAAGTCCAATGCTCCTAACATAAGTGTCAAATCTCTTGTACCACTGCCTCGGCGACTGCTTCAGCCCATACAGAGATTTCTTCAGCAAACAGACTTTCCCATCTGATCTTGGTTCTCTAAACCCTGGTGGCTGCTCCATGTAGATGCTCTCCTCCAAATGACCATGGAGGAATGCTGTCTTCACATCCATCTGCTCCAGCTCCAAGTCCTGAGCTGCTACAATACTCAATAATAGTCTGATGGAAGTGTGCCTGACAACTGGAGAAAATATCTCACCATAATCGATGCCTTCTTTCTGAGAGTATCCTTTGGCCACTAGTCTTGCCTTATACCTGATACCCTCTTGTTCTGAAGCTCCTTCCTTGCGCTGATAAACCCATTTACAACCAATGGGTTTCTTTCCTTGTGGCAGCTGGACCACCTGCCACGTATTATTGCTGTGAAGAGACTGCATTTCCTCTGCCATAGCATGGATCCACCTATCTCTATCCTGACTTTCCATAGCCTCTCATAGGTGAAAGGGTCTCCATTCGCTGTCACCAGGGCATATGACAACGAATCCTCGAAGCCGTATCGAACTGGTGGTCGCACGTTCCTCCTGGGCCTTTGCTGTGCGATCCCAGTATCAGTCCCCTGTCCAGCTGCATCCTGCTGAACTCCCTGGCTTCTACCCCCTCTGTCAGTCCTCTCCACCTGAATCTCAAATCCTCCTGGTCCACTAGCAAATGGCACAACTGTATAGGAGGTTGTCTGACTAGTGTTACCGTGTTCTCTACCTCCTGTAGTCCCTGCTGTGCATCCATGCCACTTCTGTTCTGGAGGATTGAGCTCTCATCAAAGGTTACATCTCTGCTGATGACAACCTTCTTCTCCAAGGGGTCCCATAGCCGATACCCCTTGACTCCTCGCGGGTAGCCTAGGAACACCATTTCTTAGACCTGGCATCCAACTTACTCCGCTCCCCAGCTCCAACATGCACATATGCTGTGCATCCAAACACCCTTAGATGGTTTAGGCTTGTCTTCCTTCCAGACCATATCTCCTCTGGAATGTCTCCATCTAACCTGGTGTGCGGTGACCGATTGACCAAGTAGCTAGCTGCATCTACTGCGTCAACCCAGAACATCTTTGGAAGCCCTGCCTGCAGCCTTAAGCATCTTGCCTTTTCCAATAGTGTTCTGTTCATCCTCTCAGCCACCCCATTCTGTTGAGGAGTTCCCATCACCGAGAAGTGCCTTCTGATGCCCCACTCCTCACAAAAAATCTGGAACTCCCTGCTGGTGTATTCCCTGCCATTATCAGACCTCAGACACTTCACACTTTTACCCTGCTCCTTCTCCACCTCAGCCTTCCAGATTTTGAACTTGGTGAAGACCTCTGATTTCTCCTTCATAAAGTAGATCCACAGCTTCCTTGAGAAATCATCTATCAGGGTCATAAAGTATCTGGCCCCATTCCTTGCAGAAACTGGGGCTGGTCCCCAGACATCTGTGTGTACTAACTCCAGGGGTTCAGCACTCCTAGCTGTGCTGACTGAGAACTGTACTCTCCTCTGCTTTCCCATCTGACAAGGCTCACAGATCTCCATATCTCCGCTACTCAAGTCTGGAAGCAGACCTCTCTTGCTCAGTTCTTCATCCCCTTGTCTCCCATGTGGCCCAGGCGGTAATGCCACATCCTGTACACATCCCGGGGATCTTGCTCCACAGCTGCCACTCAGATTTCACAGTCATCACAGAGCCCTCCATCTTGTATAGATTATTTTCCAGCCTCCTCCCTCTCATCACCACCATGGCTCCATTGGAGATGTTCAGAACTCCACTCCTGGCATGACTGCTGAAGCTGTATCCAGTCCGCTCCAAGTACCCCAGTGATACCAGATTCTTCTTGAGTTCTGGACATGCTTCACACTGGTAAGAGTGCGCACCACCATCAAACATCCTCACCCTCACTGTGCCAATACCTGCCACCTTGCAAGGGTGATTATCTCCAAGAGTCACATTCCCCTCAACCTCTGTGTAAGTACTGAACCACGACCGGTTGGGAGTGTAATGATGAGAACAGGCTGAATCCAAGGTCCACATCTCTGTGCTGTGCCTGTGATCATCTGATACAACCAAGAGATCATCCTCCACCTCCTGATCTGCAACTGTACTCACAGACTCAGATCCTCTTTTTCTCCCTTCTGATTTTTCCACTTAGGACAATTCTTCTTAAAATGTCCTACCTCTCCACACTTATAGCACTTCAGCTCTCTCTTGCCTTTCCTGGACTTTGATCGTCCTCCAGACTTACTTCTGTCCCTGCCCCTACCTCTGCCTGTCCTTTCTCAACTGATAGACCCTCCTGGGGAACAGCTTCCTGGTCATCTTCTCCCTCTGCTCATTCGTCCGAAGCACCGAGACAATATCTTCATAAATTAATGTCTCCTTCCCATAGAGCAGTGTTGTGACCAATGAGTCATAAGACGTGGGCATTGAACATAAAAGCAGAAGTGCTTTATCTTCTTCCTCCATCTTGACCCCGACATTCAGAAGTTCATTGCTCATCTGGTCGAATATCTGGATGTGACCCAGCACATCTCCACCTTCTGACATCGAAGGCTGTAGAGGCGCTTCTTCAACATCAACTTGTTGCACATATTCTTCCCCATATAGAGGGTGTGCAACTTCGTCCAGAGTCCCTTCGGGGTCTTCTCCTCCAGCACTAATAGAGGACTGAATCCGCCAGACAGCCCCTGATCATTGAACATGTCTTCTTCTCCAATGAAATCCACTGCTTGTCTGTCATCCCATCTGGCCTTTCCTCCAAAGCCAAATCTAAACCCTGCTGCACAAGGAGGTCCTCTACCCAGACTTTCCACATGGAGAAACTTCCCTTCCCATCAAACTTCTCAACCTCTATTTTATGCTACTCCCCATGGCCAATTTCAAAAATAGCACAAAAATAAATTTTATAAAATAGAGAAGTACCTTGACGAGATTCTGTTGAAATTATTTCAACTCCTTGAAGGCCTCCAGATTACTCCTTGAACCTGGCTCTGATACCACTTGTTAGGGTTTAGACCTTGATGAATAGCAATGGAATTCCCCGTGAACAAGAACTAGAACTAAGGATTTCTAATCCTGTTAGGTTTAGACCTTGATGAATAGCAATGGGATTCCCCGTTCAATAAGAACTAGAATTAAGGATTTCTAATCCTGTTAGGTTTAGACCTTGATGAATAGCAATGGGATTCCCCGTTCAACAAGAACTAGAATTAAGGATTTCCAATCCTGTTAGGTTTAGACCTTGAAAAGGAGGAAGATGGGAGGAGAAAGAAAGGGCTGCCGCCCTATGATGAGAGAAGGGAATTTTTTGGGAGAAAAGAATCTGTTCTCTATTCCATCCAAACCCTAGAGACTAGGGTTTAAATACATCCACGAAGTGGGCCAGGCCCAGACTCAACAAAAAACTCCTATGGACTAAACCAATGAGAATAAACTAATCCCCAAGCCCGTGTACACCCGTGACTTGATTTAATCTCAACCCTTGGACTCAAACCCAGCCCAATACAAGTTAGCCCACCTGGGCCTTGATAGCACCACACCAGGCCCAACACTAATAACCCAACCAATAGTTTTAAATTAATAAAAATACATGGAAAACATTTTCAAAAACTAAAAGTACCAGTAATTTTCAAATAATCGCTATCTATGATCAATATAATTGTTAGGAATTTTGTTGCAATGATATGATTGAAAGGGCTCTCAATGGTCATCTCCAATTAGTATCAATTTCCTTTTATTTCTTAGAGCAGAACAAAACTAATATTTTGAAATGGAACAGAGCAGTGGCGGATTATATGTCAAAAGATGTGAAGCATGGCATCAAGGAGGAGGATGTGTACTTGACTGCAGGAGGAATACAGGCTGTACATTTGTGCTTGACAGTGCTAGCTAGCCCTGGAGCCAATGTACTGCTACCTCGCCCTGGCTTCGCCCCCTACGAGTCTGCTTGTGATATTTATGGCATTGAGGCTCGGTTCTACCAGCTTCAGCCCCATAATGGCTGGGAGATCAATCTCGATGAGGTCCGGTCTCTCGTCGACGCCAACACCATTGGCATTGTTGTCATCAACCCCAACAACCCCTGTGGTGTTAACTATTCTTTCCACCACCTCCAACAGGTTGGTGTATTTTTCAACCACTACTAATCTTACTACTATTAAGTATTAAGGGCACTGCTCTCTCTCTCTTATTATCTCAACCACTACTAATCTTACTACTATTAAGTATTAAGGGCACTGCTCTCTCTCTTCTCATTATCAAGTTTACAGACAAATGATCACCCATAAATTATTATATTCATTATCAAATTTTTTAGCAGTTATGCAACTAATTTGTCCAAAGCAAAAAAATATGAAAATATCTTCAAAGGTAGAAAATTTATGTTGAAAACTATGGCTTACGATGTTTCAATATGTTCTGCCAATGATCACTTGAATTTTGAAGAACTAGATCTCTATAATTTGAGAATGTTATTGTTATTATTATTCTTTTAATTTGTCCTGCAGATTGCTGAAACTGCAAGAGACCTTAACATCCCTATAATTGCTGACGAGTTGTACGCACATTTGGTCTTCGGTGATAGCAAATTTGTAGCACTGGCCTCCTTTGCTCATTTGGCACCAGTTCTCAGCATAGGAGCTTTGTCCAAGCGTTGGATGGTTCCTGGATGGCGTCTTGGATGGTTAGCCATATGCGATCCTAATAGGACTTTTCAGCAAGTATGGTGCTGCAAAAACTTATATATTTTATTATTGTTAGACCAAATATTTCTCAATGCTAACCCAACAATAGTTTCAGTTCTCAAAAATAAAAAAAAAAAATAATAAAACTCTTGGTTGTTTCCCTGATTAGCATAATGAGATTCTTGGTTCAAATTGTTGCATAGTAATCTGGTGGTTATGTAGTCTCAAGGATTCTATAAGTACACAACTTTTGATATTTTCAATTGCACATGCTTTTTACTCTAATGGCGTTGACATAATAGCTGTTCAAGTACCAGTCTCATTGTCAAGCAATGACTTACTCTTTGCTTTGCTGTGAAAGGTCAAAGTGGCAATTGAGACGCTTATGCATGGAATATCTGGTCCAAGTTCTATAATTCAGGTTTGTTCTCTTATAACTCTTTCTTCACACATGTTGGGATAGCATCACTAACTCATGAAAACCTTCACAACAGGCAGCAGTTCCTAATATTCTTTCTGATTCACACAAGGAATTTCACAAGAATGTTCTAACAATAATGGAGGCCTCGGCTAATATACTTTATACAAGAATAAATCAAATTGAAGCACTACACAGCTACTCGAGGCCAACGGGTTCAATGTTCATGATGGTTGGCTTTAGTTTATTTATCTGTATTTTTTTCTTTAGTTTTTATTTAACATCTCAGTCAGATATGACTCTTTTTGTTTAATGGCAGATTGAGATTAACTTCACACTTCTATCTGGCATAGAGAATGACATGGACTTTGCTAGGGAGCTGATAAAAGAAGAATCTGTCTTGGTGCTTCCAGGTTAGACTGCACATCTTTCCATCAAGCATGTGGTTATAAATCATGTGCATTATCATAAGCTGTCCTCTTCTTAGAATTATGCCAGAAGAAAACTCTTCTTAGAATTATGCCAGAAGAAAAAGAATTTATGTTGAAATTTGAAACTCCTAACACATTGTACTGATAGTACTAAATATCAAAGGTCCCCCTTGCATGCAATCACTGTTAAAAGCCAAGGATACTATTGTGCTGGATATGACCTCACCACAGTATGCAATCAATATGTAAAGATAAAGACATTATTATGTTTCTCAGAGCGCAAAGCTTTCTGCAACATAATTCAGAAAGAAAAAAGGCAAGGAAGTTGTGAACATACTCAGAACAAGACAGTTTTGTTTTGTACAAAAGAAGCTATTATTACAAATAAGAGAAAATGACTTAGCTTATTCGACTGATATATGTATTAAAATTGACACTCTGAAACCTTGTTGTTTTGTTGCCTCTATTCTTTGACCTAGACAAGGCAGACTTCCTCACTGAAACACTGAATGCAAATTATGGATCCATTCTTTAAAAACACATTGACCACTAACCATGTATTAGAGCACTAGCATAACTCATAATGAAAATGTTGCTGAATAGTCCCAGCAACCCATATGATCAACAAAGGAAATTAAGTTAGCTCCTCTCTTCTTAAGGGTCTCCGTGCTAGCATCATTCATTTAGAGCCTTACATAGTCCTTATCCTCTAATTTATTTCTTCATTTTGACAGTTGCTTCACTGTATGTTGAAATTTGATTTACCTTCAACAACTGTTTCTAATGTTTGACAATGCAATGCACATGGTTTGGAGACAAAATCCCCCAATCTTGACAGTTGCTTCACTGTATGATGAAATTTGATTTACCTTCAACAACTGTTTCTAATGTTTGACAATGCAATGCACATGGTTTGGAGACAAAATCCCCCAATCTTGGGAGTTCAAGTTAAATAGGAAACAAGATATCTATTTAAGTTTGCCATTCTACTGATCATGAATTCGATGTCACTTAGGTTTTGTCATCGGTTTGAAGAACTGGCTAAGGATATCTTTGGTGTTTGTCCTGATCAATTAAATGAGGCTTGCGACAGGATTGAATCCTTTTGCAAGAGGAGGTGCCCTACAAATTAGTCTACCAACTGGACAAATACATTTAAATGAGCCAAAAATAAGGTTCATGTAGTCAGCTCAAATTAGCTTTGTAGTTGTGCTGTTGCTTGTGCATCGAATTTTGAAACAGAAATAAAGGTTATCTTATCTTTACTATACAACTATTGTATTGAATTTGGGGGAAAAAATCATAACATTGTTCTTTTGTTTAATCCTTTCCATTTATTTCAAGTTCTCATTCCTCACCATGAAGAATCTAAGCACAACCACTGATGGTGGATATCCGTTTGCATATGCTATCAATTCCAGACCCAGCTTGGTCTTTGATTCCACCACTAGAGGATTTTGTTACCATGCTACTTTTCTTTATTTTTTTCCTTCCTAGGGGCCCATCGTGACTAATCCCCGGCTATAGCCCGCGTCGATGATTCACCGATGCATAGGCCTACGTTGAAAGATTCACCCATGGGTCCTGTATCACTGACGCGTGGACTTGCATGCAGATAAATTTTTGCACCTTGTGCAGACCGTGCTGCACGAAGCTGTGTACCAAGATTTTTTTTCTGATACCAAACTTGGTTCCCAACAGCCTATTGAGATTGGAACCATGCAGCCCACTGTTCAGTTCATTGAAATATGAAAATGATTCTTCCCCCTTCCCCCTCCAATAAAAAAACTCTATTTATTGAATAAACTATTTTTAAAAAATATCAATAGACTAGAAAATCATTTTTTCAGCTCATTTGAACTAAAAAAAATATATTTTTTACTTAAGTACTAAATAATTAAATTATGGGTATTATATAATGACTCTTCCAAATGAATAACTGATCGTTTAAATATTAATTGTACATACAATACTAATTGAACCATACATTTTATGTAAATATCTTGAAAAAAAATTAATGATTCAAAAATAAACAATAATTCATCCCAACTTAAAATCTAAATTACTGAATATAATTTATATTAAAAAAATTTGGAAACTAGAATTTATATATTTTAAGGAAATAAGAAACCCATTACTAAATATTGGCGTGAGTGTGACCCAAATTTTCATATTTTATTATTTTTTTTACAGCATTCAAAATAAATATTATACTCTCTTCCCAGCCGGCAACCTCATGTGGAAATTAATGAACGTAGTTCTTTTAAATCCAATCAAATCTCAAGCTTTATTTGGTTGGCACTCCATTTTTGTGGGAAGTACATTTTTCAGAAAACCATAGCCATCCACTTCTTTGGTTGGAGCTTTTGGCTTCTTTGGTTGGAGCTTTTGGTGTGGATAACAAGTGCCTTTTTTTGAGAGAAGATGATTTTTTGCAGCTGTATATCAATCTCAAATCCATCACGGATAAGAAAAAGAGCTCTTCCCATGACCTAATAATTCTACCATGGTGAAACTTTTTTGTTTTTATCCTTCGATAATCTTGATTAATAGCATAATTAAGGGATAATTTTAGAAATGGCTATCCATTTTTTAGAAAATAGGATAATTGAACAAATATGACTAATATGAGAGATTAAGCCATTTCAAGCAATCGATTTTCAGGAAACACAAATCGAGGAATCACTTTCCATTTGCCAGACAAGATTTTGATGAAAAGATATGAATATTTGATTGTTCATGTGCTTAGATTCTTGCAATCTAATATCCATATGTTACATAATTGCTTCTGTCACACTTGTTCAAATAGCATGACAACTTGGTAATATTCAAAATTTCATTCCTTTTCTTTTGTTCTTTCTTTTCTTTTAATAAAAGAAGAGGAAAAAGCTCTAAGAACAGCAAAATTTTGTTCTTAGAAAACAACTACCATGAGGATTAGCTAAAATTAAGATAGTTGAGAAGGTATGGAATGTTATGACTCCTGATCTAAAGCACGCAAGAGGATAAGTATCCATACAATCATCGGCTTAATTTCCTTCTTGAAAGAACATAAGATGTTCTTGAAGTTATTAGTGACATTTATAGCCATAGTTATCACTAAGGGATTAAATTCATGCGAGCCCCATCTTAAATGCTCATTGAACTCTCCTGTTGAGCATACAATAGAGGCATCTAGAGAGAGTGGCAGAAAGTTTTTCCAATACCTTCTCAAGAGGCTTCCAAAGGGAATAGGGCATATTATTATGGTGGTGCCACATGAGTTTATAAATCTGGAATAACCTTCACCCAATAGAATAAAAGTATTAGAGCGAGTCTTAGTGTTTATTATAAGGCAAAATTTATGATGTTTTTGTCTTCTGCGAATGATGTAAATAATTCCAACTCCAAAAATAATGTATACGGAAATAAGAATGTAAAGATATTAAGGCTTTGTTTCTAAAAAAAGTTATAAAAAAGTATAATAGCTAAACCCTTATTATACTCTTATGAATCATGTGAATCCTTCACTGGGGATACTAAGGTCGTGCCAGACTTCAGCCATAAGTGATCCTCATGCTAGAGCAAGAACAATATGTTGTGCTATTAAGCTAGAGAGTATTATCATTTATATTTGTTGATGAGGTTGTTATATGGATTTATAAATCTACACTAGTCCTCTATCGAACAAGATGTCAAGATCCTTTGTGGGTACAAGCTTCGCATTACAAAGTATTATGCATGTTTGAATGGCTGCCACATAGGCTCTCCCTCATCCATAGTCTGCCGCTTGTACGGTGCTTGATAAATGCTTCTTTATTCCGCAAATATATTATAGCTATCCATGTCTAAAATAGGATACATGGTAGCATTTAAATTTGCACGATATTTTACAGTTCAGACCTTATATCGTAGAGGATCTGCATCCAATCCTCTATTGAAGTTGGCAACGGATCCTTTAGGGTACAAACTTTGTGCCACAATATATGACTCGGACCACAAATGATAAGGTGTCACATTGATACATAAAAGCTATTCTCCATGACCATAGACTTGGCTCTTTTAAGCATGATGGTAGTGATCGCTAATGATAAATGCAACAATAGATGCTCCAAAATATTAGTTGGATGTTGTTCCAATGTTAAATCTAACATCAGCTCCATTTATGGTAATACTCCATCGAAGTATGATTTGATCATTCCCAAGGAAATAAAGCAGTCGAGGTACCAATAAAGGTGAATTTGATGGATTCAAATAAAGATCAAACTTAGCTAGGGTGCACTATATGCATGCCCTCTAACTCTAGTTTTTTCTATCTTTTTCCCCTTTTTCAGCACCACCTTAATCTTTACCTTAGTCTTTATGTAAGCATCAAATGATGGTAGAGAAAAAAAATAAAGAGAAAGATAGGATAAGAAGAAAACCAGAAGAGCATACATATAACTAGGATATTCATTGGACCACTCTTCAGATAACTAGGACCACCTTGTGCCTCGGAAATGAAAACCTCTAGTAACCAATAGCAGCTTATTCTGGAGCATTCACAGAATTAGGTCAGACCAAAAACGGCTATAGCCAAAAAGGCTTCAGGTAGGAGAGGACTAGACTTATGGGGATCCCAATTACCATCTTCAATAATGAAAACAACATCAAGGAGGCTATCATCCAAAACTCCATATTAAGATTAAATGGTCGTTAGAATGGGATAACCAAGGATCATGAGAGAAATTGAAGGAGATGCCTTTACCTATTAGCCATATGGATTGGTCTTCGATTTCACAAACTGCTTTCTGGATTGGAAGGGTTCCTCTTGAAGGCCAGTCTCTGGTCCAAGTTGGAACATCATCCCAGCATTCTCAGTTGCATCTCGGATTTTCATTGGAACAGTGCAGTTAGCTAGAAGATGGGCTGGCGATGAAAATTATAATGAGTAAAAGCTGTGACCACAAAACTAACTTGATGTAGGGTAAAAGCTGTGACCACAAGACTAAATTGCCATCACTATCACTAATAGTAAGAAGCAATTCTCTAATGCTAATCCCTGTTGTTCAAAGAGATCCAACCCATTGATCTTGTTGCTACATCACCGAGATCTTGATATGATACTTTTGACAAATCAAGTAAGTTCGAACCATGTCCTGTTTCTCTCTAACATAATTAATAAGTGCATTTGAAGTGTTAGACAGCATTTAGATAAAATTAATTGGACATCAATCACAATATTAGTCTCTAACTAGCCAGTCTAATTCGGTTTAGACATCTTCCAAATGACTTACGAAGTGGATTCTGAAAACAGTTCTTTTTTTTCAATTCGCTAATCAGTATCTAAAACAAGAAATTTTTGACAGGGAATAGAAAAGTTCTAGCCCGGACTAGTTAACTTAAATCCAAGGCAGCAGCCGTTTTTGACTGCAATAAATGATACTTTTATACCCTTCCACAGCTAACCAAACAACAAAATCCAAATGAAACCATGGTTTCTAACAGCACCCCTGCAGTTTGCAATTTTGTCAATATTCATACAAAAAAAACCCAGCTTTGTGAAAATGAAAGAAATCACCTTGCAGAGCCCTGGTCTTCTAAAATTTGTCTGACAAGTAGCAGCAGGAACTAGAAAATAGGACTCCCATATTTGTAGGAACCATGATTTGCAAACTAACAAATCCCACAACCATTTCGCAAAGGGACAAAAACATCAATCCATCATATTACTAATTTCACAATCCTCCCCAAAGCCGCAAGCTCCGTCAAATGTGAAGATACCTTTGCAAAGGAGACTCCAGCCAGAAAAGCCAGGTCATGAACTTCTTCTGATAACCATGCCTCCCTTTTCTTATCCTCTTACTCCTAAAATTTTTCATCCAGTTCCCCCCTTGAATGCAGCGGATGATCATGTCAAATACATTGTATATCATTAGCCACCAGCCAATAAGCAGTCAGCTTCACTGGCAACCTATGCAGAGAATTTACCATGTTGGGTTTGGGCCCAAATGTGTAAGACTACTTTGTATCATACTTGTCTAAGTAGTGAGTCTGATTTGGTAAGAATCCCTAATCAGTGATGAGTCTGATTTGGTAAGAGTCCATCTTGGTAAGAATCCCTAATCAGTCATGAGTCTGATTAGGTAAGAATCCAACTTGGTAAGAATCCCTAATCAGTGGTGAGTCTATTAGGGTGATATTAGGGTTAATTTTTGAGAGAGAGAAGAGAGCCGCCGTTCAGAGAGAAGAGAAGAAGAAGCCCTTCCCGCATATACTCAGAGCAGCCACCATAAAATTGCTACTGCAGATTTGTTCACCGTTGGATTGGGCTAAAAATTTGACAGCAGGTTTGGGACATCTGATTTTTTATTCGGAACGGTTGGATCAGTGAAACAAGATCTGAGGTGCGAGAAACTAGGTCGGACAGTAGCTATATTTTTTGGGTTTGTTAAACTTTTGGTTCTCTATTGTAAGCTTCTTAGCTTTATTGTTTGGTTGGCTATGAGCACTCATTTGTGTTCTTGTTTGAGACTCTCTTGTACCCTTATTTGATCATAGTGGAGCTATTTCTTTGGTCTGGACGACCCATGGTTTTTACCCTTGCTTTGAGGGGTTTTTCACGTTAAAAAATCTTGGTGTCTCTTGTGTGTTTGTGATATTCAATTGCTGCCATAAATTTTGTTATTGCTCCTCACATATTCTTGCAAGTTGAGGGAAATATCTCCGCTGCATATTATGATTTGTTACTACTATGTTGTTGTTTCCCATCAGAGTGGTATCAGAGCTCTCAGGTTTGGGGCTATTTAACTTGCTTGAATGATGGAGGCAAATACAAATAAGATAGTTTATTTGAATGGCACTAATTATCATTTGTGGAAGGGCAAAATGAAGGATTTGCTATTTGTGAAGAATTTGCATCTTCCTGTGTTTGCTACTAAGAAGCCAGATTTCAAGTCTGATGAGGAATGAGAATTTAAACATCAGCAGGTTTGTGGTTTTATTCGGCAGTATGTAGAAGATAATGTTTATAATTACATTGCTAATGAGACACATACTAGAGCCTTGTGGGAGAAGATTGAATCATTGCATGCCTCTAAATCAGGGAATAATAAATTATATTTGTTGAATTCTCTGATGAATTTGAGGTACAAGGAGGGGACTTCTATTTTAGATCACTTGAATGAATTTCAAGGGCTCCTAGATCAATTGTCAGGAATGTGTATCGAGTTTGATGATGAAGTGTTGGGACTATGGCTACTGAATACTACCAGAGTCTTGGGAGACATTTCGGGTTTCAATTACAAACTCAGCCCCTAATGGTATTGTTACTTTGCAAATGGCAAAGGTGGTGCTCTTAATGAGAGATGAGAAGGAAGGCACAGGGTACTTCATCTCAGTCCGAGATGCTTGTCACTGAAAATAGGGGGAGAAGTCAGAGAAAAGAACCAAAGGATGGTAGAGAGAAGAGCAGAAGCAAGTCCAAGTCAAGATACAAGAATGTGGAGTGCCATTATTGTCACAAAATAGGGCACATACAGAAGAATTATTTTCTGAGGAAAAGGAAGAACAAAAGCAAGAAGGGTAAGCAGAAAGAGAAAGATCGTGATGATGATGATCATGTTACCACTGTTACCACTGCTACCGGTGATGATTTATTATTCTCCGTAACCATGAGTCAGTTAATCTTGTATCAATGAGCATGTGGATAATTGATAGTGGCGCTACACTGCATGTTACACCAAGGAAGGAGTTCTTCATGTCTTACACTATTGGTGACTTTGTAGTGTTAAAGATGGGTAATGATGGTGTGTCTAAGGTGATTGGTTTGGTGATGTTTGCCTGCAAACCAACATGGGAATGCAGCTGCTGCTTCGAGGAGTCAAACATTCTCCGGATGTTCGCTTTAATTTGATTTCTGTGCAGATGCTTGATGATGGTGGTTATGATAATCACTTTGGTTCTAGAAAGTGAAAACTCACCAAAGGTAACTTGGTTATGGCTAGAGGAAAAAAAATTTCTAAACTGTATTGGACAAAAGCTTTGGTTGCTAAAGATAGTGTGAATGTCGTGGATATGGAGGCATCTTTGTGGCACCGAAGGCTTAGTCATATCAGTGAAAAAGGGCTGAACTGCTTAGCTAAAAAGGATGTGCTTCTAGGATTGAAGAGTGCAAAGTTGAAGAAGTATTCTTATTGCATGGCTGGTAAACAAAACAGAGTATCCTTTAAGAAGCATCCTCCCTCAAGGAAGTCAGAGTTGCTTGAATTGGTGCATTCTGATGTTTGTGGTCCATTGAAGGTAAAATCCTTTAGTGGTGTACTTTATTTTGTTACCTTTATTGATGATTGTTCTAGAAAACTATGGGTCTATGCATTGAAGACAAAAGACCAGGTGTTGGACAAGTTCAAACAGTTTTAGGTTTTAGTTGAGAGGCAATCAGACAAGAAGCTGAAATGTATTCGTACTGATAATGGTGGTGAGTATTGTGGACCCTTTGATGTCTATTGCAAGCAGCAGGGTATTGCACATGAAAAGACTCCTCCTAAAACTCCTCAGCTGAATGGTTTAGGAGGAAGGATGAATAGGACATTGATTGAGAGAGTGAGGTGTATGCTCTCTGAAGCAAAATTGCCCAAACACTTTTGGGGTGAGGCACTGTACACGGCAGTGCATGTTATTAATCTTAGTCCTACAGTTGCTTTGGACAGTGAGGCGCCAGACAAAATTTGGTTTGGCAAGAATGTCAGATATGATCATTTGCGAGTCTTCGGTTGCAAGGCATTTGTGCATATTCCAAAGGATGAGAGATCCAAGTTGGATGCTAAGACGAGACAGTGCATCTTTATAGGTTATGGTTAAGATGAATTTGGTTACAGGTTTTATGATCTTATTAGAAAAAGCTTATTAGAAGTCGTGATATGGAGTTCATGGAAGACCAAACCATTAAAGACATTGATAAGGTGGAGAAGACTACACTCGAAAAAGGTAATAAGCTGATTGATGTTGATCCATTTCGGTTGCCTGTTCACAATCTTGATAATGCTAAGAGTAGTGTTCAACAAGATGAGCAACATGATTATGTTGATGATCAACAGCTTGGAGATGAGTTAGATGTTCCAACTAATGATGCTGAAGAGGAACATGAGATGTCACAAGATGATAATCTTAGTTATGCTCCTGAACCACTCAAAGTCAACTCAGGAGGTCTAACAGGTAGAGACAACTATCTACAAGATATTCGTCTGATGAGTATGTGACCTTGACTGATGGGAGAGAACCTGAGTGTTTAGAAGAGGCCATTGAGAGTGAAGAAAAATAAAAGTGGTTGGATGCAATGCAAGATGAGATGCAATCTTTGCATGAAAATCACACTTATGATTTGGTGAAGTTGCCTAAAGGCAAGAGGGTCTTGGAAAATAGGTGGATTTACAGGATGAAACATGATAATAATGCTGCATCTCCAAGGTATAAAGCCAGATTAGTGGTAAAAGGCTTCAGACAGAGGAAGGATGTTGATTTTAATGAGATTTTCTCATCTGTGGTGAAGATGCCTTCTATTAGAACCGTGTTGAGTTTGGCTGCTACTCTTGATTTGGAGGTAGAGCAAATGGATGTGAAAACTGCTTTCCTTCATGGTGATTTGGAGGAAGAGATTTACATGAAGCAACCTGATGGCTTTCAAGTTGAAGGCAAGGAAGACTATGTGTGTAGGCTAAGAAAGAGCCTATACGGTTTAAAGCAGGCTCTGAGGTAATGGTACAAGAAGTTTGAGTCTGTCATATGTGAGCAAGGCTACAAGAAGACTACTTCTGACCATTGTGTCTTTGTTAAAAAGTTTTCTGATGATGACTTCATTATCCTGTTATTGTTTGTTGATGACATACTTATTGTTGGGAAAAATATTTCTAGGATTGACAGGTTAAAGAAGCAGTTGGGCAAGTCATTTACAATGAAGGACATGGGAGCTGCTAAGCAGATTCTTGGTATAAGAATCATGCGTGATAGAATGGAGAAGAAACTTTGGCTATCACAGGAACACTATATTGAAATGGTGCTGCAAAGATTCCAGATGGAAAATGCTAAGGCTGTAAGCACTCCTCTTGCTACTCATTTTAAGCTGAGTGCTAAACAAAGTCCTTCAAATGAAGTTGAGAAATTAGATATGGAACGGGTTCCTTATGCTTCTGCTGTGGGTAGTTTGATGTATGCAATGGTGTGCACAAGACCTAACATAGCACATGCTGTTGGTACTGTCAGTAGATTTTTGTCAAACCCAGGTAGAGAGCATTGGAATGCAGTAAAATGGATTTTAAGGTATCTTCGTGGTACAACTGGTATGAGGCTTTGTTTTGGAGGTGATGAGCCCACATTGGTGGGGTACTCAGACTCAGATATGGCTGGAGACATTGATTCCAGAAAGTTCACTTCGGGCTATATGATTAAATTTGCAGGGGGAGCTGTGGCTTGGCAGTCTAAGTTGCAGAGGTGTGTAGCATTGTCAACTACAGAGGCAGAGTTCATTGCCATTACTGAAGCATGTAAGGAGTTGCTATGGGTGAAGAAATTCTTACAGGAGCTAGGCTTTGTTCAGAACCAATATCTATTATTTGTTGACAGTCAAAGTGCTATCCATTTTGGTAAGAATCCAACTTTCCATTCGAGGTCCAAACATATTGATGTGAGGTATCATTGGATACGTGATGTTTTGGATGCTAAGCTGTTGGAGTTGGCTAAAATTCATACTGATAATAATGGTGCTGATATGATGACTAAAGCATTACCAAAAGGGAAGTTTGAAACTTGTTGTGAGATCGCTAGTTTGGCGGTTATCTCCATATAGTTGTAAGGGGAGATATATTGGGTTTGGGCTCCCTTCCTATGGAGAAAAGGCCCAAATGTGTAAGCCCACTTTGTGTCACACTTGTCTAAGTGGTGAGTCTGATTTGGTAAGAATCCCTAATCAGTGATGAGTATGATTAGGAAGAGTCCATCTTGGTAAGAATCCCTAATCAGTGGTGAGTCTGATTAGGTAAGAATCCAACTTGGTAAGAATCCCTTATCAGTGGTGAGTCTATTAGGGTGATATTAGGGTTAATTTTTGAGAGAGAGAGAAGAGAGCCGCCATTCGAGAGAGAAGAGAAGAAGAAGCCCTTCCTGCACATACTCAGAGCAGCCACCATAAAATCGGTGCGAGAAACTTAGGTCGGATAGTAACTCTATTTTTTGGGTATGTTAAACTTTCTGGTTCTCTATTGTAAGCTTCTTAGCTTTATTGTTTGGTTGGCTGTGAGCACTCATTTGTGTTCTTGTTTGAGACTCTTTGTACCCTTATTTGATCATAGTGAAGCTATTTCTTTGGTCTGGATGACCCGTGGTTTTTACCCTTGCTTTGAGGGGTTTTCCACGTTACAAAGTCTTGGTGTCTCTTGTGTGTTTGTGATATTTAATTGCTGCCATAAATTTTGTTATTGCTCCTCACAGATTCTTGCAAGTTGGGGGAATATATTTCCGCTGCATATTGTAATTTGTTACTACTGTGTTTTTGTTTTCCCATCAATATCTGCTTTACAGCACCGTACCAGAAACCCAAGCAGTCAATAGCTTACCATGAATTTAGCGGAAGTGTTGGCTCTTTTTGTTTAATGGCAGATTGAGATTAACTTCACACTTCTATCTGGCATAGAGAATGACATGGACTTTGCTAGGGAGCTGATAAAAGAAGAATCTGTCTTGGTGCTTCCAGGTTAGACTGCACATCTTTCCATCAAGCATGTGGTTATAAATCATGTGACATAATCATAAGTCCTCTTCTTAGAATTATGCCAGAAGAAAATGAATTTATGTTGAAATTTGAAACTCCTAACACAATGTCAGAAAATTTTGCTTAGAAAACTAGTTATACTGATAGTACTAAATATCAAAGGTCCCCCTTGCATGCAATCACTGTTAAAAGCCAAGGAAACTATTGTGCTGGATATTGCCTCCCACAGTATGCAATCAATATGTAAAGATAAAGACATTATTATGTTTCTCAGAGCACAAAGCTTTCTGCAACATAATTCAGAAAGAAAAAATCTTGCAGGAGGAAAATGGGTTAAGGCATGGAGTTGTGAACATACTCAGAACAAGACAGTTTTGTTTGGTACAAAAGAGCATATCTTCAATCAAATACAAATGACCAATTATTAATAAGGGCTTCATTTCTGCTTCATAGAGAGTTAATACTAACATTAGGATCCCTGAGGCCTAGTCTTAGGCTAGCACCATGGGTTAGAGCAAGGATGATGATCCTCAGATATATCCAGCCTGAAATTTTGGGACCAAAGTATTGGTTGAGATCTTGATATAACTAAACAGATTTTAATTATCAACAAGAAAAGGTCCAGATCTGTTGAGCTATTATTACAAATAAGTCATTTTCTCTGTCAATCAAACCTAGCTTATTCCACCTATAGGCTCAAATTTTTTCTCTTATTAGAAAGGCATTTCCACGAGAGAGATGAGAATAACTTGGCGTTAAGCATTTGGCACTATGAAAAAGTTGCAGGTAGAACAGATGTAGCTTTTTCTGAGTTCTATAAATGTAGGATAATTCCTTCTTAACTGCATCAACCACACCTTACAAGAGAAGTCTAGGATCACATTGCATGTCTTAAAGGTTTGGGATTTTCTACTTCTCTAAAGGGAAAAGCAAAATCAATCCTGAATATATATATATAAGCCTGCATTTTTTAGGTGAGGAGCAATTTTAGCATGTTCCTACGAGTCTCAACCGGAAGAATTTAATGGTTTAGAAAACTATAACTTAATTTTTTGACAATTTTTAGGTTTAGCATAGACTGATATATGCATTAAAATTGACACTCTGAAACCTTGTTGTTTTGTTGCCTCTATTCTTTGACCTAGACAAGGTAGACTTCCTCACTGAAACACTGAATGCAAATTATGGATCCATTATTTAAAAACACATTTACCACTAACCATGTATTAGAGCACTAGCATAACTCATAATGAAAATGTAGCTGAATAGTCTCAGCAACCCTTATGATCAGCAAAAGGAAATTAAGTTAGCTCCTCTCTTCTTAAGGGTCTCCGTGATAGCATCATTCATTTAGAGCCTTACATAGTCCTTATCCTCTAATTTATTTCTTCATTTTGATAGTTGCTTCACTGTATGTTGAAATTTGATTTACCTTCAACAACTGTTTCTAATGTTTGACAATGCAATGCACATGGTTTGGAGACAGAAAATCCCCCAATCTTGGGAGTTCAAGTTAAATAGTAAACAAGATATCTATTTAAGTTTGCCATTCTACTGATCATGAATTCAATGTCACTTAGGTTTTGTCATCGGTTTGAAGAACTGGCTGAGGATATTCTTTGGTGTTTGTCCTGATCAATTAATTGAGGCTTGCGACAGGATTGAATCCTTTTGCAAGAGGAGGCACCAAGTGGACAAAGATAATATGAGCCATTTTTGGCTCCTTTAAATGTATAAGGCTTAATAAAAATTTGTTACATTGAATTTTGAGTAGGATAAAGAAAAAATAAGGTTCATGTGGTCAGCTCAAATTAGCTTAGGATCAAAGCTTTGTAGTTGTTGTTGCTGCTGCTGTTGCTTTACATCGAATTTTGAAATAGAAATAAAGGTTATCTTATCTTTACCATACAACTATTGCATTGAATTTGGGGGAAAAAATCATAACATTATTCTTTTGTTTAATCCTTTCCATTTTTTTCAACTTCTCATTCCTTACCATGAAGGATCTAAACACAACCACTGATGGTGGATATCTGTTTGCATATGCTATCAATCTCCAGACCCACCTTGGTCTTTGATTCCACACTAGAGGATTTTGTTACCGTGTTACTTTTTTTTTTCCTTCCCAGGGGCCCATCGTGACTAATCCCCGACTATAGGATTCACCGGTGCATAGGCCTACACTGAAAGATTCGCCCATAGGTCCTGCATCACTGACGCGTGGACTCATGCAGATAAATTTCCACGCCTCGTGCAGACCATGCTGCACCGGAGCTGTGTACCAAGACTTTTTTTTGATACCAAACTTGGTTCCCAGCAGCCTATTGAGATTGGAACCATGCAGCCCACTGATCATTGAAATATGAAAATGATTCTTCCCCCTTCCCCCCAATAAAAAAACTCTATTTATTGAATAAACTATTTTTAAAAAAATATCAATAGACTAGAAAATCATTTTTTCAGCTCATTTAAACTAAAAAGTATATATATTACCTAATTACTAAATAATTAAATTATGGGTATTATATAATGACTCTTCCAAACAAATAATTGATCGTTTAAATATTAATTGTACATACAATACTAATTGAACCATACATTTTATCTCAATATCTTGAAAAAAAATTAATGATTCAAAAATAAACAATAAATCATCCCAACTTAAAATCCAAATTACTGAATATAATTTATATTAAAAAATTTGGAAACTAGAATTTATATATTTTAAGGCCATAAGAAACCCATTACTAAATATTGGCGTGAGTGTGACCCAAATTTTCATATTTTATTATTCTTTTTACAGCATTCAAAATAAATATTATACTCTCTTCCCAGCTGGCAATCTCATGTGGAAATTAATGAACGTAGTTCTTTTAAATACAATCAAATCTCAAGCTTTATTTGGTTGGCACTCCATTTTTGTGGGAAGTACATTTTTCAGGAAACCATAGCCATCCACTTCTTTGGTTGGAGCTTTTGGTGCGGATTAACAAGTGCCTTTTTTTGAGAGAAGATGATTTTTTGCAGCTGTATATCAATCTCAAATCCATCACAGATAAGAAAAAAGAGCTCTTCCCATGACCTAATAATTCTACCATGGTAAAACTTTTTTGTTTTTATCCTTCGATAATCTTGATTAATAGCATAATTAAGGGATAAATTTAGAAATGGCTATCCATTTTTTAGAAAATAGGATAATTGACCAAATATGACTAATATGAGAGATTAAGCCATTTCCCAAGCTTCTTTCTCATGACCAATCAAACATGTGTATAGAAAAAATCTTCTAAGGATATTCTAAGCAATCGATTTTCAGGAAACACAAATCGAGGAATCACTTTCCATTTTCCAAACAAGATTTTGATGAAAAGATATGAATATTTGATTGTTCTAGTAACCAATAGCAGCTTATTCGGGAGCATTCACAGAATTAGGTCAGACCAAAAACGGCTATAGCCAAAAAGGCTTCAGGTAGGAGAGGACTAGACTTCTGGGGATCCCAATTACCATCTTCAATAATGAAAACAACATCAAGGAGGCTATCATCCAAAAGTCCATATTAAGATTAAATGGTCGTTAGAATGGCATAACCAAGGATCATGAGAGAAATTGAAGGAGATGCCTTTACCTATTAGCCATATGGATTGGTCTTCAATTTCATAAACTGCTTTCTGGATTGGAAGGGTTCCTCTTGAAGGCCAGTCTGGTCCAAGTTGGAACATCCCAGCATTCTCAATTGCATCTCGGTTTTCATTGGAACATGCAGTTGCTAGAAGATGGGCTCGATGAAAATTGTAATGAGTAAAAGCTGTGACCACAAGACTAAATTGCCGTCACTATCACTAATAGTAAGAAGCAATTCTCTAATGCTAATCCCTGTTGTTCAAAGAGATCCAACCATTGATCTTGTTGCTGCATCACCGAGATATTGATATGGAACTTTTGATAAATCAAGATCGAACCATGTCCTGTTCTCTCTAACATAATTAATAAGTGCATTTGAAGTGTTAGACAGCATTTAGAAAAAAATTAATTGGACATCATCACGATATTAGTCTATAACTAGCCAGTCTAATTCGTTTCAACATTTTTCAAATGACTTATGAAGTGGATTATGAAAAGAGTTCTTTGTTTTCAAATCGCTAATCAGTATCTAAAACAAGATATTTTTGACAGGGAATAGAAAGTTCAAGCCCGGACTAGTTAAATCCAAGGCAGCCGCCGTCAGTTTTGACTGTAATAAATGTTTCTTTTATACCCTTCCAAAGCTACCCAAACAACAAAAACCAAATGGAACCATGGTTTCTAACAGCACCCTGCAGTTCCCGCAATTTTGTCAATATTCATACAAAAAAAAAAAAAAGCTCAGCTTTGTGAAAATGAAAGAAATCAACTTGCAGTGCCATGGTCTTCTAAAAATTTGTCTGACAAGTAGCAGCAGGAACTAGAAAATAGGACTCCCATATTTGTAGGAATCATGATGTGCAAACTAACAAATCCCACAAACCATTTCGCAAAGGGACAAAACTTCAATCCATCATATTACTAATTTCACAATCCTAGCCAAAGCCGCAAGCTCCATCAATGTGAAGATACCTTCGCAAAGGAAACTCCAGCCAGAAAAGCCAAGTCACGAACTTCTTTGATAACCATGCCTCCCTTTCTTATCCTCTTACTCCTAAAATTTTTTCATCCAGTTCCCCTTCAATGCAGCGGATGATCATGTCTAATAAGGTACGATTTCTCCTTTCTGCTATACTATTTAATTGAGGTGTATAAGGAGGGTCATTCAGAGAGAATGTCTTTGTCTTTAAGATGATCAAGAAATTCACTAGACAAGCATTCTCCTCCTCGATCAGATCGAAGGATTTAATACTATGTCCCATTTGTTTCTCAACCATACTTAAATTTATTGCTTCGACTTGTGATTCATAAGATACACTGTCCAAACCATGATAAATCATTAAGAAATTGATGAAATAAGAGTATCCTCCTCTACTTGAGTTGTCATAGGTCCACATACATTTGTGTGTATAAGACCTAATAGCTTAGTTGCCCTTTCTTCATGTTTAGTGAACAGAGACTTAGTCATTTTTCCCATGAGGTAGGATTTACAAGTTCCTAATGATTTAAAATCATAAGGATCAAAGAAGTTATCTTTGTATAACTTGCTTATCCTAGATTCACTTATATGACCTAATCAGCAATGCCAAAGAAAAGTGGCATTAACATTTTCTCTCCTTTTCTTGTTATCAACAAGCAAAACTTTATCATTGAGCAAAAGAATTAGAAGACCATTATTAAACAAACCATGACCAAACAATTCATTAGAATAAAAGATAGAGCAACCATTGTTCTTTACATTTATTTCAAAACCTTGTTCTAATAACAAGGGTAAAAATAATATTTCTAATAATATTAGGAATATAATAAATTTCTTTAATTAATATCTTGCCAGAAGGTAATAACAACAAATTGGTGCCCACAGCTTTAGCATAAATGGCTTCTCCACTCGTGCCATAGAGCTTGAAGTCACCTTCTTCAAATTTTTACTCTTTGTAGTCCCTGCAATGACTTGCATATATAAGATCCACATGTAGTACCCAATACCCATGAGTCAGAAACTAAAGATTTCAATGATAAATTAGTTTGTATTATGTACAAACCTTTTGATGCTTCTCCACTAGCATCTTGCTTCAAACTCGCAAGATATATCTTACAGTTATTCTTCCAGTGTTCCTGCTTGCCGCAGTGAATACATGCTCGATCAATAGAAGGCTTCTTTGCCTTCTTCCTCTTTTGCACGCTACTTTTAGGGTTCTCTTTCTCTTTGAACCCTTCTTTATTGCCTGTTTCTTCTTCCCATCAACTAAAAGAATATGAGCCTTATCACCCTTGAAGCGACTCTCAGTCTTAGCATATTCAACAGCTCAGGTAATAAAATATTTAGTTTGTTCATGTGATAGTTCATGACAAACTGCGAGAAGGAGCCTAGGAGTGATTGTAGGATCAAGTCCTGATTAAGCTCCATCCATTACAAACACTAATTGACCTAACCAGTGATTAAGTCAATCATCTTCAAAATATGAGCTTGAACGGATGAGCCCTCACTCATACGTGCATGGAACAACTGCTTCAAAATCTCATGTCGAGTAGCCCTACTTTGCTCTCCATAAAGCTCTTTAAGATTGAGCATATAGACTGAGGTTCCGCTCCTCATGCTGCCTCTGTAATTCATTGCTCATCGAGGCCAACATGATACACTTAATAGTCAAACAATCATTCTGCCACTTTTTTATGTGGCAGTTGCTCCTCTGTAGCATCGTCTCCGATCGAATTTGGATTAGGAGAGTCGAGGATGTAAAACCTTTTTCTGAGTTAAGACAATTCTCAGGTTCCTCAACC
Source organism: Calamus simplicifolius (assembly GCA_900491605.1). Lineage (NCBI taxonomy): Eukaryota > Viridiplantae > Streptophyta > Magnoliopsida > Arecales > Arecaceae > Calamus > Calamus simplicifolius. The sequence continues at coordinate 685,909 of UESW01003994.1, read as the reverse complement.
AGTCCACATAATTTGGACCAGTCAACTTGTTGGCATCTAAAATGCCCCGCAGTGATAAAGTAAAAGCCATAAAATGTTAATCTACATTAAAAGTAAAGAATAATATATAAGCAGACCACTCATAATGATGTCTACAACTAGACAAGGACTTATCAATCTAATTGTATCTCCCACTATTTTATCACGAATACTATAACCCTCACCTATGGTAAGCAAGAAAATTCTACCAGGGTTTCTTTAGTGGGGTTGAGATCCCAATTCGTATAATATCTTGTATTACACAACAAACATTCATAAGTTCAAAGGGTAAAAAATACCCTTTCTAATTGCAACCCATGCAACTCTCAATATAACACCTGTCTCTAAGACATTATAGCCTTGTGTTACACAACAAACTATAATGTCTTAGTTTAGTCAAACCCTTTATTTACATATAGTCATGATTGAATAATATTTTCCTTGTATTACACAACAAAGAAACACCACTAATCATGCTATAAAGCATTATATGCACTAAGATAATTCATATCTAACCCTAGAGTAGGCTTTGTATTGCACAAAAAACTACTATAGTTGTTATCATACATTTATGTTAGTATGAAGGAAGGCATTAGGTAGTATTCATAATCAATATATCATTTCTAATTCAAGGTCTAAACAATCGAATTGGCCAGTTAAGTGGAAGAGAGGTGGGGGTCCTTCTGTTGCTTTCCTTAGACACCAATTTAATTGGCCGGATAGTCAATGGAACCAATTAAAAAAACTGATCTCTTTACCTTTCCAGAACCACTTTTCTAGACACCAATTGGTTAATCAAACCCTAAAAGGATTTGTATTATGATTCTATCACACTATGACTACATATAATTTTTAGGAGAGCTTTGATGGTCTTATGCATATCTTTTTCTAATATGCATAACAATAATATCATACCACGCATATATTCAATGCAACTTTAAAATTATCATCTTAAGTAAAATTTTTCATTAATTAGAACATGTCCGGCCATAGCTCATTAATCCCTTGGTCCAGTCTATGCAAGACACCGCAGGCATAGAGGCTTAGGAGGCATGTTATACTGCAAGAAATTTTAAACTTAAGGAAAAGAAAACATACAATATTTATAACTCTACATAATAAAACAAATCATGCTGAAACCATAACATAATCATTCATGTAATCAATATATTATGGACCACTAATTGAGTCAATCAAGGAGGCTTTGATACCAATGTTGGGTTCCGGTCATGCAGCGAAAGGCTAGATTTTAAAAAAAAAAATTTATAACCTTGAAACCCTAATCAACCGAAACCTTAGACCTAAGACCCCTTGATTATAACAATTAATTAGTTATGAAATGTAACATATATGTAGAGGAACATACCTTAATATTTGGTGAAGAAAGAAGGAAGCTGGTTATCTAATTTTTCCACTAGGCGCCCAAGTGTTCGCCCTCCAATGGTGATCCACACGGGAATTGGATCAAAGATATGCTCACAAACTTGACTTAAACCTCTATTGGCGTGTTGACTTCTTGGCTTGCCTCTTAGAACCCTTTTTATCTTTTTTCTTAAGACTAATAAAACTTGTATTAAGCTAAGAAAAGAGTTGTCCTAAATTGACTAAGGCTTATAGGAAGGGAAGAAGGAGAGAGAAGACTCTTGTCTTAAACAAGGATCGCCAAAAATTATCGATGCTATCCCATATGTGCTACCCCCTTTAAATAGTGAATGGAAGATGCCAAAAAAGTAATACAACCCATTCCCATCTTTATGAAAGGATATGAATATTTAAATTCATTTCAATTTAAATCAAGAGACACATCGTTATAATTTTCAGCACCTTTCTTCCTATGCGCGCCACACTTGATGGGATGCTTTTGGCATTCCGTCTTAAATCAGATAGCCTCTGATTTTTCCATGTGTCAAGATAAGGTTCTTCATATTTAGATGAACTCATAAATCCTTAAAAGATACGCCTTCTAGTGCCTTAAATTAGAAGGACTTTTAGATGCCTCTAGAAAATTTTGCACGCACACAATTTTTCTTCCGAGAGTCCTATGTCTCTTGGACTCTATTAATTCAACCTTATCCAATCCAATAACATCAAGATAAGGTTCTTCACGTTCAATGAACCTATAAATCCTAAAAAAATGCACCATCTAATGCCTTAAATTAGAAGGACTCTTAGGCACCTCTTGGAAATTCTGTATGCGCACAGTTTTCCTTCTAAGAGTCCCATATCTCTTGGACTCTATTAATTTAACCTTATCTAATCCAATAAATGGCTAATCAGGTCAGAGGTTATCCCAAATTAATTCTAAAATTAATTTGAATCAATTAATTAAGCTAGTTCAAATCAATTTCGATCCAAATTGGTGCGATAGTTAGCCACATGTGCTAGCATGCTGATTGGCTAACCAATTGAATTAATTAATTTTATTAAAATGATTATTTGACTAATTCCCTTATGTATGTGACCCATTGGGTTCCTTATCTAGCCAACAGTAGGTCTAGGTTTAAGTCGATTTAGTTCGATTAGAAACTGACTAACCGAATTAGGTCAAATCGTGCTAACCCTAGTTGCCAATTCGAACCATCTTTCAAATTGACTCATGAATTAAATAAATATAATTCATTAAAACCTACAAGATATGATTGACATCTAGCAATGTGTCATGTCTATCTAGAAGAAAAGAAATTTGATAGAATTACCAAAATACCTTTCAGTGACAAGTTACTGTGCAATTCAATCCTTCGATCTCTTTTTATCCCGAATAAGTGATGGGTGTGGAAAAGTGTCAAACCCTAATATTTTATTCATTTAAATCTTAAATAAATAATAAAGACTCAACAAATAAAAAATTAGAAACCTATTCTAATTTTATTTTGCTTTGATCAAAGACTTCTTGAGTCATCATATGATGAGATTACATGGGATATCTTCTTCTCTTTCTAGGAATAATGATTCCTTATTGACCTACTCATAACCTTCATACACAATCTCCATATCCATGAATACCCCATATATTTTGAACCATCCAAATTGTTCCCCTCATTCCCTGTTGATATGATCCTAAGCCCCACATATTACTTAAAACTTCAATCATCATAGTACGAATACTTTGAACCACCTAAGTCTCATTCTATAAAATTATTCTTTTCAGTTGATTAAATTTTTTATCTTTATGAAAAAACTCTAAAAAAGAAAAGGAGGAAAAAGGAGAAAATTTTAAAATAAAAAGATTTTTTTAAAAAAAAACTTGAGTAATATACAACTGACTTATTAATATCGAAGCACATGTTTGGTATAGTTGCTCTTTTATGTTTTCATCTTTATAAATTAGTGAAATACAATATCCAGATCGTTATAGGTGATAAAATTTGCACAAAATAAACTTCACTATTGTTCCCATCTAGCTTGTTTTTCTTGAGTTTTTAAAAACACAAATAAAAAAAGCAATGTCAAATAGGCCGTAAACTAATCATACTAATTAGTTGAAGAACCAAGTGATTTAGTTGCATGCCTTGTTAATCACTACTAGAAACAATCAACAGCACACAACAAGGAATAATTTTTTGATATACCTCTTCATCTCTTCCTTTGTTCTTGTGAATCTTTCATTATACAACTCAAGCCGATAGATTTATTGCTTCCGAACACTCCAATTTCATCCAAGACTGAAGAAGTGGTTATTAATTTTCCTTCTTAAGATCTTATATTAATAAATCCAAGAGAAATGATAACGGTAACCTAGAGAGAGTGCTAGAAAAAAGTGAGGGGATATTGAGAGCTCTTGAAAAGAATACATAATATTTTTCAACATTTTTTTTTTGGTTTTGCTACAAAGAGAAGTTATTTCGGTAGCAAGAATGGTTATAAAAACCATCTATCTATGTGAGTGGATCATGAGTTAGAATTTAATAACCCAACCAATAGTTTTAAATTAATAAAAATATACATGGAGTACAGCATTTTCAAAAACTAAAAGTAGCTGTAATTTTCAAATAATCGCTATCTATGATCAATATAATGGTTAGGAATTGTTGCAGCCAATGGAGTAATGCAATGACTATGATTGAAAGGGCTCTCAATGGTCATCTCCAATTAGTATCAATTTCCTTTTATTTCTTAGAGCAGAACAAAACTAATATTTTGAAATGGAACAGAGCAGTGGCAGAGTATATGTCAAAAGATGTGAAGCATGGCATCAAGGAGGAGGATGTGTACTTGACTGCAGGAGGCATACATGCTGTACATTTTAAAGAGTGGATCATCCTCTTTCTAACCTTGGAGCATAGCACGCATTTGATCAGCCCCAAGTCGTGTGGAGATGCAGAAGCGAAATGATATCCCTGCTGAAATTTCTGCAGCAGAATTTTGGATCTTAATCTTGGTAATCTTCCCAGATTGATTAGCAACTAGGATTTTCCTTCTTTTCTTGAGCCCCAAGATTGTAAGAGAGGGTCGTGGCCTCTCTTCTTCCTCACGTGAACCTTCAGATCTGATCAGAGAATCAAGAGCCGTTGCCCAAGAAGAAGGTGCTGCTAGGGTTTCTTCCTTCTCCTTCTTTGAGAGAGGCGGTTCCAAGAAGATGGCTAGGGCAGAGATGGCAGCAATAAAACCCTAGAAATCTAGGGCATCTATACGTGAGAAAGAGAGAAAGACGTGGATAAAAGAGAAAAGGAGACGGATAGCTTATTCTAGGAGAAAAGGGTTTCTTTTTCCATTCATCTATAATCATCATCGTTACATGACTATATATAACCCGTCCCCATGACGGCCACCAAAATAAAACCAGCACCACACATGAACCGGTGCCTTATTATATGGATAATAAACCCTAAAAAACTCCCTTGGACCAATCCATACCTTGGGCCCAAACCCAGCCCAATGATAAACCAGCCCCCTCAAGACCCAACAACCTAGGCCTTAACCCTGTGGAGCCTACAAACCTTCACCCTAGGATTTAAGCTTTGGAGTACCACACCAGGCTCTACAATCTCCACCTTGGTGCTTCAAAGCTGCTGAAAAATCTGCACATTCCCTCAGACCCATCAGTGTCACACATGAGAGAAAGTTATCCCGTGGAAGAGTCTTCGTAAGTGCATCTGCCTGGTTCTTCTTTGTATGAACTTTTACCAGCTCCACTTCACCTTCTTCCACCAATTCTCTGAGATACCTCACATCTATATGCTTTGTGCGTGCATGATAGATTGGGTTCTAAGCCAACTGCAGGGCACTCTGACTATCACTGTGTAACAATACTGTATCCTGCTTCACCTCCATTTTCATGAAGAGTCTCTTCAACCAAAGAGCCTCCTTGGCAGCTTCTGTAATCCCTATATACTTAGCTTCTGTTGTAGACAAAGCTGTAATAGGTTGAAGGGTTGATCTCCAAGAAATTAATCCACCATACATACTGAACACATACCCTGTGGTAGACCTTCTTGTATCCAGATCACCTGCAAAATTTGCATCCACAAATCCTTCCAATGGACCTAATGACTTACTTGGGATATTATATTTCTCCTTAGATCCATCTTGCTGCCCAAAAATTAGACCAAGTCCACGAGTTCCCTGAAGGTACCTCAAAATCCACTTGAGTGCCTTCCTAGTGCTCCTTCCCTGGGTTCGCCATGAATCTGCTCACCTGGCTCACTGCATATGCTATGTCAGGCCTGCAACACACCATAGCATACATAATGCTGCCCATGGCACTGGCATATGGAACTCTCTCCATGTACTCTTTCTCTTCATCTGTCTGGGGGTTCTATAACTTAGAAAGAGACATGTGACTAGCCAAAGGTGTTCCAACTGGTTTGGCCTTATCCATCCCAAACCTCTCCACACCTTGTGAATATATCCACCCAATGACAAGTGTAGAATTCCCTTGGTCCTATCTCTGTAAATTTCCATCCCAAGTATCTTCCTAGCTGACCCCAAATCCTTCATTTCAAATTCTGTTGATAATGCATATTTCAGTCCATTCACCGCTTCAACACTCCTGCTGGCAATGAGCATATCATCCACATACAGAAGGAGATATAATGCATCATCCTCATCCACATCTTTCACATAGACACAAGTGTCATGTTCACATCTAGAAAATCGAAGGCCCAAAATAAAAGTGTCAAACCTTTTGTACCACTGACGGGGTGACTGCTTCAAACCATAGAGCGATTTCTTTAGTAGACACACTTTTTCTTCCAATCCAGATTTCTTGAAACCCTCTGGTTGCTTCATGTATATCCTCTCCTCTAGACTCCCATGTAAGAAAGCCGTCTTCACATCCATCTGCTGCAACTCTATACCATTGTGCTACGAGAGATAACAACACATGAATTAAAGCATGACGTACCACTGGAGAGAATACCTCTGTGTAGTCCACTCCCTCTCTCTGTGAGAACCCCTTAGCAACAAGCCTTGCTTTGTATCTGACTCCACCTTGCTCTGAAGGTGCCTCCTTCTTTGTGAACACCCATTTTGAACCAATGGCCCGAGCATCTCTAGGTAGATACTAGCTGCCATGTCTTGTTCTTTTCTAGGGACTCCATCTCCTCCATCATGGCTTGCATCCATGAGTCTCTTTCTGAACTTTCCATGGCTTCTTGGAAGGTCTCTGGATCTTCATTTTCAGTGATTAGAGCATAGGAAATCATGTCATCAATGCGATACCGAGCAGGTTTGATGATGGTACGCTTTGCCTTGTGTAGTGCACACCCCTTTGATCATCTCTCAAAGCTGAAGTGTGTGACTCCACCTGCACCTCCTTTTGGATTGATGGCTCTTCTGGCTGATCCTTTACATGTATTGGAACATTCATACCAAACTCCACCTCAAAGAAGCATGTTTTGAAGTAGAATTAGAAGGTACATCACCTGTTAGCCAATGCTGTCCACTGCTGTCCTGTTCAGCCTTTTCAGCTCCATCTGCAATCTTTGACCTCTTCAAGATGCTCTTCTCATCAAAAATAATGTCTCTACTGATGATACACTTCTGTGAATCTGAACTCCATAGCAAATAGCCTTTAACTCCTGTGGATACCCGATGAAGATCAGCCTTTGTGATTTTGGGTCCAGCTTGCTCCTTTCAGTTACCTCCATATGTGCATAGGCTGGGCAACCAAAAATCTTTAGGTGTCCAAGCTCCACCTTCTTCCCACTCCAGATCTCCTCTAGAATGCCTCCATCAAGTTTTCTATTAGGGGACTGTTAACAAGAAAACCAGAGAACATAATTGCATCACCCCAAAAGACCTTGGGCAGTGATGCCTGCAGCCTCAAACTCCTAGCCTTCTCTATCAATGTACGATTCATCCTCTCTGCCACACCATTCTGCTGGGGAGTCATCCTCACTGTGTAATGGCATTGGATCCCATTTTCTCACAGTAGCTTCTGAATTCATTGCTTGTATACTCCCCTCCATTGTCAGATCTCAAACACTTCACTGGTTTTCCTGTCTCCTTTTCAACACCAACCCTCCAAGCTTTAAACCGGGCAAATACCTCTGATTTTTCTCTTATCAGATATACCCATACCTTCCTAGAGTAGTCATCAATGAAGGTCAAAAAATACTTAGCCCCACCTCTGGCTGACACAGGGGTTGGTCCCCATACATTGAGTGAACTAGTTCCAGAATACCTTTACTCTGTTGGAACTGCTGGCAAATCTCACCCTATGTTGTTTGCCATAAATATAGGGATCACAGATGTCATTGTCCTCCTTCTTAAGTACTGGAATCAGACCTCTTTTACTGAGTTCTATAAGCCCTTTATCACTCATGTGTCTCATTCGATAGTGCCACAGTTTATAGACCAACTATTCTTCATGTGCCGCTGCTAGCACCTTGCACCATCTATGGCCACTGAGCCTTCCATTGATAGAGATTATTTTTCAACCTTCTCCCTTTCATCACCACTAATGCACCCTTGGTTATCCTCAAACATCCACTCCCTGACTGGCTTCCAAAAGCATACCCATGCTTCTCCAGGTAGCCCAAAGAAATTAGATTCTTCTTCAACTCTGGGACATGTTTGACATTGGTCAAAGTCCTTATAACCCCATCATACATCCTCACCCTTATGCTTCCAACTCCAGCAACCTTACAAGGATGATTATCACCAAGGCATACACTCCCTCCATCAGATTCTTCATAAGTTGCAAACCACTCCCTATGCGAAGTATAATGGTGAGAACATGCTGAGTCGAGTGTCCAACAACTATCACACTTCTTGGTCCCATCTGAAACTACCAGTACATCATCTTCACTGTCTTCAGATGAATTTGCACCACCATTGCTGGTTGAACCTCCCTTGGAAATGCCCTTCCCCTTCTCATTCTTCAGAAGTGGCAATTTCTTTTCAGGTGACCAATCTGATGACACTTGTAACACTTCCATGCTTTCTGCTTGCCCCGAGACTTAGATCTGCCTTTGGACTTGCCTCTAACCTTTTCCAGGGTCTTCCTTGCCTCTCATTCACAGCAAGTGCCTATGTGTTAGAGTTTCCCATGCGGATCTTTTCTCTTTGCTGGTTTGATCTCAGTACCCCCACAACCTCTTCATAATTCAGGGTCTCCTTTCCATACACCAAGGTTGTAATTAGACCATCATAGGAACTGGGTAGCGAACAAAACAAGATGAGGGTCTTGTCTTCTTCATCAATTTTTACATCAAGGCTCATCACCTCTGAGCACACTTGATTAAATTTTTGAATATGGGCCACAAGATCTCCTCCCTCAGGCATTCTCAAGCTGTACAACTATTTCTTCAACCACAACTTGTTTGTCATGCTCTTTCCCATGTAAGTATTCTCTAAAGTTTCCCAGAGCCCCCTTGCCATGGTCTGCATGTAAATCTCCGGCAAGAATTGATCAGCCAAGCACATCCTGATTGTGCTAAATGCAATCTCCTCTAACTCCTCCAATCCTCACGACTTACATTATTCGGTCTTTGTTTCACCAAGACCTTATAAATCCTTTGCTGTACCAATAAATCCTTCACCCTTTGCTGCCATAGGGTGAAGTTTCTCTTGCCATCATACTTTTCAAAATCAAATTTAAAGCTACTAGATTCCATATCCAACCAAGAAAAATGCACACAACAAAAACAGAAAATTAAACTTGCTGCAGAAATTTCTGGTTTGATATCTTACCAAGAAACGCCCAAGATCTAATCTTTTCTCCACCAAATCACCGAGGCTCTGATACCAAATGAAGAGTGGATCGTTCTCTTTCTAACCTTGGAGCATAGCATACATTCGACCGCCCCAAGTCATGTGGAGATGCGGAAAGCGAGATGATATCCCTACTGAAATTTTTACAGCAGAATTTTGGATCTTGATCTTGGTAATCTTCCCAGATTGATTAGCAACTAGGATTTTCCTTGGTTTCTTGAGCCCCAAGATTGTAAGAGAGGGTCATGGCCTCTCTTCTTCCTAATGTGAACCTTCAGATCTGATCCAGAGAATCAAGAAATGTTGCCCAAGAAGAAGGTGCTGCTAGGGTTTCTTTCTTCTCCTTCTTTGAGAGAGGCGGTTCCAAGAAGATGGCTAGGGCATAGATGGCAGCAATAAAACCCTAGAAATCTAGGGCATCTATACGTGAGAAAGAGAGAAAGACGTGGATAAAAGAGAAAAGGAGAGGGATAGCTTATTCTAGGGAGAAAAGGGTTTCTTTTTCCATTCATCTATAATCATCATCGTTACATGACTATATATAACCCGTCCCCATGACGGCCACCAAAATAAAATCAGCACCATACATGAACTGGTGCCTTATTATATGGATAATAAACCCTAAAAAACTCCCTTGGACCAACCCATACCTTGGGCCCAAACCCAGCCCAATGATAGACCAGCCCCCTCAAGACCCAACAACCTGGGCCTTAACCCTGTGGAGCCTACAAACCTCCATCCTAGAATTTAAGCTTTGGAGTACCACACTAGGCTCTACACATTTGTGCTTGACGGTGCTAGCTAGCTTTGGAGCCAATGTGCTGCTACCTCGCCCTGGCTTCGCCCCCTACGAGTCTGCCTATGATATTTATAGAATTGAGTCTCGATCTACCTTCTTTAGCCCCAAAATGGCTGGGAGATCAATCTCGATGAGGTCCGGTCTCTCATCGATGCTAACACCATTGGCATTGTTGTCATCAACCCCAACAACCCCTGTGGTGTTAACTATTCTTTCCACCACCTCCAAGAGGTTGGTGTATTTTTTAACCACTACTATTCTTACTACTATTAAGTATTAAGGGCACTGCTCTCTCTCTTCTCATTATCAAGTTTACAGACAAATGACCACCCATAAATTATTATATTCTCATTATCAAATTTTTTAGCAGTTATGCAACTAATTTGTCCAAAGCTAAAAAATATGAAAATATATCTTCAAAGGTACAAAATTTATGTTGAAAAACTATGGCTAATGATGTTTCAATATGTTCTGCCAATGATCACTTGAATTTTGAAGAACTAGATCTCTATAATTTGAGAATGTTATTTATTTATTTATTTTTTAATTTGTCCTGTAGATTGCTGAAACTGCAAGAGACTTTAACATCCCTATAATTGCTGACGAGTTGTACGCACATTTGGTCTTTGGTGATAGCAAATTTGTAGCACTGGCCTTCTTTGCTCATTTGACACCAGTTCTCAGCATAGGAGCTTTGTCCTAGCATTGGATGGTTCCTGGATGGCGTCTTGGATGGTTAGCCATATGCGATCCTAATAGGACTTTTCAGCAAGTATGGTGCTGCAAAAACTTATATATTTTATTATTGTTAGACCAAATATTTTCTCAATGCCAACCCAACAACAGTTT